>CM070597.1:77326027-77910408 GCA_036346395.1 Hsuehochloa calcarea | reverse complement strand
CGAATATGAATCTCATTCATGTAACCGAACCTTGGAAATCATCGATTAATCACATTAACCCTATTCAACCGATCGATCATTGCCTTGATACGACCACACACCAACTGCGGCATACTCCGATGGCGGAACTCGACCGAGAAGTATCATGCAAGGTGATTGTGAACAAGCGCAATAAAACATCTGGTACATAATCGATCATAACTCCGATTCGATCAACCACATTGATCTTCGCGTGCTCCAATGGATTTACGATCACTGTCTGCCTTGATGGCGGAAACCGACCGGTAGAGGCAAGTCGTGATACGACCATGCAAGCACGATCACAGAATAATGAATAAAAAACCCATTTTACCACCAATGCACATGGACGATCATATCGACCACCGCCAAAACAGAGATAGATCACATCTATAACAGCCACATATCACAATATGTGTCCAATCCGAATCTAGAACTAGACGGCATGGCTCTGATACCACTGTTGGGAAACGCGGCAATGCTACGATAGCACAAACAAAAATTTACAGCGCAACCAAGGAACCACCGCAAGTAATAGATCACGAGATTACCGCTAGACACACCAACTCGTAGCGGAAGTAGAGTCGTTGTAGCGAGTTGATGCAGTCGTAGTCGTACTCATGACGCGTCTCCTCCTTCGAGTAGTCGTACTCGATGCGCGTCTGCTTCTTCGAGTGGTCGTACCCACCACGCGACTTCTTTTCTGACTCCGGTGATCAACACAAGTCGTGGATCGTCCTTGTGCTGATGCTTCGTAACAACACCTCCGAGGTATCCACACGTACGGGGCAGGATCACCACGCACCAGAGTGCTAGCTCTGGTAGCGAGGTTAAGAAGGCGTGACTGTTAGGGTTTCAGGAGTTCTTCCAAAGATCATCCTCTTTCCTCACTTTCACCCCATGCCACCGCCCCTCTTTATATAGGCATCCATGATGGGTCTCATATCTGAGGCCCATTAGGAACTCGTAGCCTATACGAATTTGGATCACCATCCAAAATAGATCCTTGCCCTTTAAGTGTGCGACCCCACAGGTTCATGTGTAATCAGTTATGACTCGGAAACTCTTTTCTGACTACCAGTCGTTAGAGGTACCTAGCAGCACATAACGATTCTCAAAGACACAAAGAATAAATCGGACGAACCTTAATGTAATATGATCTACGATCAGGTCCTCATCACTTACGACGATTCAGATCTCTATATGACCAGGTTGTAATTGGTCACGACCAGTTCGTAACTCCTTACGACAAGGTTCTTACCATTCTGTGATTACGTTTGACCAGTCTACGACCAGCATGTATCTCCATACGACTGGTCCGTAACTGATCAAACTAAGCAACCTACTCATGCATTCTCCCTTTGCATCATGATGTCTGGTTGAACTCTAGGTGAGATGATGTGTCATCCACGGACTGTTCAATACTTTCTCGATCGAGTGTCGGATAACATCATGTGGTCGACACTTCGACCACTAGTGGCATGGCCATGCACTTTCTTTATCCGATCACCACGAGGGGCCCAGAGATATCTCTCCTGTTATGCAAGGAGGGGCAAATCCCTTCTCAACCAGTCACATCCCTCCGCATGTTTCATAGCATACCCGAAAGCTACCTTTATAACTACCCAGTTACGGTGTAGCGTTTGGCAACCCCTAAGAGTGCTATTACACATGTAGGAAACCATGCTGATCTCTGGTATAAGGATTATACATCATCATTAATTGAGACCAACTAATGACACAAAGATTCATAACAATCTCAATAGTGTCTCAATGATGGGTCTATCCATCACCATGTTCTCTAACATGTGTTCACATTATTGATTCGATATCTCCATATCTATGATCGGTGAAACCAGGTCATCAATCAATACTTGTGCTAGTCACATAGTCACTGGTGTTCCGACCAGTGACCTCCGACCAGAGATACATTTAGAATGACATCATATAAGTTAAAGAGTTCCACCAACAAGTCACGTACTTATTGATCTATAACAAATGATTCATTCAAGGAACATGATAACATATTATCAAAATCATGAACATAATGAAATATCATCATCTCTATGATTACCTCTAGGGCATATTTCCAACACCATCTCCACGGGCGCCATCTCCGTGGGCGCTGTCTGCATGGTACGGGATACGGAGGCCTTCTGAAGCGGCACTGTAGGGTCCAGGGTGATGTCCCTCTTAGACCATTGTACAAAAGTGTGCACGGCATCCCCTATTATTATGATGTATTCGTTCGGGCGCTTCTCCAATAGGATGGACATCAAATTATCATGTACCATGTCTACCTAGACCTTGGCGTAACCCTACGCCAGCTTGGCACCGTGCACCACTCTCTCTTCGTGGAATGGAAACACCACCCCCACCCAGCCTCAACATGAATGGACCCAACCAGCACTTGGAGCCTGCAGGGCGTGGGCACCTACAAAATGATACACAATTAGATAAGCCGTCTTACAGGTCTATCTTTGGCGCATCCCAGAGATGTACATTACCTGGATGAGGTCGATAGGTAATTGGGGATTTGATTCATTTGTTCCTACAATGTTGTTATCTGTACTTGAAATTGTGCAATAATCTATTATTTAAACTCTATTTTCCGTTGTTCTTTGCGCTCAGCCTTGGATTTCTTCCGACTCCTATACGCCTCGAAGTCGTGTGGGAATCCATGCTTTCAAGGTACGTAAACCCCAAGGCCCCAAGTGCGACCCGGGTACTCCTTGTTTCCCATGGCCGTGGATAGTATATCCTTCTCCCTAACTGGATCGAAAGAGCCTTGGGATGATTCGGTACTCAATGTTTCCTGCAAGAGGCCATCATGTTATATTAGACCAAGTTATGGACTTATTAAAAACTAAGCAATTTGACATATCTTACTATGCGTTGGCACACTTCCTCGTCTGCTGGGTTGTGAAAGAGATGGTGCCCGACGACATGGTTTTGGCCCTCGCTCTTAACCAGTTTGGGGTGTGCTCGTCGGTGATCTCGGCAAATGGCGGGGAGACCTTCGTCTAGATTGCCATGATCGTCTGGATAGCCTTGTGCGCAACACTTTGCTACTAAAATTCATCTGTTGTATTCATCTGCACAAAGGCATACCATGTATCCGACGACATAAAACTATACTTCGCACAGGGTGCCTGATCCTTGTTCACGTACTCCGTGAAAAGCTTACTCTTGAAGGTCTTCCAAGCATGTGCCATCGCAAGGAACGCATGTCGTCGAACGGGTTCGGAGAATTCTGGTGGGATCTCGAACGACGTTGTAATTTTAGTCTATAGCTGTGCTTTCTCTTCGTCCGTCACATCCTTCCATTTCTGTGTGGTGTTGGGACCCGTTCCCTTGTAAGTATTCTGTAGGTGGTCTGGAATGCTGCTGCTACTTTCTAGGGCAGCAGAGAGACCCCAGAGGGACTAACAGCCGTGATGGTCATTCAGCCCATAGGCATTTTTGATATTCCTCTAGCATGTTGCTTTGGTACCACTTTCCTTGGAGATCCTGACGCAATCGGCAACATCGATGACTGTGGGGAAGATGGTGCGGACACCATCTCGTTTACTTGCTATGTCGCAAGATTAACAAAGCAATATCTTCTTAGGGCCAATCAAAACAACACAATTTGAAACTTCTTCTAGCACAATCCAAAGCGGTGATCATAGCTTGACGGGAGGTGTGGACGAAGAGGTAGTCGAGGTCGGGGGAGCGAGGCATCGTCGAGGTCAGGGGCGGCGTCGTCGAGGTCACAGAGGTATGACACCGACGAGGAGAGGAGGTCGGGGGCCGAAGAGGGATGACGCTGACGCTGGGAGGATGTCGATCGGAAGTCACAGAGTAGCTATGAGGAGTAATGACGCAAACCCGAAGAGTAGCTCCGAGGAGTAAGGATGCCAACCCTAGCGAGGCCCCCTATTTATAAATGTATATCACAGACAGTTATATTAAAGAACGGTTTGTGATATGCTTACGACCAAGCGATGGGTGGTCGTAGTAAAGTAGCTTTTCACAGACGGTTCTATTATAGAACCGTCTGTGATAAGCTTTATAGTCGTAGGCAAGCTATGACCACCCCCAGCTTGTCACAGACAGTTCTATTATAATAGAACCGTCTGTGACAAGCTCTATGGTCGTAGGCAAGCTACGACCACCCTCTGGTCATAGGCATATCACATATGGTTCTATTCCAGGACCGTCTGCGATAAGCGAGAATACCCCAGACGGTTATGTTTAAGAACCGTGCGTGATAAGTATCACATACAGTTCTATTATGCAACCGTCTGTGATGCTCAGTGGGGGAATTTTTGGACACATGCACGGGATGCAAAATTTTTGGCTCCTTAATTAGGAATCGCTGTGCTACATATATCACAGATGATGTGTTACACTAAACCTCCTGTGATAGTTCCTTCTATATCCAAAAAATTACTATTCTATTCTTCTACTAGCCTCAGGAAATGCTAGCCATGCCTTCTGAAAACAAGAAATCAGATACAAATATAGATGAAATAATTTCTTAATTAGTGAATCAATTACAATGGAATAATTCCTTAATTACATGCGTTGAGTTTCTTAATTACAACGGAATAATTTTTCAAATAGGTGTTCGTTACACTTGGCTATTTTGTTTTAAAAAATAGCACTTCACGATAATCGAACCACATATAGCTAGCTTCCTCACTCAGTTCTTCCTCGAGCCTAACGCTGTCTCCAAAAGGAGGCAACTCGTCAAATTGATTGTACTCTTCCTCATCCACGACATTCTCAACTCCAACAATCCTTATTTTTCCATGAAGAACTCCGTGGCAGTTCTTATTTGCTGGATCCTTTACATAAAAAACTTGAACAACTTGCTTAGCGAGTACGAATGGTTCATTCTTGTATCCGACACATTCGAGGTATAAAGTAGTGATGCCATACTTGCCGATCTTTACACCCTGTGGAAGTTGGACCAAATGGTACCGAAACAAGGGGATCTTGAAAAGTAATAGTCGAGCTCCCAAATCTCCTATACGAACCCATAGTAGGAGCTCAACCCAGTGGTATTGAACTACTCGTGAAATGCATATATGCAGACATCACTGTTTTAGACTGTGCTCTTCCTATCCTGAGTTGTCATATAAAATATGTACCCATTTAAGTCGTATCCTTGCCATGTCACAATTGTAGATTTTGGACCTTTTGCTAACTATGGTAGTATATCATCACTTGATGATGACCTCCCAGTGAATCCCACCTTTAACCATTCGTTGAACCAGCGGTTGCGCTCTCTCGTGATCCAAACCTCCGACCAGCCTGGATTCTGTTGGTGTAGCATGTCTTTGTGCCTGTCGATTTATGGGAACACTTGGGTCATGTGTTGCAAGACCGTGAAATGGGCTTGAGCGTACACATCGAAATCGGAAGTGATTGCTTTCCTTCCGATGGTCCCGATACCCTCCACCCTCCCCTTGTGACGAGATAGAGGCACACCTATCGGTTCCACCTGAGCCATGTAGTCAATGTAGAACTCAATGACCTCTTCGGTTGCATAACCTTCGATGATGCTGCCCTCAGGCCGAGATCGATTCTGTACATAGGACTTGAGAATTTCCATGTACCTCTCGAACGGGTACATATGACGTAGGAACACAGGGCCGCATATCTTTATCTCTTTCACAAGTTGAACAATGAGATGGACCATGATATCGAAAAATGACAGAGGGAAATACATCTCAAGATGACATAGAGTCGTCACCACCTCGGCCTGCAGAGCATCTAGTCCTTCGGGATCGATGACCTTCTGAGCAATTAAGTTAAAGAAAATAACACTGCCTCATGATTACCACTCGGACCTTGTTCGATAAAATACTTCTAATTACAACAGGAAGCATTTGTGTCATCAGCACATGACAATCATGAGACTTCATACCAATTAATTTCAAATCTTCTATAGAAACAAGTTTCTTCATGCTGGCGGAGTAACCATACAGATCTTTCACATCATATAAGCTCTGGTACAATTCCTTTCTCTCGACCTTGGACAGAGTGTAGCAAGCTGGGGGAATGTACGTTCGTCCTTTATCGGTCGCTTTCGGTGCTAACTCGGTCCTTATGTTCATGTCAATCAAGTCACGTCGTGTGTTGATACCATCCTTTGTTTTGTCATGAATATTCAGTAAGAGACCAATCAAGCTATCACATACATTCTTCTCCACGTGCATGATGTCGATGTAGTGGTGAACTTCTACGTGCTCCCAATAAGGTAAGTGCCAAAAAATTGATCGCTTCTTCCAGTTGTTCTTCTTATGGGTCCTCAATTTACATCCCTTTCCAAGCACAACATCGATACCCTTAACCATATCATAGACCTCTTTCCCTTTAAAAGCCTTTGGAGGTGAACCACCCTTCTTATTTTTGTCGAATTGCTTCTTCATCTTGCGGTATGGGTGATACATTAGAAGGAACCTATGGTGATGCATATACACAGTTTTGCATGAGTTGTTCAGCCACACACTCTGGGTATCATGTGAGTAGCGCGGGCATGCTTTGGCTCCTTTTCTACTAAACCCCGATAGGTTACCAAGTGCAGGAAAATCATTGATGGTGTAGAACAACATAGCGCGTAAAGTGAAGTTCTCTCGTTTGTATACATCCCATACCTGTACCCCTTCATTCCACAGTGTCAGAAGACCTTCTAGTAATGGTGCTAGATACACATTAATATCGTTCCCTGGTTGTTTCGGCCCTTGGATAAATAGTGACATCAAAATGTACTTCTGCTTCATACACAGCCATGGAGGAAGGTTGTACATGCATAGATTCACGAGCCAAGTGCTATGTCGGTTGCTCATGTTACTAAAATGATTCATTCCATCTATACTCAACCCAAACCTTATATTCCTCGGTTCCGCACCGAAGTCTTCGAAGCTCGTATCAAAGTTTCTCCACTGGGCAGAATTAGCAGGGTGTCTTATCTTTCCATCTTTTTTACGCTCCTCCGAGTGCCAACACAACAATATTGCATCCTTTCTGTTCGCAAATAACACGCTTTAAACGGGGAATTATAGGCAGATACCACAACACCTTAGCGGGAGGTCCTTGCTTCACCTAGATGCCCTCGCTGTCATCGCAGTGATTCTTACGCTTGTATCGGGGTGCTTTGCACATCGAACATAAATGCATGTCGGATTTCATGGCTCCAAGCTATTTCTCAGAGTCTGGGTCCATCATCGATTCCTCATAAGTCTTAGGCTCATCATTATTCAATAATAATACGTCATGCCTATACCTTACATGCAATTGACGCGGCCTTTTAGATCTATGTGGGACTGATGCCTCATCAACAGGTTCAACAATATTTTGTTCATCCTGTAGAGGTTCAGTAGGAGTTGAAACACTTTCATATGTTTCCCGAATTTCTTCGAGTTGCACCTTTCTCCCACTGACTCTTTTTGAAAGAAACTCTTTCTCCAAAAAGACACCATTTTGGGCAACAAAAACTTTGCCTTTTCCCCTGTGGAAATAATATCCTTTAGTTTCCTAGCATATCCTACAAAGAAGTATTTATCTGACTTGGGTGTGAGTTTATCAGACGTCCAACGTTTAACATAGACATCACATCCCCAAATCTTTAGAAAGACAAGCTTGGGCTCTTCCCAGTCCATATCTCATATGGTGTCTTATCTACCGATTTAGATGGAACCATATTTAAAGTGAAAGCTGTAGTTTCCAGAGCGTAACCCCAAAAATATAATGGTAGATCTGATTGGCTCATCATCGATCGAACCATGTCCAACAAGGTTCCATTATGCCGCTCGGACACCCCATTCTATTGTGGAGTGCCTGGTGGTGTAAGCTGTGGAACAATACCACATTGCTTCAAATGATCACCAAATTCATGGCTCAAAAATTCACATCCGCGATCAGATCGTAAGGACTTGATTGTCTTGCAAGTTGATTCTGTACCCCACTCTGGAACTCTTGAACTTTTCAAATGATTTCGACTTGTGCCTTATTAAATAGATATATTTATATCTACTATAGTCATCGATGAAAGTAATGAAGTACTGAAAACCACCTCTAGCTGTCGTACTCATTGGTCCACATACATCAGTATGTATGAGTGCCAACAAGTCGGATGCCCTCTCATTCCGACCAGTGAAAGGTGTCTTGGTCATCTTTCCAAGTAGGCAAGATTCGCATGTTTCAAATAATTATAAATCAAATGAGTTTAGAATTCCATCATCATGGAGCTTCTTCATACGTTTCTCACTTATATGACCCAAACAACAATGCCAGATAAAAGTGGAATTCATATCATTAAGCTGAAACCTCTTTGCATTAATATTATAGATAGGTGCAGCATCAAGATTTAGAATAAACAACCCGTTCACAACAGGAGCATAGCCATACAATATTTCATTCAAAAATATAGAACAACCATTGTTCTCAATAATGAATTTATAACCCTCTGCCATCAAACATGAGGCAGAGATGATGTTTCTACTTATGGCTGGAACATAATAAACATTATTTAATTCCATAATAAATCCTGAGGGCAAAAGTAATGGCAAAGTTCCGACAGCTAATGCAGCAACCCTTGCTTTATTCCCGACGTGAAGATCCATCTCGCCCTTTGTAATTCTCCCAGTCTTTGTTAGACTCTGTATCGAATTACAAATATGAGCAACCGATCCGATATCAAATACCCAAGAGCTACCAGAAGAATCAGCAAAAAAAACATCTATAACATTAATACCTAAAGTGGAAGGTTTAGTACCACCATTCTTTTTCAGATCAGCTAGGTATTTCTTGCAGTTCCTCTTCCAATGGCCTCGCTCCTTACAAGAAAAGTATTCATTCTCTTGAGTTGGGCCGGACTTAGTCTTGAGTTTGGACTTGTTAGCTTGGATCCCATCCAAAACTTTAGCCTTGCCCTACCTTTCAACCAAGTCCTAGCCTTCTTCTTGAAGCTTGCACTCTTTTGCACCATCATCATATGACAGTTGCTTTTCTTAATTCTGTCCTATGCAGTCTTGAGCATCAGATGCAGTTCGGTGAGATTCTTGTCTAAGCCATTCATATGGAAGTTCAGAATGAACTGCCCTTAGCTTGCAGGAAGCGAAGCAAGAATCAAATCTGTACCCAACTCTTGACTAAGTAAAAAACTAAGTTTTTCCAAGCTCTGAGTGTAACAAAACATCTTGATCACATGTGGGCTCATCGGACTACCCTCAGCTAGCTTACTCTCAAACAATTTCTTTGAGATCTCATATCTCTCAGTTCTTGCTTGTGTCTCAAACGTGCCTTTGAGCGCCACGATCATATCGTAGGCCTCAATATTCTCAAACTTCTTCCGAAGGTCTGAGTTCATGGCAGTAAGCATGAGACAGCTAACATCAAGGGAATTATCATATGCCTTTTTATATGCTGTTTTAAGAGCAGCAACAGCATTCTCAGCGGGCACATCAGGAATTGGTTCCTCTACAACATGTTCCTTTTTATCTTGCCTAAGAACAATTCTTAGGTTGCGGGACCAATCCGCAAAATTTGTTCCATTTAGTTTTGTAACACCCTGACTATAAGGAAGTCAAGATGTCACCTACAACCACTACTCTTTAGAAGAATAACATCAAATCACATGACCAGGTTAATCAAGTAGGAAGATTATACGGAAACAAGAATTCATCATCAGGTTTAATCAATGGAATAGAAATAAATAATTCTGAGAGATAAGGTAGTTATGACCAAACTGGCTTATTACAATTCAACACAAGTCATAATTAACGACAGTAAAAGTCCTCAAAATGTTTGGTTTATGGTAGTGAGTGCATCGTGATGAACTACCCTCCACAAGATCATTCTTCCTTGTCATTTACCTAAATAAAACAACAAAGCAAGAATGAGCCAAAGACTCAGCAAGTAACTGTATGTAACAATCAAACATTCCACGAGCAATATATCACAATCATCATTTGAACATTTACTGGAAACGAATTTATGAATGGATGAAGTGGAATGATGCATTGAAGGAATTGGACATATTGCAAAGATATACCGCAGATAGCGAGTGAAACACCCGTCGGTGTTCACTTAAAGTAATCGTATGAAGAACGTTTCATACGATCGTCCAACGTGGCCCACATTGGAATGGTGGACTCACGTAACATGGCCCACATTGGAATGGTGGACTCATGTACCCATTCTGGAATTGATGGGATTTTCAAGTGCCCATACTGGAATTGATGGGTCTTACAAATGTAATTTATGCATGTCATGATGTGATCCCATGGCAATATTAAATAGTACTCATAATTGAATGAAACACATGGCATTCATCCACAAGTACGAACAAATATAATCATTCACTCACACATCACATTTTTGCATCAAACATAGTATACAAGGTACTTGCAAGATATCAACATCATGAACAAGGTACAAAGCATTCATGTAAACAACATATCATTATGCATACAAGATTTGCCTTTTGCGTAGTGACTCGTTAGCGTGCAACGGAGGTGTTCCCACACGGATGTCTCACCGCCTACACAAGCATGTTCCCAAAATAAGAACAACGATATAACACTGCTACCGATGTTCTACAATAACCCCTGACTATTCAATATACCCATAGACCCAAATTGAAAATAAACTATTCTTGCCAGATTTCAGCCCTTATGAGCAGCGGTACGAGAAAAAGCATATTTAATTATCTGGAACTCGAAACGACACGAAACCAGTGCCCAGATTTTCTTAACTTAACTGGCTACAAAACTCTAGTTGATGGTAAACTCTAATTCGGCCAATACAGAGGTCTAATCATCCAATGAAAAACTATAATTGCAGTCTGCCCAGAATTCAGAACAGCCCGAAAGAAAAGGCTCTAACTTTTAAACCACTGATCCAAATTAAGTGATTTTTATCAGCCTGGAAACATGGTGAAATTATCTTCATAAACCTAGTTGGGTGGCCGACCTGTTTCTGACTCTAACTAGATCAAAACCTAGGTGAAACCGACTACACCCAGCAATTCTGGCAGACAGACCAGCACGTAGTAAAACAGTCATAACTTTTAATCTACTGGGTGAAAATTCGTGATCCAGGTGCCAAACGAAAGCTAATGAAACCAGGAACAATTCTCCAGAAGACGTCGACCTGAGATTCGGCCTCTAAAGGCCTTCAATCCCACGCACAAACTACTGCACTAATCTGGACAGATCTGGATTCGCAGACCAAACCAATCCAAATGAACAAAAGTGCAACAAAACTAATACAAACAGCGAATCGGGACTTTCGTTACCCTTGAAGACCCGAAGAACGACGATGAACTGGTTCCCTAAGGCCTCCCTCCCTTCTCCTCTCCTCCCTCTCCAAAGGGCCGGCCACAAAGATGCGAAGGATGGCCGGTGACGACGGCGAGGAAAGGAGATGTCGGAGGGGATCTTGGGAGAAGCACCGGGATCACCGGAGACAACACCACAGCAGCGAGGACACCGAGGAGCAGCAAGGAGCCGCCATGGAGAGGAGAGGTGGCGGCTCAAGGGTGGGAGGGAGAGGAGGAATGGGGAGGCGGCTAGGGTTGGGGCGCCCCCTTCCTTGGCCGCCCCCTGGGGGCCTCCCCTCTTGGGCCTCTGGGTGGCCCGCGCCCAAAGTTGGCGAATAAAAATAGAAAACCCCATTGAACTCGAAATTCCTAATTTGCAATTGTCTTTACCCTCGACTTCATTCTATTAACCGAATTCTATTCCTGAGTATTACATTCTACCTCTTAACAGATTCGACTCGAATCTAAACACGATCTATTCAAAATAAATCTGATCGAATTTATTAACGAAAAACACGTACCAAAAACGAACAGGTCTGGATACTTATCGCGCACGAGGGATTCTAGCTCTCAAGCGGCCTCTCTTTCGGACTAGAGAAAACCACAACCCAAAGACCCAAAACGACGGTCTGACCTAACACTCAACCTGAACTTTCTAGGTACCCTCAACAGAAGAGGATCGAAGGTAAGACCATACTCGATGGTCAACGCCTTAAACTATAACTCGAACCTTGAATGGTTCATTGCCCACTCGGCACTGAACACACCGGACGCTATGCGCATTTGGCGCATGAATCCGAGACGGTCAAATCGAAATATCAACTTCCTAATTTCTGCAACCTTCTGAAACGAAGATAATCCAACTGGAATATAGAGTCCTCATCGCATCCACGCAATGCTAACTCTCCACCAAAAGGTTAGATTCCAAATTTGACAATCATCTCGAAAACAAATCCATTCTCCAAATAAGTAGTTTACAAAGGAACACCACGACAACCAAAGGAGAAATCACTCGAACGCTCAAACCAAATACTTGCGGTTTGTCTGAATTTGGAAAGAATCAACACGCCAACCCAGCGCCAACTCAAAATTGCGGAGATACAAGTCAACGACACAAAACTCAAACGAGAATCAAGAAAACACCTCATTATCCGATGAACATTCCTTTCCACAGTTTCTTTCTTCTAGGAATAAAATTTCTCTCGAATCCTTGAAATTTGAATTCATCGCATACCACACGAGCTTAAACCTTTAGTTAAATATCCTCAAATCATGCTCAAACTGAATTAAATCATCCACACCATTGTGAAGAGACTCTATGAAATCTACTGGATACTCTAGGTAATACAGAATCGATTTGATTGAAAGCATCCATAACACCACAATAGTAGGCACCACGCAATCACATTATCTTCAATTTCAAAAACAACAATTCAAGATCCTTAGCACGCACGGACATGTACTACATCAGAAGAGTTCTATCAATGACCATTCATTGCTCAGGAAACTCTATTATCCCACTTCCTCTACGCACAATCATCGTGTAACCAATGGTCTAGCATAACAATGCAAACCCAAATTTAACCTCCAAGATCTCTACCACAAATTTCGATTATAACAAATAGGGAAATCAATGGATTGACTCTCCAACATTTTCCCCAATTCTAACATACTCACTCAATTGCATACTTAGAAATTTCTCGCCTAATCTCGCATCATTATCCAATTGCGTTGCTTTATAGAAGTAATCAAGGTTTCCATACTTTCGATAATCACCGACCATTCAATCATCAATCAAGTTATGAAGTTTCACTATACCATAGGTTCTACTCAATAAACACTATTCGGACTTACTTGAAGTCAAACATTTCAGGCGAATCAATTTCCCTCCAAGGGATACAGATCAAAACCATTTCACATTCTACTACTCCTCCGATAACTTGGTAGCAAAATATCATCGCTACGATTACTCATCCACCACCAAACAATTGCCAAACTTATCCTTTGCAAACACTTTGCAACCCAAACCGTGATCCTTTCTCAAATGGAAGAGGCGAACAGAGATAAGTTTATTCACACAGAAAGACGTTGCTCATCACGGCGAGCAGGAAACCAAAAGAAATATTCTGATAAAGGTGATCTTGGAAAACGAAAGCTGAGTTCATAATTGGAAGCACACATCCCTCAAAAGAGAATAGCAAATAACAGCCGACACGAAAGAAAGATATTTCGTTTGAAATTCGCCATCTCTTGAGCGGAAAGAGCAACAAATTTAGGGACGCTTCAAATAACCACAAGATTTAATTAAGAATCGATAAGATCCTTCAACAGGCCAACTTGCTCGAAACAGTTCATCTACTTGGGAAACACGAGATCCAAATGTTCTCAGCCACAAAACTCGAAACATTTTCCTTTACAGGATTTCACGGAAAACAAACGGATTAACTTCGTCTCGAAGGGATCAACGAAAATATTCTTTTATTGCAACCTCACTTTGCGAACTCAAAACAAGGAGTCTTTCGGACTAAATCACACGAAATCTTTAAGAAACAATAGGTTAATCCAATTCCTCAAGTTACCCAAAACAATTTCGCTACGGTTGATTCACGAGCTCCAAGGTACCGTGAAAGCTAAAATTGAAATATTCTTATTTGAACGAAGTCACCAAAGGCGATCAATTTACTACGGGTATTAACATCAAGCCCATAACAACACTTAGAAAACATTCCGGAAGACCCACGTGGAAAGAATGGGTTGATTCCTTCTCGAAAGAAGAGGCAAATAGAAACGATCTTCACCAACTGAAAAATCACTTACTACTCGCAAGGAACACAGAACTCAGGGGAAAACCAATTAGGCAACGAACTCAGAAAACATATGGGAAGTCCACAGTTGAAAACATAGGCCTCACAAAAATAGAATATCCGACCTTAACCGTCAGGAACAAACGGGTATTCAAGATCATAACCCCCGCATCATGGAAGAACTATTATAATTTTTCAACATATCGCTTTACTCGACAAACTATGTTTACCACAAAGAACTTGAGTTCCCCAAAAGAGCATGAACACAAAACTGGGAATTTGATCATTTTAGAAATATTACGAAAGGCGGACAACTTTCTTTCTTTATAAAGGAATTAACATTGCCATCACATTACTGATCATGTCAATAAACCTTCTAAAGGAACATGGCAAATCGTGTTATAAAAATTTTTCAGCATCAAATGGAATTGTAATAACAACTTGTTCTAGAAAGGAAACTTAGTACGAAAACCACAAAGCTGAAACAAACCTCTCACACAACTCCACCATAACATTAGAAAAGGGTTTCGACAATTTTTTTTTTCAAGAGAGGTTCTAAACTCCAACATTCCAACTACTCCAAAAGAAACGAGTAGAGTCAAGACTTTCTTCGACAAACTTTGTAAAAGCTAATTCCCGTTCCCCAAAATACCAAACGGTTAACCAGGTCCCCTTAATCAACAAGCGAGATAGGACCCTTACAAAAAGAATGATCTTGTCAATAATATCGTGTACAAGTAGCAAAGAGAGCTCAGTAATCAGAAAGACAAGAATTGTTTTGAAAAACATCTAGGGACCAATAGGAACCCGTAGCCAACCAATTTGTTTGATTACCATCTCCGACTTAATCACCACAAGGCACCCCAAAAAGGGTTTTAACACTAATCCTCAGAAAAGAGATGCGTTAAACTTCAAGACACGGAATGATCCAAAAGAAATACATGGAGCCAATGCTTCCTCGTGTTAACGAATTTGCAACAGAAAACTCTCATTATACAAACTATCAAACCAGTAAACGAGTCGCTATTTTCCAATGAGAAGGAAGGAACAAACATGGAAATATCAATATTGCAAACTGTCGGAGATCATTTAAAATAAAAGAAATTCAACAACTGAAAAACAATAATATTTTCAGAGAACCATTAAAGACCTATTGGATCTCATCACTACCATGAATCATGAACCTAAGAGAAATTCATCAACTACCACCGGACAAGAATTTGTCAAAATCAAAAATCAAGGAAGAGAACCTCTGTCTAAAGCATCCCAAAAAGAAATATGCAAGATCATTGTGCACTTGAGAAAGAACTTGCAAAAGAAATCTGCCAATGCCCGAAACCCCAAACGAACACACGGGTTGAATTTTCCAACAGGGGTAAAACAGAACTTCCGTGAAAAGGTAAATCTTGCAATTTAACTACGCTCACGTGGAGCAGAAATATCACAATAGTAGAAAGAACAATAATTGTTTCAAAGAACGATCAGAAATCTACTAGAGATTGCCCACTTCATTATAACCCTCCATTCAAAAGCAATTCACGAACTATCAGAAACTACAACCAGAAAACCAGATACAAACTTGAGAAGGACAACAACTTCATCAATGAGCTCAGGCTCAACACAGAACTATGGAACAGGGGTAACCACTTCTCTACTATTACAACACGAACAGTGGTGTAGCCTGGCAAAACCCAGGACAACAACCACGAACTCAACTGCTCAACGTCCGCTACCGATACGCATAGCTAATGCAATCAATTATGAATATATAGGATCATCTCATGACAATCATAAAATTAATCCATATATATATATAGGATAACACCTCATCTCATAGTTTAACACATCATAGCACAAAACAACTCAACAACAACCATTAATTGAGTCACAACAATTGGAATGCGGAAGCAACAGTTTACCCAACCCCTCCTAATGTGCACAGTGTGTCAATTTAATAGGTTTGAATGAACCACGGACCTAAAGCCCGCTCTGATACAAACTGTAACAGCCTGACTATAAGGAAGTCAAGATGTCACCTACAACCACTACTCTTTAGAAGAATAACATCAAATCACATGACCAGGTTAATCAAGTAGGAAGATTATACGGAAACAAGAATTCATCATCAGGTTTAATCAATGGAATAGAAATAAACAATTCTGAGAGATAAGGTAGTTATGACCAAACTGGCTTATTACAATTCAACACAAGTCATAATTAACGATAGTAAAAGTCCTCAAAATGTTTGATTTATGGTAGTGAGTGCATCGTGATGAACTACCCTCCACAAGATCATTCTTCCTTGTCATTTACCTAAATAAAACAACAAAGCAAGAATGAGCCAAAGACTCAGCAAGTAACTGTATGTAACAATCAAACATTCCACGAGCAATATATCACAATCATCATTTGAACATTTACTGGAAACGAATTTATGAATGGATGAAGTGGAATGATGCATTGAAGGAATTGGACATATTGCAGCATATACCGGTATAGCGAGTGAAACACCCGTTGGTGTTCACTTAAAGTAATCGTATGAAGAACGTTTCATACGATCGTCCAACGTGGCCCACATTGGAATGGTGGACTCACGTAACATGGCCCACATTGGAATGGTGGACTCATGTACCCATTTCGAATTGATGGGATTTTCAAGTGCCCATCTTGGAATTGATGGGTCTTACAAATGTAATTTATGCATGTCATGATGTGATCCCATGGCAATATTGAATAGTACTCATAATTGAACAGAAACACATGGCATTCATCCACAAGTACGAACAAATATAATCATTCACTCACACATCACATTTTTGCATCAAACATAGTATACAAGGTACTTGCAGTATATCAACATCATGAACAAGGTACAAAGCATTCATGTAAACAACATATCATTATGCATACAAGATTTGCCTTTTGCGTAGTGACTCGTTAGCAGGCAACGGAGGTGTTCCCACACGGGATGTCTCACCGCCTACACAAGCATGTTCCCAAAATAAGAACAACGATATAACACTGCTACCGATGTTCTACAATAACCCCTGACTATTCAATATACCGCATAGACCCAAATTGAAAATAAACTATTCTGCCAGATTTCAGCCCTTATGAGCAGCGGTACGAGAAAAAGCATATTTAATTATCTGGAACTCAAAACGACACGAAACCAGTGCCCAGATTTTCTTAACTTAACTGGCTACAAAACTCTAGTTGATGGTAAACTCTAATTCGGCCAATACAGAGGTCTAATCATCCAATGAAAAACTATAATTGCAGTCTGCCCAGAATTCAGAACAGCCCGAAAGAAAAGGCTCTAACTTTTAAACCACTGATCCAAATTAAGTGATTTTTATCAGCCTGGAAACATGGTGAAATTATCTTCATAAACCTAGTTGGGTGGCCGACCTGATTCTGACTCTAACTAGATCAAAACCTAGGTGCAACCGACTACACCCAGCAATTCTGGCAGACAGACCAGCACGTAGTAAAACAGTCATAACTTTTAATCTACTGGGTGAAAATTCGTGATCCAGGTGCCAAAAGAAAGCTAATGAAACCAGGAACAATTCTCCAGAAGACGTCGACCTGAGATTCGGCCTCTAAAGGCCTTCAATCCCACGCACAAACTACTGCACTAATCTGGACAGATCTGGATTCGCAGACCAAACCAATCCAAATGAACAAAAGTGCAACAAAACTAATACAAACAGCGAATTGGGACTTTCGTTACCCTTGAAGACCTGAAGAACGACGATGAACTGGTTCCCTAAGGCCTCCCTCCCTTCTCCTCTCCTCCCTCTCCAAAGGGCCGGCCACAAAGATGCGAAGGATGGCCGGTGACGACGGCGGGGAAAGGAGATGTCGGAGGGGATCTTGGGGAGAAGCACCGGGGATCACCGGAGACAACACCACAGCAGCGAGGACACCAGGGAGCAGCAAGGAGCCGGCCATGGGAGAGGAGAGGTGGCGGCTCAAGGGTGGGAGGGAGAGGAGGGAATGGGGGAGGCGGCTAGGGTTGGGGCGCCCCCTTCCTTGGCCGGCCCCTTGGGCCGCCTCCCCTCTTGGGCCTCTGGGTGGTATGCCCGCGGCCAGTTGGCGAATAAAAATAGAAAACCCCCCCGCTGAACTGGAAATTCCTAATTTGCAATTGTCTTTTACCCCTCCAGCTTCATTCTATTAACCGAATTATATTCCGGAGTATTACAAGTTTTTCCTTATCATGTATCGAACGTAAAGCAAAACTGGATGTAGGTATAATAGTTGGTGCCATAATCTACAACATAAAATATGCAAAACTAAGACATATGTTAAAGAAAATTAACTTTTATTAAATAACTTAATAAAGATACTCCCACTGAATACCATATCCCTTTTATGACAGTTAGTGATTTAAGACCCACAATCAGTTAATCTACTAGTGAGCTTTGGCATCACTGCTAGAAGACTAGTGAATTTGGTAAGCAACCCTTTGCTAATCATATCTCTATATGACTCTTGTTGTTAGGCAGCATCTCTATGCTCCGGCACCCAACCCTATGCCCCAAAGTCTATAACCGTTATGATGACCTTGTCAAGTTAAACCAATGTTGTGTGTGTAAGTGTCAGACACAAACCCATCTAGTCAAGGGATATTAATGGCACTCTGCTTTACCAAGACCTACCATTAAAATACATAACTTTGGATGGTGCAGCTAATTAGGAGGGCATCAATTTAATTTAATATTATGTGAGGGAATTTTACTTCTACCATGTTAAAAGCATTTAAAGCAATCAAATAACATGCATAGAAATAAATGAACAGGAATAAAAGGGCATTCACAGACAATCAAATTGCATTGTGATATAGTATGACCCTTCCACATGGTGATCTCCATCGCCAAGCTTCCTATTCGCCATATCTCCAAGTGGCCAAAACCTCTAAGTACTCCCACTAAGCCATTACTTCTAATAGCACTAGTAATAAATTACAAGGAGAGAAGAAGCACCACAAGTCGACACGTAGGCCGTTATACAAATATAGATAGCCTTGGGCTGCAATAAACATGACACGCAGGTCATGAACATTACACACATACATGCATCTCATACATCATGGATCATACTATTCATAAAAACCTGCAAAAACAAGTTAGGCATATAATCGTATTCTATCGGGCGACAGGAACACATACAACCAAAAAGCATGCTATGAATACCCAGCACGACGGTCCCGCTAGTCGGTTAACGGGCGGGGTTCGAAGGGGCAGCGCCCCTCGTTGGTCGAGGGCAGCGCGCTCGAAATTTTTCGGGACATGAATCTTATTCATGTAATCGAGCATTGGAAATTATCAGATTAATCATATTAACCCTATTCCGAACCAATCTGATCATTGCATTGATGCGACCACAGATCGCAACATACATCGATGGCGGAATTCCGACCGGTAGGAGTGTCATGCAGTGTGATCATGAACAAGCACAATAAACCATATGGTTCCTATTTGATCGCAACTCCGATTCGATCAACCAGATTGATCTTCGCGTGTTCCAATGGTTTTACGATCACTGTCTGCTCTGATGGCGGAAACAGACCGGTAGAGGCAAGTCGTGATACGACCATGAAAGCACGATCACGGAATAACGAACATGAACCCATCTTGTGACCACCGCGCATGGACGATCATATCGACCACCACATATCACAATATGCATCTAATCTGAATATAAAACTAGACGGGATGGCTCTGATACCACTGAAGGATCGCGGGATGGCTACGATAGCACAAAACAAAATTTTACCGTGCAACCAAGGAACCTCCGCTAGTAATAGATCACGAGATTACCACTAGACGCACCGACTCATAGCGGAAGTAGAGTCGATGTAGCGAGTTGATGCGGTCATAGTCGTACTCATCGCACGTCTTCTCCTACGAGTAGTTGTACTCGCCGCGCGTCTGCTCCCCCGAGTAGTTGTATTCGGTGCGCGTCTGCTCCTCCGAGTCCTATGATCGTCACGAGTTGCAGATCGTCCTAGTGTTGATGCCTCGCAACAACACCTCCAAGGTACCCACACGTACGGGATAGGGACACCACGCGCTAGAGTGCTAGCACCGGCAGTGTGGTTGAGGAAGGCGTGGCTATTAGGGTTTCGGAAAGTTCTTTAAAAGGTTGTCATCATACCCCTTACCACCGCCCCTCTATTTATAGGCATCCATGATGGGTCTCGAACTTGAGGCCCATTACGAACTCGAGGCCTACAAGAATTCAGATCACCATCCAAATCCAATCCCAGCCTTTAAGTGTGCGACCCTATAGGTTCATGTGTAATTGGTTGTGACTCGAAAACTCTTTTCCGACTACTAGTCGTCAGAGGTACCTAGCAGCACATAATGATTTCCAAACACACAAAGAATATATCGGACGAATCTTAATGCTATATGATCTTCGACCAGGTCCATATCACTAAAGACTAGCTCGTATCTCTATACGACCAAGTCATATATGGTTTCGACCAATTTGTAACTCCTTACAACCAGGTTTCAACTACTTAGTGACCATGTTCGACCAGCCTACGACCAGCTTGTATCTCCATAAGACTAGTCCGTATTTGATCGAACTAAAAGTCCTTCTCGTGTATTCTCCCTTTGCCTCATGATGTGTGGTTGAACTCCAGGTGAGAGGCTGTATCATCCATGGACTGTTCAAAACTTTCTCAATCAAGTGTCGAATAACTTCACGTGGTCGACACTTCGAGCACTAGTGGTATGGCCATGCACTTTCTTTATCCGACCACAATGATGGGCCCAGAGACATCTCTCCTGTTATGTTAGGAGGGGCAAATCCCATAGCTGACCAGTCACATCCCTCTGCATATTTCATAGCATACGCGAAAGCTACCTTTATAACTACCCAGTTACGAGTAGCGTTTGGCAACCCCTAAGAGTGCTACTACATATGTAGGAAACCATGTTGATCTCAGGTCTAAGGATTATACATCATCATTTCTTGAGACCAACTAATGATACATAGAATCATAACACTCTCAACAGTGTCTCAAGGTGGGTCTTTTCCAACACCATGTTCTCTAACATGTGTCCGTATTATTGGTTTGATATCTCCATATCCATGACTTGTGAAACATAGTCATCAACCAATACATATGCTGGTCTATTCATATGTGTTCTCATATATTTTTGACCAGGGAACTTTTAAGAATATATAATCATCGCAGAAATATAGAGTTTCACAATCAAGTCACATACTTGATAATAAATATTATTGATATTATTCCATGAACAAGATAACATATTATCCAATGTTTTGAACATACTGAAATATAATCATCTATATGATTGCCTCTAGGGCATATTTCCGACACAAAGGTTTCGCCAAGTCCTCCATTAAGCACTCGAATTTACCAAACTCTCTCACTATAGTCCTCTTCTGCATCGCGTAGCATCTCATCTATATTGTCATCATGCGACCAACCCTAATCGAAAGCACAGTCCACATCCGACGGCATATCGATATCTCGCTCGATGATGTTACTACCTTCTGGTATAATATGCTCTTCACCGTGTTTGGTCCAACATGTATACTTCTTTTTGAAATCCCTTCGAATCAATTGTTCTTTGATCTGCGCCGGGTTGGTAAACATCTTCAGATTATCGCAATCAATGCATGGATAATACATAAATTTTATCCCCTTCTTCAACATATCCTACTCGGCAGCTCTTTGAAAAGCAAACACACCATCAATGTACTCTTCACTCACACGGTTCTCAACGTACATCCAGCTTTGGTCCATCTACGATATGCATGTAACAAATTATAGATTAATGCATGAAACAAATTATAGATTAATGCACGCAACTACACAATATAGGGCACGATCATTGTTCTATATATTGTAAATCTTAACTGCCAATTAATAACCTCTCCTTGGATGATAAATTTAGATTATATAATGCATATAATTAGAAGAAAATACTAACCTTAGATCACTAAGAATAAATAGATCTACAACCACACACCTGTAAATCTACTGTATTTAATTCATTCACCGAACGCACCAGCGTCGGTCGCTTCCCTCAAATCAGCCCCGCGCGCAGACGGTTCTGTCTGGAGTTACTATAGAAAGATTTGTCTGGAGTTGATCGAGATGACCAGATATTTAATTACGCATATCACAGACCGTTCTTAAAAACAAATGCATGTGATATGTATCACATAAGGTTTTAAATAACAACCGCCTGTGATAATCGTAGGCCTCACAGACGGTTCTTGTTATGAACTGTTTGTGATAAATATCACAAACGGTTCTTAAAAATAACCTTCTATGAAATTGTATACGTATCACAGACAAGAACCGTCTGTGATATGCACCATTAAATATCTGGTCATCCAATCAGATCTAGATCTATTTGTAGTTAGAGATATCTCTGATATATATGCGGCTACTTTGAAGGAGCCGGCAGTCGGCTCTGGCGCGCTTGGTGAAAGAAATACCATAGATTTTTAAGTGTGCTTGTAGATCTATTTTTTTGGTGATTTAAGATTAGTATTCCTTTGTCTCTAATGTGGCTACTTTGAAGAAGACGGCGAGTACACCTAAGAAAGCAACCAAGCCCACCACGAAGTATGATCTTTTTTTTGTTGTCGTCCACCTAGCATGAGGTGATGAGACGGTAGCCACGACCTACTTAATCAAACCTGACACACTCTCCTGGCAGGTTCACCAAGACCAGGACCAGTACCAAGATCTATTTCAAGAGAATGCTAATGAAGTAAGAGTGTGCCAAACCGGAATACAATCATGGTATGACCAGCCCCTGCAAGTTCAAGAAGCATGCATGGCTGCCAGTAGAATGTGTCAGGTTCGATGAAGTAGGCCATGGCTGGGTGGACGACAAGCGAAAAAAGATCATGCTTCGTGGTGGGCTTAGTTGCTTTCTTAGGCGTATTCACTGTCTTCTTCAAAGTAGCTGTGCTTATCAGAGACGGTTCTAATTCATAACCGTTTGTGCTACACATCACAGACGGTTCCAATTACAAACCATCTGTGATAAGTAAACATTACAGATGGTTCTTGTTAATAACTGTCTGTGATAATTATATATCACAGACTGTTGTAGTTTATAACCAGCTGTGATACATAGCACAGACAGTTTATTCCACTAAACCGCCTGTGATAGTTCCTTCCATATATAAAAAAATGTTATATTTTTCTCCTGCTAGCATCATATATCAGAAGTATCACTTTTTAGTGAAACTGTATACGTATCACAGAAGGTTCTTAACAAGAACCGTCTGTGATATTCCAAGACCGTCGGTTCAAAACTATTATCTCTAATACATATCACAGACGGTTCTTAACAAGAAACGTCTGTGACATGCGCCAATAAATATCCGGTCGTCCCTTCAGAACTAGATCTATCTATACCGAGAAATCTGATATATATTTGACTACTTTGAAGGAGGCGGTCGGCTCTGGGCTTGTTGGTGAAAGAAATATCTTATATTTTCAAGTGTGCTAGATCTACTATTTGTTCTTGGTGATCTAAGGTTAGTACTCCTTTGTCTCTGATGCGGCTGTTTTTTTTCTGCAGTCGTCCACGCAGCATGAGGAGGATGAGACAGTAGCCACACCAACTTCATCGATCAAGCCTACAAGTTCAAGAAGCATGACTGCCAGGAGAGCGCATGAAGAGGCTACTTCGCTAGCATTCCTCAAGACACAACTGCAGACCTCGGATGTGGCACACAGCATGTAGAATCCTCCTCCTCATGCTTCTTGGGCACCTCCGAGGCCTGTAGTTGTGTTTGGAGGAATGCTAGTGAAATAGCCTCTTCATGCGATCTCCTAGCAACTATACTTCTTAAACTTGCAGGCTTGATGAACTTGGTGTGGCTGCTATCTTATACTCTTCATGTTGTGTGGACGACAAAAAAAGATTATCAGAGACGGTTCTTGTAAATAACCATCTGTGATAAACATCAAAGATGGTTCTATTTACAAACCATCTGTGATTATTATATATCTGGAGCATGCTAGAGTTGAAGATGGAGCACATTCTGGACCATATAAAGTAGCTGGAGAAGATTGTGTGTGTGTGTGTGTGTGTGTTGTGTGTGTGTTCATGTATCATTGTGGTAATTTATGGTATATTTGTTAAGTATCCAGAAAAGTATATCACAGACGGTTATTGTTGAGAGCCGTCTGTGAAGTTTCTACTATCACAAACAGTTATTATTCAGAACCGTCCGTGATAATTCATTGATGCTTTTATTTAATAACTGTTTGTGACGTATGCGATTTTCACACACGGTTATGATTAAGAACTGTCTGTGTGAATTAACACAGACGGTTCTATTTACAGGCCGTCTGTGATACGTAAGTATCGCAGATGGTTCCAAAGGAACGGTCTTTGATAATTATGTATCACAGATGGTTCCTTTGGAACCATCTGTGATGACTATAACACAGATGGTTCCAAAGGAACCGTCCGTGATGAAGCTTCCAGGATAGCCTGTTCTGTACTAGTGTATCTAGTAAATTTTACCTTATAATTCTTGCAAATAAATGATATTTCATAAAGAACAAAGGCAATTTTGTGGCTAGTTGTTACTCACTACTAGAAAACGAGGAATCCCTCAGGACCTTTGTTTTTTTATGGGCCCGCAAAGAACGTCAGGGATTTCTATTTTTTGTGATGGGCCCACATCTCACCATCCCAAAAATACATTTTCCTATCATGTTCATAAAGCTGCCAAGGATATGAACTATTTTTGCAATGGTATAAGATTTACCCATCAGGATAATGTATTTTTGTGACAGTCTATATGCACCGCAAGGAAAATTGCAAAATTTTCGCTGCAGTGCGCCCGCTGAATTCTTGTAGTGCTACACGAGAGAATTTTTCTGACCGGTCAAGGGAAACCATCAAAGCAATTAAGAGACCCCTAAATCCCTAAGTCCCAATTTCTCCCCCAAATAAACACAGCAGTAGCTACAATCTCCACACCCATCTCTACTCACCTCAGATCCTCCACCTCCTTTGCCCTATCCCCTCGCCTACCTCCTCTCCATCAACCCCAGGTCCCCCACCGCTTCATCTCTGCTGCTTCCATCCTATCTCAGGTTGCCCCACCATCCTCCTCCACCGCCAACGCCCCAGCTCCGTCCCGCCTCCCCCCCACCCCAGGTCTGCCCACCCCAACACCCCAGCTCCGCCCACAGTCCCGCTTCCCCTACTTCGCCACGCCTCCCAGGTTCACCCCACCTCCCTAGCTCCGCCATGCCCCCCGACGTGCCAACTTCGGCCCGCAGTCCCGACGCCCCAGATGCACCCTGCCTCTGTCTTTTCACTGTTTCAGTGAGTTTTTGATTTGGATCCCCATCGGTTCTTGATTTGGGTTTGGATTTTTCCTTTGATCTTCTCCAACAGATGAGATGGTCAAGTGGGATAAGATCACCTACATTGGGATCGTGATGTGCACCCTCCTGGCAGCGCACACCCTCTCCAAGTGGCACCCCACCATGAGGAACCACCTATCAGATCTCATCCTTGGTAGCTTGGGGTTTGGATTAGCTATGGTTTGAATCTGATGTATGGTTTTTCTCCTTTGTTTGTGCTGTTGCAGGCGTACCCATATCTGCACATCTACAACAAGGAGTTCCCTAGGGTATGGATTTTCTTTCTATATTTGTGTGTGTTCATTTGGATACTTAAACACTTGTTATTGTAATGCTCTTTGATTTGGTTGGTTGCGAAATGATTCCCCTCGATTATAAGTGGAGTGGTGGATCAACACATGCATTGATTTAATGAGTAATATAATGCCTTTAACTTTGTCACATTATAATCGAGTATTAAACTATGAGGGTTGGTCATTTCCTTATGGGACTATATATTTGGTTAGCTAATGGAATGCCTATGTTTGATAACTCACTGAATAACTCACTAAGTTTATCGTATAGAAGACTAATGTTAAGTCTTGGTTCACTACAGACTCCTAGCAAATAGACAACCAACAGCTTGATCAAACGTAGAAAGCCTCGTTCCATAGCAGATTTGGGAACTAAAGATGGAAGGCTCAAGGTCTTCATATCGAGGCTACCTTATTTTGCTAACAACTATTATTGGTAAGCTCTCGTCTAGTCTTCTGTTGATTGCTAAATTGTTAATTACGTGCAAATTTTCTAATATTGCTAACTACGAGAATAAGATTGATATTGCTTAGTCAACTGGGTCATAGTATAGAATCTTGTCTAATAAATTGCAATTTGCCATGGTAGTTTAATCTTAAATTGGGCCCAACACTATAGGATATTCCAACATTAGAGATGTAACATACCTAGTTTTAATAAATATAATTTTATACACGATATATTCATGTTGTGCACACACAGAACTATTTCATGGCATACCATGAATGGATGTATAGTGACTAGCAGCGTGGTAAAGCTCTCTCAAATGAATGGATTGAACAAACAACACAGTTCTTAGATCACGCATTCTCAAATCCTAGGTGGTTGAAGGTGACACTTGTAATGCCCCAAAATTTATTCGGGTGAATAGGAGAGTATTTGGGAGAAAGAGTTAAACAGGGATTACAATTTTCAGTGATCTCAAGGGGGTTTTCGCGAATTCCGAACAACCTGGGCGTTGGGCCACGGCCCATGTGGCCCAAGAGGGGGCTGGCCAAAGGGGGGATGACCTTCCCCCAAAAACCCTAAACTCCCTTCCCCCTTCCCCCTTTCCCCCACTTGCACTTGGAGCCGCCACCCTCCATTGGATCTGTAGAATGAAAGTTAGGGTATTTTTTCTTGTTGCTGTTCTGTAGTCTGGTCAGATGTCTGTCAGACACTTTCAATTGCAGATTAGCCTTATGTATGGGCATAATTAGGAAATCTTGTATGCTAGTGTTTTGAAGGTTTATCTGTTAAGTTTCATTGGACGCTGGTTTCATGTCGTTTCAAGTCCCAGATAATTAATTATAATTTTTCTTGTACTGCTGTCCAGTAGGATGGGCAGGTGGCTGAATAGTGTAATGTCAGTTTAACTCCGTTAATTGCGTTGATTAGTCGGAGGGTTAGTGTAGGTCTCCTGTAGCTAAGTCGTGCCACGTTATCCTTATTCCAAATATGTACTTGTTCAGGAGGCGAGGCATCGCGTGTGGGAACACCTTCGTTGCTTGCTAACGCATCGCGACGCGAAAGGTAAGTACATTGAAATTCTTTACATTGATGAATGATGTGTGTTTGTGTTCATGCTAATATTTCTATGATCCATGTTTTCAATCAAAGATGTTAATCAATATTCATATTCTATTACATGCAATTCCAATGTGTTAAGATATATTGATTTCTGTGGAACGCTCGCTGTGGGTTGTTGTGCCGATGAGTTGATGATCCACGTTCATATTCCGTGATGTACATTTCGTTCCTATTTGATAATACATGAGGAAGAAAGTGATAAAATTCATTGCATATGTTCATTCAATTCACGTGTTGTTCATATGCATTTCACGGGAGTGGATTTGTAAAGAACCATCAACTCCAGTATGGGCATGTAAGACCCACCATTCCAGTGTGGGCAGTTTCTGACACCCGTATGAAACGTTCTTCATACGGTAATTTGGTCCCTGGACTTTGTTAAGTACGGGCTTAAGTGAACACCGACGGGTGTCTCACTCTCTATACCGGTATGAGCATGCGTTAGTCCATTCCTTTCAATGCATCCATTCATTCCATTCATATAAATAAGTTTTCAGAGATTAATTCTTAATTCGTAATGTGACTGACTTATTCATAACCTGGTATGTTCAATTGTTTATTGTACTTGTTGAGTTTCGAGTCACCCTTGTTTTTCTGTGTTTATTTAGGTGAACCTTGTTGATGATAATGTTAATGGGAGGGAGTAGACCAACACGTTCCACACTGTTCATTACATTATATTTTCATTAATGGATTCAACTATGTTAATCTTTGATGAGAGATGAACTGTAATAAGTAATGTTTAGACTTCATGTCATGTTGTTCCATGATTAGTTCTTTGATTATTCACCATTGATGAATTGGCTATTTTCACCTTATTACCATAGTATTGTTGTCTGATTAGAGGCATATTGAACCTTATTCCGTAATTTGATGGTATGTTGTATCTTTTGGTGGCATCTTGGCTTTCGAATAGCCAGGGTGTTCCAGTTGGTATCAGAGCGGGCTTTAGGTCCGTGGTAAGTTAAGTATTAAAATGACACACTGTGCACAGTAGGTGGGGTTTGGGAAATCTATTGCTTCCGCATATCTAGTAATGTGGTTCATTATATTGTACTGTATCGAATTGCTTCTGTGCTATCTTTCTTGTTGTTAATCTATGATATGATGTGATATCCTATATATATATGAATTTATTCTATGATTGTCATGGGATGATCCTATATATTCATAATTGACTACATTAGTTATGCGTATCGGTAGCGGACGTTGAGTAGTTGAGTTCGTGGTTGTTGTCCTGGGTTTTGCCAGGCTACACCACTGTTTGTGGTATGAAATTAGAGAAGTTCTTACCCCTGTTCCATAAGTTCTGGGTTGAGCATGAGCTCGTTGATGAATTTGTTGTCTTTCTCGAGCTTGTATCTGGTTTCCTGGTTGTAGTTTCTTTTAGTTCATGAGTTTCTTTTGAATTGGGGGTTTTAATGAAGTGAGCAAGCTCCAGTAGATCTCTGACCGTTCTTTGAAACAATTATTGTTCTTTCGATTTGTAATATCCCGAATCGCAATTAGTAAGAATAGAAGGTCGAAGGAGTGAAAGACAAGGTTTAAATCAGGAAAAATTAGTCTTCGGAGGGGAGATCTGTAAAACTTCGCCAACCTGGGCCGCGGGCCACGACCCAGGCCGGCCCAAGAGGGAGGAGCCGGACACTTAAAAGGGGGGAGGCGCCCCTCCCCCCAACCCTAGCCGCCGGCCATCCCCCCCTCTCCCTTGAGCCCCCCCCCTTCCACCTCCTCTCCCGGTGACTTCCATTCGGATTGGGCGCTTGATCTTCATCATTCTACGGGTCTTCAAGGGTAACGAAAGTCCCGATTCGCTGTTTATATTAGTTTAGTAGCACATTTGTTCATTTGGATTGGTTTAGTCTGCAGATCCAGATCTGTCCAGATTAGTGCAGTATGTTGTGCGGCAGATTGAAGGCCTTTAGAGACCGAATCTCAGGTCGACGTCTCTTAGAGTTATGTTTCTGGTTTCGTTAGCTTTCTTTTGGCACCAAGATCATGAGATTCCACAACGTGGTTTAGAAGTTATGAACTTTTAACCGCACACTACTCTGTCTGTCAGCAATTTTAGGGACTGTCTGTTGATCGTCAGTTTTGTTCAAGTTAGAGCCAGATTCAGGGAGGCCACCCAAATAGGTTTATGAATAAAATTTCTCCATGATTCCATATTGATAAAGATCATCTCCATAGGGTCAGTAGACTGAAAGTTACAGGCTTTTCTTTACGACTGTTCTGAAATCTGGACAGGTTTCTGTTGGTGACTTCTAGGGCATTTTAGTCCTCTGTTTTGGCCGAATCAGGGGATCTCACCAACTAAAGTTTTGTAGCCTGGTTCGTTAGGAAAAGATGAGAACTGGTTTCAGGTCTTTAGGAGTTACAGATAATTAATGGTGAATTTTATCGTACAACTGCCAGTAGAGTAGTAATTTGGTCTTTTGGGTGAAGTTGTCAAATTGAGCCCTTGGTTGTGTGGTTTGGTTAGAGGGTATGATAGGATATGTGTAGAAACGTCATACTTTGTTATTCTTATTCCGTGTAAATACTTGTGTAGGCGGTGAGGCGGTGGGTGGAAGGACACCTTCGTTGCTTCCTAGTACGTCGCAGCACGGAAGGCTAGTACCGTTTGTTAATTTGTGTTGTTTTCAAAGGAATGCATGATGATGTGTTGAATATATGAGTGTTCTTGCGTTGTGCTCATGATGTGGATAGATTTCATTATTTATGTTTCTTGTGATACATGATTCATTCCATTCATGCATGATTCGTTTCTGTCCACGGGAGTGGAAATTTGATTAAGCCCCATCAATCCAATATGGGCATATGAAACCCACCATTCCAATGTGGGTAGTGTTGACCATCATTCCAATGTGGCAACTTGGACACCCGTATGAAACATTCTTCATACGGTGATTGGGTCCCCGTACTTTGTGAAGTACGGGCTTAAGTGAACACCGACGGGTGTATCACTCGTTATACCGGTATACGCAGTTGGAAGGTCCATTTTCATTCCTTGTATGCATTCATACGTTGTAGTTTCACAGATTTGTGGAAGATATGTTCCAATGTCTTGATTATTGTTTTGGTTCCTTTGTACACTGTGAGATTGATATGGTGCTTGCTGAGTTTCGACTCACCCTTGTTTTCTATGTTTTTTTAGGTGATCCATGATGATATAGTTGCTAGCGGTAGGGTGTAGTCCAAGCACGTTTCACACACCTCAAGAATCACCTATTTATAAAGATGTTTTGTTAATTTATTTGATTAATGAGATGAACTGTATTTTTGATTCCTTGGCTATATTCTGTGATTGAACGGTTAAATACTCTTCGTACTTTGTCTTGATTATTTGATTTTGGGAGAAAAATTGATTAATAGTTCCGCAAATGAAGTGTATGTTAATATTGTTAGTAGCATCTTGGCTTCCGAATAGCCAGGGTGTTATAGTTGGTATCAGAGCGGGCTTCAGGTCCGTGGTTAATAAAAAAATTAAATTGACACACTGTGCACAGTAGGGAAGGGTTGGGTAGTATCTTACTTCCGCATTTCCAAACAAGCCATTTTTCCTTACGCTTCTGATGATGAATTGTTTCGTACTTATCTATAAGTTAAGTCTAATACTTGATTCCATTGTGGTGATGTTTTAGATGGCAAGAGGCCGTGGCCGTGGTCGTCCACCGGTCCGTGGTCGGGGTCGGGGGCGCGGTCCGGCTGTGTCTTCCGCGACATCTGAGGGGGCTGCTGAGGCTGCCACAGAGGAGATTGCCTCTGCCGCACCTCCAGTCGCAGAACCTCCGGTCGCGTCGGCAGAACTCATTCAGAACCTTATGAGAGAGAATCAGCAACTCCGCCAACAACTGCAGGCGGCAATTCCTGCGGCTGCTGCGCCTGTGGCGGAACCTGTTGCTGCCACTGTTCCACCTGGGGCTAGGATGAGCCTCCGTGAGTGGATGTCGCTTCGTTTGGACACTTTTGATGGAGCTGGCACACCGGTCCAGGCTGCGGACTGGTTGAGATATATGGAGCGACAGTTTGGAGCATTAGAGCTGACGTCCGCGCAAAAGGCGCGATTTGTGGCCTTTCAGCTGAAGGGGCAAGCTGACATCTGGTGGGAAGGAGTCCTGTCTTCCAGGACTTCAGTTCAGGGTCCTGTCACTTGGGAGATATTTGTGGAGAAATTCAGGACACAGTTTTATCCAGACTCCTTCATTGAGAAGATGGAGCAATCACTCCTGACTTTTGTGTAAGGGAAGATGACAGTATCTGAGTATGAGGCTGGGTTCAACAATTTGGTGCGTTTTGTACCAGCCGTGGCAAGTGATGATAAAGAGAAGGCCAAGAGGTTCCGGCGGGGCCTCAACCAGGAGTATCGTCAGATTTTGGGGGCAACAGGACTTCGTGATTTCAGCTCGGTTGTGGAGCAAGCTAGAGGGATGGAGTTGGAGAAGGGTACTCCTTCGCAGGATCAGGCTGCTATTGGTTCTGTCACCACTGGTAGTTCCAGCGGTGGGCAGAAGCGGAGTTTTGGTGGAGGGGGTGGGTCTTTTCAGCGACCCGCTCGCAAGAGGTTTCAGGGAGGTCACAACGCTCGTTCTACTCGGCAATGGCAGTCTTGTTCTTCGGCACCCCATTCCTCATTTTCCACCCCACCGATGCGTCCTGTTCCAGGTCAGGGCATGAAGTGCTTTCGGTGTGGTGATGGACATCGAGCTGCAGAGTGTTCCTTCAAGGGGACATGCCGTCAGTGTGGTCGAGATGGCCACACACTACTACAAAAGAGGCTATAGCAGACGGCCCATCACAGACGGTTCCTTTGGAACCGTCTGTGTTGGGTCTGTCTGGGCTATCTTTGGCGTTAATGGGCCTATCACGACGGTTCTATTTCGTAACCGCTGCGTGATAGGTATTATCACTGACGGTTACGAAATAGAACCGTCGTGATAGTAACAATATCACGCACGGTTCTATTTAGAACCGTCAGGATAAATATCACGACGGTTCTATTTCGTAACCGCTCGTGATATTGTTTATCACGAGCGGTTACGAAATAGAACCGTGCAGTGATTTCTGTCTTCATATAAATTGAGCCGAGACATCCTCTCGCCGCCTTTGCTGTGTCTACCACTTCCCTTCCTCGCCCTAGCTCCTCACTGCGCTATGTATACCGCTCCAAGCGCCACTTCCCTACCCTAGCTCCTCCAACCTGCGCCACTTCCCTGCCCTAGCTCCTCACTGCGCTGTGTCTACCGCTCCAGGCGCCACTTCCTGCCCTAGCTCCTCCAACTGCGCCACTTCTCGCCTCTAGCTCCTCATCTGCTTGTGTGTCTACCGCTCCAGCGCCACTTCCTCGCCCTAGCTCCTCCAACTGCGGCTCCTCCTCTATCTTGGTATGAGCACATGATCTTGCACCGTCAATGTTGGAATAAATAATATTAGCCCTGCAAATCTTAGTTTTGAAACCTTATAACTAATGAACTAAAATTTAACTTAGGAGTGGTAACTTAATAAAATTGAATTAGGTCTAATAATCACTAAAATTTGAGTTAGGATAATTAATTGGCTTAAAAATAAAATTTACACACCGGTTCACGAAGACGGTGGGGTTTGGGTCAAGCAATATTGCATTTACGGTTCCGGTATTTTAGGTTAATAAGTGTTGTATGAGGTGATGCCTATATTTGGGTTGCATGATTGTTCAATTGAGATAGATATCGTGTCGAGAGGTAGGGATCATGGTTGTGGCCGAGGCATGGCTACGCTATGCCACCGCGTGTGGTACATAACTAGTGAAGAGTTTTCTTTCAATAACCTTAGATACAAATGTTGGAGAATGAGTTTATATTGCACATTTTCGTTTGCTATAAATTAATCGCTAATCAATTTGACACTAATTTGTTACATGCGTATTGTAGATGGATCGAATCGGATGTACGGTGTGAACCGTGTGAGTCAAGATTACATTAATGGCGTGGTTGCTTTTAGAAGAGCCACGAAAGGTGATATGTTGAAGAAGGGATAAATTTTATGTCTTGTCGTGCATTGATTGCGTAATCAAGATGTTTAACAACGCGCGCAGATCGAGCGCACTTGATTCAAGGGGTTTCAAAAAGGGTATACATGTTGGACTAGTCACGGTGAAGAGCAGATTATACGGTTAATAATGACGACATCGCCGAGGAAGTCAACGATTTGCGGATGTGGTGTGCTTTTGATGAGGATAGGGGCACGATGACAACTGGATCGGATGCTACGCGATGCGTAAGAGAACTACTGTGAGAGAGAGTTTTGTAAATTCGAGGGCTTAAGGGAGGACTCGGTGAGACCTTTGTTCCCGGCCGCAAGCGGAATACACAAGGTTGTCAACCGTGCTTGAACCGCTGAAATTGAAGGCAAGCAATAGTTGGTCCGATAAGAGTTTCACGGCGTTGTTAGGTCTCCTAGCGGACATCCTTAGAGGGAAACGTGTTGCCCAAAGACCACCTATCAAGCAAAGAAGGTTATTTGCCCATTGGGAATGGAAGTAGAAAGAATACATGCATGTCCGAACGATTGTATCCTCTACCAGTAAAGAGTATGCAGACATGCATTATTGTCCGTGTGCAAAGCATCCCGATACAAGCGCCAAAATATCGCTAAGGTGAAGCAAGGACCTCCTGCTAAGATGTTGTGGTATCTACCTATAATCCCACGCTTGAAGCGTTTATTTGCGAACCCAAAGGAGGCAAGATTGCTGCGTTGGCACTCGAGAGGAGCGTAAGAGAGATGGAAAGCTAAGACACCTGCCGATTACGCGGTGGAGAAACTTCGATCGGAGCTTCAAGAGTTCAAAAGGAACCGAGGAACATAAGGTTAGGGTTGAGTACGGATGGAATGAATCCTTTCGGTAACATGAGCAAACCGACATAGCACTGCCCGTGAATCTATGTATGTACAACCTTCCTCCTTGGCTCTGATGAAGCGGAAGTACATTTTGATGTCACTACTTATCCAAGGGCCAAGCAACACGGGAATGATATTGATGTGTACCTAGCACCATTTTGGAAGATCTTGTGACTTTGTGGAACGAAGGGTGCAGGTATGGGATGCGTATAAACGAGAGAACTTCACTTTACGCGCCATGTTGTTCTCGCACCATCAATGATTTTCCCGCCCTTGGTAACTGTCGGGCTTCAAGACAAAAGGAGCCAAAGCCCGTCCGCACCGCTTAGATGCTACGGAGAGTGTATGGTGAACAACTCGCAAGAAATCGTATATCGCCACCGTAGGTTCCTTCCGAGGAGTCACCCATACCGCAAGATGAAGAAACAATTCGACGGAAATAAGGAAGACGGTTCAGCTTCAAGGGCTTTTAGTGGGAAAGAGGTCTATGATATGGTTAAGGATATCGATGTTGTGCTTGGGAAGGGACGTAAATTAAGAACCCGTGAGAAGAACATCCGAAGAAGCGGTCAATTTTTGGGACTTGCCTTATTGGGAGTACTTAGAAGTTCGCCATTGCATCGACGTTATGCACGAGAGAAGAATGTATGTGATAGCTTGATTGGTCTCTTCTTTGAACATTAGTGGCAAAACAAAGGATGGTGTTAACGCACGGCGTGACTTGGTCGATATGAACATAAGGACCGAGTTAGCACCGAAAGAGACCGACTGAGACGAACGTACCTTCCCCGAGCTTGCTACACTCTGTCCAAGGCCGAGAGAAATGAACTGTGCCAGAGCTTGCACGGTGTGAAAGTCCCGTCTGGTTACTCCGCTAACATTAAGAAACTTGTTTCTATGCAAGATTTGAAATTAATTGGTATGAAGTCGCATGATTGTCGTGTCTCGATGACACAAATGCTTCTGTTGCAATTAGGAGTATCTTGCCGAACAAGGTCCGAGTGGCAATCTTGAGGTCGTGTTATTTCTTCAACTCAATTGCTCGTAAGGTCATCGATCCCCAAGGACTAGATGCTCTGCAGCCGAGGTAGTGACGACTCTGTGTCATCTTGAGATGTATTTCCTCCGTCATTTTTCGATATCATGGTCCATCTCATTGTTCACCTTGTGAAAGAGATAAAGATATGCGCCCTGTGTTTCTACGCCATATGTACCCGCTCGAGAGGTACATGGGAATTCTCAAGTCCTACGACGGAATCGATCTCGACCGAGGGCAAGCATCATCGAAGGTTATGCAACGGAAGAGGTCATTGAGTTTGCGTCGACTACATGGCTCGTGGATCCGATTGGTGTGCCTCTATCTCGCCATGAGGGGAGACTGGATGGTATCGGGACCATCGGAAGGAAATCAATCACTCCCGATCCGATACGCACGCTCAAGCCCATTTCACGGTCTTGCAACACATGACCCAAGTGTCCCCATACATCGACGAGCACAAAGACATGGTACGCCAACAGAATCCAGACCGGTCGGAGGTTTGGATCACGAGAGAGCACAACCGTCGGCTCAACGAATGGTTAAAGGTGCGAATCACTCGGAGGTCATCAAGTGATGATGTTGCTATGGTTGGCAAGAGGGCCACATTTTACAATTGTCACATGGCAAGGATACGACATAAATGGGTACACATTTTATACGGCACTCGGGATAGGAAGAGCACAAAGGTGCGAGCAGTGGTGTCCGTGATAGATGCATTCAAGACCAATGGGCCGAGGAGCTCGTACTATGGGCAAATAGAGGAGATATGGGAGATCGACTACGTGCTTTTCAAGATCCCCCTATTTCGGTGCCGTTGGGTCCATCTCCCACAGGTGAAGGTCGACAAGTACGGCGTCACTACCGTGGACCTCGAACGTGTCGGATACAAAGACGAACCATTCGTACTGGCTAACCAAGTTGTTCAAGTCTTCTATGTAACCGACCCGGCAAATAAGAAGCGCCACGTAGTTCTTCATGGAAAAAGGAGGATTGTCGGAGTTGAGAATGTAGTGGACGAGGAAGAATACAATCAATTTGACGAGTTGCCACCTTTCGGAGACGGCATCAGGCTCGAGGAAGAACCCAGTGAGGAAGCTAGCTATATGCGCGTCGATCATCATGAAGGTCTGTATTTTAATTAAGAATTTAATTACTCCATTGTAATTAATTTATTTATTCCATTGTCATGTGTTGTGTTATGGACTTGTGATCTTTAATATTGATGTCAATGTGGATATTCATGGTAATGTTGAGTTGAATTAGATATGAACTTTTGAACTCAAACTTGTCATCATACTGCTTATCCAACAGTTCATACATGCTGTTGTGGGGATATCACAGACGGATCTAGAATAGAGCCGTCTGTGATAATACAAAGATAGCTGTTGGAGATTAGGGAGGGCATCGCCAAAGTTCGGTGGCAATACGTTGCCTAGCATATTGGGTGAGGTTTGGAACGGTTGCCGGGATGATGCCAGTGAGATTATTCTCGCAAGGTCCAAATATTCTAGATTGGTAAGGGAGTCTATTTTAGGAGGAATTGCACCGTGCAGCATGTTACCAGATAGGTCTATCTTCCTTAGGATACAGCCCTTCTACGACTTCACTTCATTGGGTAGGTTCTCTCTTGGAGTCATTTTGAACATACTATTGCACGATATACCAATAACTTTTCCGTTGAGATATTCGTAGCTTTTGGAATTCTTGTTGTCTTCCTTTTTCCTTTTTTTGCCTAGCATGCTTTAAATCTTGCTAAACTTTTGGGCTTTACATTATAATTAACTAATGCTAAAAACACCATCTTGGAAGTTCATCCAAAAGCTGCGCTTACCAAATATTGCTACTGTTTTATGTATAATATGCTCACTAAAGCATTAGTGAAGTGCCCAAGGTTTATTCATGTGACCCTTAACTAAAAATGATGACATATAACTTAGCACTATTTCATTTAAATTAGCTATTGTTTATATGTAAGTCTATTTCATCACCTGAAGTGCTCTTTTTGTCTATGTAGTGCGTGAATTAGATGTTCCTGGCGAAATCTATGAAAGAAAGACATATCCATTTGAGTTTTCAACAGTTGAAATGCCATACGAGTCATATAATGGAACAAATGTCAGATTGAGGTAAGAACGACATTTTACAATGCTTTGCACAGTTCATAACAAGAATAGCTTGCATGATGTGCAGCATCAACAAATAAATTAACACTATCTATGAAGACTGAAATGCATACTTATTATGTTTGCAGGTACATCCTGAAAGTGACGATTGGTAGAAATTATGTTGGCAATATTGTGGAATGTCGGGATTTCTGTGTAAGTCTAAACTTCACCTCGCTGACCTTCCATGTATAACATTCAGCATAACTTTGGTAGCTCCAACTTGGAACCATCAGAATCTTAATTTGATGATTTGTATAATGATCTTAGGAAAATTGACATGATGTATATATTGTTTTTCTATATTCCACCCTTTTTCGAAATTTTCTACAATGGTTCCGTGGGAATGCATTGCAGGTTTTATCATTTATGTTTTCTGAATGTAGGTTACCAGGTAAACATCACAGACGGCTCTTCAAAAAACCGTCTGTGATGTTTACGCATCACAGACGGTTCTAGAGGGAACCGTCTGTGATGTGGAAACATCATGAGCGGTGCGTAGAACATCACGAGACGGTTTCAGAGAACCGCTCAGTGATGCGAACATCACGCACGGTTTCTTGGGAAACCGTCTGTGATGTTTACGCATCACGACGGTTCCCTCTAGAACCGTCTGTGATGCGTGTTGACTATATAAGGTTCAGAGACGATAGGGTTTTGATCTAACCCTATCGTCTCTGAACGTCCTCTGCGCCGCCTCCCCGACCCCGGCGCCCCTCCTCCCCCGACCCCGGCGCCTCCCGACCCGGCGCTCCCGAGCCCGCCGCCTCGTCTCGAACGCCTCCCACTCCCGGCGCCTCCTCCCCGACCGGCGCCTCCCGAGCCCGGCCGCCTCGTCTCGAACGCCTCCCGACCCGCGCCCCTCCTCCCCGACCCCGGCGCCTCGAGCCGGCCACTCCGCCACCGCCACCGCCGGGTAAGCTCGATTCCCATGGATAGGACAGTGGAAGTTGCTAAGGAGGTGATATATTGTGAAAATGTTGGATTGATGTTTTCCGTTTAGGGTAGTTAGATTCGATATTTTTTATAGTTCGCCCAACAATGTTGGATTTATGTTGATATGGACCAACAATGTATGTAGCTCACCAAAAAATATCATTTTCTGTGACTTTATTTAACAGGTACTCCTACTGGACATGTATATAAATTGTATGTGACTCAACAATGTATGCGACTCACCAAAAATATCACCAAAAAATACCATCACCTCAGTTTTTCTGTGCTGTTCCCATCATATAAATTGTAGTGCTAACCAATGGACATGTATATATCACTACTACATATGAGAAAATTTGGAGAAACTAACGGAAAGACAAGGTGTTACCAGAAAAAAAACAGGGAAAGAAATTGTGGCCCCTCTACCGGTCATTGGTGTACAAAACCCAAGCTCGCTCCATTAATTTATCCACTGATGGGTTCTTCAATTTGGTTATATAAAAGTGACAATGCAATTTCTAGACAAAGGCAATGGTCATGAGCAGAGGTTCCTTTTTTTTTTGAAACTAGGTCATGAGCATACTTAGTTAGCCTTTCAAGCTGGAGTAGTGTACATTGCCTCCAACACTTAGTCCAAAATAATGATTTTTTTTTGAGTCTATGTATGATCTCCAAGATCCGGAAATAATGATGTATTATATACTTGTAAGACTTGAACCGGAAATAGGAGTACCCAAGAAATAGGATTGTCCGCAAGCTTTTTGATTGTGGACACGGTGGACATTGCCATATGTAATCAGGAATCCAGGATAGAGTTGGATGACCTTTTCATCCTGTTGGTATTTTAGTGTAGAATAATCCAGCTTGAAATTTAATAGCATTTATGTCGTATTATTGTTAAATGTCTGCCATGAGAATGACAAAATTGGTGGTTGTGCTTAGTTTGTTTCGCTTTTTGTGGTTGTCTGTGTTGACATTTTGTATTATTTATGATGATAGGAATGGAAAGCCACATCTTGTGATAAATTCCTATTTTGGGAGCTAGGTGTTCAGTTCTATTTGCAAGGGGTTCAAGATATCCTTAGTGCATAGTTTGCTAAGAAATTATATGTATTTTGTGTGCAAAACCATCTCGCATTGCTAAGAATTTAACAGGACTTAGGGTACTACTAGTTGTTGGATTAATTCATTTTCTTATGGATAATTATCAAGAAAATAGATGTAGTGTTTGGATGGTGCAAAATGTTGCTCAATTGTTTGAAACTTAGTACAACAAGTCGTTACAATTTGGCTAATCACAGTTTTTTTTTCAGTGTTTGTGTTTGTGTTTTTGTGCAATTTCCCATATATTATATACTATGTAATAATTGCGTACGTAACTTATATAGATAGGAAGTAAGCGAGATGGCAGAGGCACCGTCTTCGCCGCCGTCACCGACGCCGGACATGGCAGAGGCGCCGTCTTCGCCGCCGTCACCGACGCCGCAGATACATAAGAGAGATGGTAGAGGAATATCGAAATTGCCTGCTGGCCGACTGACCATCACGGAGGTCAGTGACGTTGGGGTCCCTATGAGTCCCCGCATCGTGGCGAGATTCCGGACCATCTGCGGATACTTGCAAGGAAAAGGTCCTATCACCACACCAAAGTGGAAGTCTCTGACAAAAGATCAGAGACGCGTGCTGTGGGAAGACCTTTCAAGCAGGTTCACTATCCCAGAAACAGACATGAAACGCGTCGAACGGCATGCCTTGCTCTCCATGTGTCACGCGTGGAGGACCTTCAAGAGCGTTCTTGTCACGCAGTAAGGTACGTGAACAAGAGTGAGACGCCCTTCACGAAGTTTCCATTCTTGACGCGGGAAACATGGAACGCCTTTGTGGCTATGAAGACGACGGATGAATTTAAGGAGCAAAGTGCGGCGCACAAAGCAATCCAGGCACGAAACACTCACCCCACGCACTCGGCACACTGGTACGCGGCTAAATCCGCGCAATGGGAGGCGGAGGAGGAGAATCTATTTCCGATATCACACACCCGCGTTCCGTGCACGGTTAAAAGCGAGGCAAAGTCTCGTCGATGGCGTCACTTTCCCAAACCCGCGGACGTGAAGTGTCCCAACGTGTGGTAAATATGTCGAACTACCTACTTGTTTATAAGTCCATAACTTCATAGTGACTATAATAACATGATGACCTCTTGCGGCGTGAATTGATTGCCCAAACTTCCAAGGCTCCTTCCAAGAACACAGGAGAAGGATATACTATCTACGGCCCTAGGAAACAAGGAGCACCGGGTCGCACGCGAGGCAAGGGGTTAACGTACCTTGGGTACATGGATTCGCAGACGACTACTTCATGTATAGAAGTAGGAAGAGATCCAAGGCCGAGTACGATAATCGCTTGGAACCGCTAAAGCGTAATTTCAAGCGAGATAGCAAGTTTGCAGGATCAATTGAATCAAGTACTCGCAACCCCGTAAGTCGCCCGTTATTGCGGGAACAAGTCCTCAACATCGGAGTAGTGTCGCGCCCACGCATAATTTTGAACATGACGACGACCAATTACCGATAGACCGCATCAAGGTAATGTACATCTATGGAATGCACCAAAGATAGACCTATAGGACGCCTTAGCTAATTGCGATCGCTTTGTAGGAGCCGACGGCCCGCAAGCTCCAACCGAGGTTAGTTGGGTCCATTCCTATTGAGGTCAATTTGGCGGGGATGGTGCATCCATACCAGAAGGAGCAAGGCAAAGACGGTGTCGGTGGCGATGGTTACGCAAGGGTGGAGGTGGACATGGTACATCAACATTTCATGGCCGTCCATTGGACATTCGCCCAACGAAGAGATCACAACACTAGGGGATGCCGTGCACGCTTTATCCAATGGCCCAAGACGGACATCGCCCCGACCCAAAGAAGGCCGCAATCTCGACAGACCATTCCTCTCCAATGGAACCTCCATGACTCCACCTCATATTTCGCCTCGAAGGCCACCTCGCCGGTTCCCGTGGAGAAGACGCCAAGGAACAACAAAAGCGTGCTATCAGATCGGTTCCCGAGTCGCCTCGCAGAAGACGCCGCCAATCGTTAAGGCCAAATCGACGAACATTAAGCCGCCTCCCAAGTCCCGTAGCACGGAAGTACTCCATCGAAAACCGTTGTGCTCTAACGCACAATTAGCCCACGCTGGATTTGCTTGTCGCTTTGCATGCACGGTACTTGCGGAATACCGCAAAGAAGGTGCGACATCGAATCACCGCCGCATACAAGGATGAGCATTTCTTCAACGGGCCGCAACTTCGTGGTGGGGTTCAACGACTTATTCAACCTATTCAATCTCAAGCCCTCGACGCCGCTTCTACGATGTTGGACATCGTAAGTGTGTACAATCAAGTTCTACATTCATGTAATACCGATAAATATCGCAACTCATTGCTTATGTATAGATACATGATGAAAAATGCCCGAAGGGCGAGAACCGTGGGTTTCCTCGACCCACACGTGGTATCTATGCAAACCATCAAGCGACGCGACCTTCGCCGAGAACTATATAACGACGGCATTGCTTCTTCGTAATCGCAAGGACTACATATTGGTGCCCTACAACCGTGGGTAAGTGCTTCACTATTTGCTATTCAAATTTCATTTGTACTTAGGTTTAATAGTTATAGCGACATACATGAGTAGGTACCATCGATCCTTTTAGTCATTATACCCAAGAGGAACAACGTGATATATCTTGATTCCTAGTCGTAAACGATCACGACTTCAAAGATTCTCGCAAGGAATACTCGACAAGTATGATCATTTCCTCCATACATAACTCTATTGTAGTCTTCCTTCGCTTGAAATGCCCGAGGATAACTTTTTCAATTATGTAGTTCGCTCATCTCCTATGTTAGCCAACAAGGAAGATACAAGTGGATCCAATACCAACTAACACACAGACTAAATTTCCAGACGCGCTACAACACAATAATCCTATATATATCATACTTCATAAAAATTTGTCTTCAATCGACTATACGTACATATGTAATTCTATTTTTGCAAAGGTCACCAAGAAAAAATGATGAGCTATGTGCATTCTACGCTTGCCATCATATGCAAACAAATCATTAGTGCTAAGATGAAGAATCAGGAGGTTTGTCAATCTCAAATAATTTTTTGTAATTGTAAATTCAAATATATATCCTTACCATTTTTTCTTGACCTAGCGCAGTGGTTTGATAATAGATTTATATGGACTCGTTGCAAGAGCTCGTGGAAGTTCGAGGCGCTATGCACCTTTATCATGACGTAAATAGTTAACAAAGGAGAGTTTCACTCCATCGCCGACCCGTAGATTCACGCAAACAATTGATTTAATTGTAATCCAATTGTACAACTATAGCAAAAATACTTCAACAAATTCGATCTTTATTAATTTATTTTGAGTAATGGTCAATTTGAGTTGTCAACAATTGATTCTCTGCGATGTATCTGCTTTTTGTACATGCTTGTTTTCGAGGGCATGGCTAGCAATTCCCGAGGCTAGCCAAAAACAAAGAAACAATGTAGCTAGGGTCGCTCGGTACACAGACGGTTTTATGTTGAAACCGCTCGTGAAGGCTATTACCAAAGAGCGGTTTCAACATAAAACCGCTCGTGGTAATAGCCTTCACAGACGGTTTTTAAAGTAAACAAATGCGTGATACTAGACATATCACGACGGTTTACTTTAAAACCGCTCGTGATAACCACTTATCACTGACGGTTTTAAAGTAAACCGCTGCGTGATAAGTGATTATCACGACGGTTTTAACATAAACCGTCGTGATCATCACTTATCACGCAGGCGGTTTCGTTAAAAACCGCTCGTGATTATTGGTTATCACAGACGGTTTTAACCGCTCGTGGTAATCGCTGTTATCACAGACGAATAAATATAGACGGTTCGGAAACCGTCGTGATGACGATTCAACCGCTCGTGATGACGTGTTTCGTAGTAGTGACAAGTCGTCGGTTTGTTGTGTCGAACCCGCGAGTATCATCAGATGGGAGCCAGTCCCAGCGGTTTCATCTCCCAGTGTTCATGGTGGATCAGTTCACACTCTGGCGGCAGTTTCTGCACCATAGTTCCCTCCAGGACGGGCTCCTCCTTCAGTGTTTCCTCAGGCACCTCCTGCGGGGTTCTACCGAACCTCAGCATCGACGACACCCCGACGCCCGTCCCCTCCCGTGAGCGCTTCGGTATCCTTCGCAGAGTGTCGGCGCCATCCGCCTCCGCGATCCGGAGTCTACGCCATGCCCACCCCTGCCACTGCAAGCCGACCCGACGTGGTGACAGGTACCCTACTAGTCGATTCTCTCTACGGCGTTTGCTAGAAGGGCGAATTTGAGTATGCAGTGGATTTCTCAGTCAGTGTTGGTTAGTTCTCCTGGGGGTTTGATTGCATGTTCAACTGTTTGTCCTGGGTGTTATATTGTTATTGATGGGGAGAAGTTCATGGCGAACTTGATAGTAATTCAGATGGAGCCATTAGATGTTATATTGGGTATGGATTGGTTGCATGCTTATCGAGTGGTGATATCCTGTTTTAGTGGGACAGTCTCAGTGCAGACCTCGTCTGGGGAGACTTTGACTTTTCAAGGGAGCATGCCTCGGTGCTCTCTTTCGATGTTGGCCGGATTGTTTCCGGGTCAGCGTGCAGTGAAGACTGGATTTCTTTTATCTCTTGCCGAAAAACCGAGTTTAGCTTCGCGGATTGAGGAGATCCCGGTGGTAAGGGACTACCGGATGTGTTCCTGGATGAACTTCGGTGCTTGCCACCCGCGCGAGGCGTGGAGTTCGCATCGACCTTGTTCCGGGTACTCGGCCCATTTCAATGTCTCCATATCGTCTGGCCCGTCCATTTCAGGACGAGTTGAAGAAACAGTTGGATGAATTGTTGGCTAAGGGTTTAATCAGGCGGAGTGTATTGCCATGGGGAGCTCTTGTTCTGTTCACTGAAAAGAAGGATGGAAGTTGGCGCATGTGTATTGATTACCGTGCACTTAATGCGGTTACGATCAAAAACAAATATCCTCTACCTCGCATTGAGGATTTGTTTGATCGATTGAAGGGAGCTCAGGTGTTTTCCAAGATTGATCTCCAGTCTGGCTACAATCAGATCCGGGTGCGTGAGCAGGATATAGAAAAGACTGCATTCTCCACCAGGTATGGGCATTATGAATTTATAGTCATGTCGTTTGGATTGACTAATGCACCAGCAGTCTTTATGGAGACCATGAACAGCATGCTACATGAGTACTTGGATGATTTCGTAGTGGTGTTCATCGACGATATCCTTATCTATTCCAAGACTACTGAGGATCATGATCATTAGTTGAGGTTTGTCCTAGAAACCTTGAGAAAACACAAGTTCTATGCCAAACTGAAGAAATGTGAATTTTGGATTTCAGAGGTGAGCTTTCTGGGTCATATAATTAATCCTCAGGGAGTTGCCGTTGATCCTAGCAAGGTCTCGACAGTGGTGGATTGGAAGAGGCCACCAATGTGAAGGAGGTGAGGAGTTTTCTGGGTTTAGCGGGGTATTACCGGCGTTTTGTACAGGACTTCTCCATTATTGCCAAGCCGATGTCCCAGCTTACGCAGAAAGGGGTAAAGTTTCAGTGGACTGAAGATTGTGAGTGCAGCTTTTGCATATTAAAGGAAAAACTGGTGACCTCTCCTATTCTCACTCTTCCAGAGCCGGGAAAGCGATTCACCGTCTATTCTGATGCGTCTCGAGTGGGATTGGGCTGTGTGCTTATGCAAGAAGGTAAAGTGATCGCCTATGCATCGAGACAGTTGAAGAAGCATGAACAGAATTATCCCACCCATGATTCACGCCTTGAAGATCTGGCATCATTATTTGTACGGCGAATCTTGTGATATATTCACTGATCACAAGAGCCTGAAATACATCTTTACCTGTAGGACTTGAATCAAGGCAGAGGAGATGGCTAGAGTTGATCAAGGACTATGATCTTACTATTCAGCACCATCCCGGCAAGGCTAATGTGGTAGCCGATGCTTTGAGTCGCAAGGCGACACCATCTATCCTCAGTTGTCTTATTGCTGATTTTGAGCGTATGGATATTTCCTTACGCTCTGCGGTACCGCCCGGATCGAGACTCGCTTGCTTCGAGTTAGCTCTTCCAGATCAAAGGGCAAAGACAACAAAGAAGATCGATGCTCCAACGAGTGAGGAAGCGCCAGTCTTTGAGGGCAAGCAAGGCCACTTTAGTGTGGACGAGTCCGATACCTTGCGCTTTAAGGACGCCTCTGTGTTCCACAGGAGGCTCAGATTAAGCATGAGATTTTGAAGAAGGCCCATCGTACTCCTTACACCGTACACCCTGGTGAGACCAAGATGTACAAAGATTTAAAGAAAAATTTCTAGTAGAAACGGATGAAAATTGATATTGCACAATATGTGGCATCTTGTGGAGTGTGCCAGCGGGTCAAGGCTGAGCACAAGCGACCAGCAGGACTGTTGCAGCCCTTGGAGGTACCTGTTTGGCCATGGGATGATATATCTATAGATTTTGTGGTTGGTTTACCTCGCACTCAGCGAGGAAAGGACGCTATTTGGGTAATTGTGGACCAGTTCAGTAAGTCTGCACATTTTATTCCTATTCGTACGACCAATTCAGCAAGTGATTTGGCTCCTCTTTATATACGAGAGATTGTGCGGTTGCACGGAGTGCCAAAAACCATTGTTTCTGATCGAGATGCCAAGTTCGTTTCCAAATTCTGGGAGAGTTTGCAGAGTGCGTTGGTACGCAGCTTCGTCTTAGCACCGCGTTCCACCCCCAGACAGATGGTCAGTCCGAACGCACCATTCAGACATTAGAAGATATGCTCAGGTGTTGTGTTTTATCCTGGAAAGGGAATTGGGAAGAACATTTAGCTTTGGCAGAGTTTGCTTATAACAACAGTTATCATGCCAAGATATTTAGCCGCACCATACGAGGTTCTCTATGGGTGTAAGTGCAGTCCCGTTGTAGCCGGAGTGAGGTTGAGAGCGGGCGATCTTGGGTCCCGACGGGTTAGCAAACAAATGGCTAGAGTGGCGAAGTTAAGCGTAATTTGTTGGTCGCTTTCGAGTCGATGTAAGAGCTACGCTGATGTCAGAAGACGAGATTTGGAATTCGAAGTGGGAAATGAAGTTCTGTTGAGAGTATCGCCATCTAAAGGCGTAGTGCATTTCGGCACTAAAGGAAAGCTTAGTCCAAGGTATGTTGGACCATTTCCAATCGTGGCACGAATTGGAAAACTAGCTTATCGTTTGGACCTTCCTGATTCCATGAGTGGGGTTCACAATGTGTTTCATGTATCGATGTTGAGAAAATTCCTGAGAGATCTAGACCATGTTATCCCCTTGGAGCCTTTGACCATTGCACAAGACCTTACCATTGAATCTCAGCCGGTGAAAATACTAGAGGAAGCGGTGCGGGTTCTAAGAAACAAGACTCAGAAGTTTGTCAAAATTCTTTGGTCTTATCAGTCTGAGAGAGAAGCCACTTGGGAGTTAGAGTCCTGCATGCGAGCGCAGTATCCAGACCTCTTCACTTCTGGTAAGTGTTTAAGTTTGTTATGCCAGTCTCTCGTTCTTCCTAGTTTGTAGGTGACAAGATTCGAGGACGAATCTTGTTAAGGGGGGTAGAATGTAATATCCCGAATCGCAATTAGTAAGAATAGAAGGTCGAAGGAGTGAAAGACAAGGTTTAAATCAGAAAAAATTAGTCTTCGGAGGGGAGATCTGTAAAACTTTGCCAACCTGGGCCGCGGGCCGCGACCCAGGCCGGCCCAAGAGGGAGGAGCCGGCCACATAAAAGGGGGGAGGCACCCCTCCCCCCAACCCTAGCCGCCGGCCATCCCCGCCTCTCCCTTGAGCCGCCGCCCCCCCCCCTTCCACCTCCTCTCCCGGCGACTTCCATTCGGATTGGGCGCTTGATTTCGTCATTCTATGGGTCTTCAAGGGTAACAAAAGTCCCGATTCACTGTTTATATTAGTTTAGTAGCACATTTGTTCATTTGGATTGGTTTAGTCTGCGGATCCAGATCTATCCAGAATAGTGCAGTATGTTGTGCGGCAGATTGAAGGCCTTTAGAGGCCGAATCTCTGGTCGAAGTCTCTTAGAGTTATGTTCCTGGTTTCGTTAGATTTCTTTTGGCACTGAGATCACGAGATTCCACCCTGTGGTTTAGAAGTTATGAATTTTTAACCGCACACTACTCTGTCTGTCAGAAATTTTAGGGACTGTCTGTTGATCGTCAGTTTTGTTCAAGTTAGAGCCAGATTCAGGGAGGCCACCCAAATAGGTTTATGAAGATAATTTCTCCATGATTCCAGATTGATAAATATCATATCCATAGGATCAGTATACTGAAAGTTACAGGCTTTTCTTTACGACTGTTCTGAAATCTGGACAGGATTCTGTCGGTGACTTCTAGGGCATTTTGGTCCTCTGTTTATGCCGAATCAGGGGATCTCACCAACTAAAGTTTTGTAGCCTGGTTCGTTAGGAAAATATTAGCACTAGTTTCAGGTCTTTAGGAGTTACAGATAATTAATGGTGAATTTTATCGTACAACTGCCAGTAGAGTAGTAATTTGGTCTTTTGGGTGAAGTTGTCAAATTGAGCCCTTGGTTGTGTGGGTTGGTTAGAGGGTATGATAGGATACGTGTAGAAATTTCATACTTTGTTATTCTTATTCCGTGTAAATACTTGTGTAGGCGGTGAGGCGGTGGGTGGAAGGACACCTTCGTTGCTTCCTAGTACGTCGCAACACGGAAGGCAAGTACCGTTTGTTAATTTGTGTTGTTTTCAAAGGAATGCATGATGATGTGTTGAATATATGAGTGTTCTTGCGTTGTGCTCATGATGTGGATAGATTTCATTATTTATGTTTCTTGTGATACATGATTCATTCCATTCATGCATGATTCGTTTCTGTCCACGGGAGTGGAAATTTGATTAAGCCCCATCAATCCAATATGGGCATATGAAATCCACCATTCCAATGTGGGTAGTGTTGACCACCATTCCAATGTGGCAACTTGGACACCCGTATGAAACGTTCTTCATACGGTGATTGGGTCCCCGTACTTTGTGAAGTACGGGCTTAAGTGAACACCGACGGGTGTATCACTCGTTATACCGGTATACGCAGTTGGAAGGTCCATTTTCATCCCTTGTATGCATTCATACGTTGTAGTTTCACAGATTTGTGGAAGATATGTTCCAATGTCTTGATTATTGTTTTGGTTCCTTTGTACACTGTGAGATTGATATGGTGCTTGCTGAGTTTCGACTCACCCTTGTTTTCTATGTTTTTTTAGGTGATCCATGATGATATAGTTGCTAGCGGGAGGGCGTAGTCTAAGCATGTTTCACACACCTCAAGAATCACCTATTTATAAAGATATTTTGTTAATTTATTTGATTAATGAGATGAACTGTATTTTTGATTCCTTGGCTATATTCTGTGATTGAACGGTTAAATACTCTTCGTACTTTGTCTTGATTATTTGATTTTGGGAGAAAAATTGATTAATAGTTCCGCAAATGAAGTGTATGTTAATATTGTTAGTAGCATCTTGGCTTCGAATAGCCAGGGTGTTACACGATTATTGTGATATTTCTGCTCCATGTGAGCGTAGTTAAATTGCAAGACTTATCTTTTCACGGAAGTTCTGTTTTACCCCTGTTGGAAAATTTAACTCATTTGCTCGCTTGGAATTTCGGGCATTGGGAGATTTCTTTTGCAAGTTCTTTATTAAGTGTGCATTGACCTTGCATATTTCTTTTGGGGTTACTATAGAAAGTTGTTCTCTTCTTTGATTTCTGAATTTGACAAATTTTTGTCCGGTGGTGGTAGATGAATTTCTCTTGAGTTCATCTCTACTATAATTGAAAACTTGAGACTCATCATCAGGCTTCAACGCCTCACCCCCGCGCCCTTCCCTCTTCTTACGCTCCTCACCCCCGCGCCTTCCCTCTTCGCTTGACTCGTCGCCATCTGCCCCCCTCTCCCCACCGCAGCTTCTCCCTCCCCTTTCCCCGCGACACTGCCCCCCTCTCCCGCCGCGCACTTCCTCTTTCCCGCGCCGGCGCCCTTCTCCATGTGGGGGGCTGCTCCCTCCACCCTTTTCGCTTGACCCGTCGCCATCTGCCCTCCTGTCCCCACCCCCCTTTGGCCAGGCCGCATATTCTATTCGGCCGTGCTGCCCCGCCGCTTGCCTCCTCGGCATCGCCTGCGCCGCCCCCCGTCGGCTCCTCCCTTCGCAGACGCACCGCGCCTTCCTCCTTCGCGCCGACCTCGATGTGGCCCCCGGGTCCGTGCACTTCGCGCCCTAGGGCTCCGACCAGGTAGCTGCTTGCTTACTTCTCCTGGTGATTTGTGTGCTTCTTTTGGCTTGTGGAATTGCAGGGAGGGAGAGGCGCCTCGTTTCTTGGATGTGCTGTGAAGGAATTGGGGGCAAGAAGCCGTGATGTTTACTCCGCAGGGGAAGGGGTGGACGGATGGTCGACGCCATCTCCGCAACCAACAGAGCGATGGTGGCCCTCCGATCAAGGTCGGCGCCTTTGGCAAGGGAAAGGAACTGCGGAGGGTTCTTGAACTCGAGCAAGATGTTTGGCCCAATCTTTGCTTTTTGTTCTATTGATACAACTTCAATCTAATTTGTGAACATGTTTCTGTACTCATGTTTATTCCCATGATTATGAACTAGGACTCTGGTAGGGTCACCTATTGCAGTATGCACTATTTTTTCATCACATGTTGTTTAGTCTCTGAAAAGTGGAAAGTTTAGCATTTAAACCAAGAGGGCCTCGTGTCTTCATTTTAATCCGTAAAGCATTTCAAAAATTGGGTTTGGTGACAATTTTGAACTAGGACTCTGGTAGGTTCACCTTGAGGAAAATTTGGGAATCATAACTATTGCAACATTTCTATTGATTGAACAAATGTGTTTCTTAAAGAAATCCGATTTTCATGTGGCCCAAGGAAGAAATCGTTTTTTTCACGCCTTTTGGCGGGATGTATCAAATAAAACACTACCGAGAGGGCTAGATTGACTATTCTTACACCCTTCAAAACTTTTCAATCATATCGGTGGTGAATGATTTGAAAATTGTGACATTTGGATTTCCATTGTAGAAAGGACTGTAATAGGTGTTACCTATGTCATTTTAAAAGAATAGACACGCAAATGCCAATGGTCTTATGTGTAACTTTTATTTTCCATGTCATGCACTTTGTGTAACTTAGATTTTGCTTCCAATTTCTTCTTTTCCTTCGTTAAAGTGTATTCGCTATCCGGCATTTTGACCTTCCCTTTTATAGTTTGATCATACCCATAATAGTTAGAGTTATTTACTGTTTTTTCATGTGTATGTCTGCAGCTACATGAATATCGGTACAATATGGGGTGCTCTTGATTGAGAAAAAGAGTGGGCAAACAAACTTGATGAAGTCACCAAGTCTCGATACGTAAGCAGAGATTTTAAACCGGAACAAGCTGCACATTTGAATGCTATATCGAATATGGAAGATGGGAAGAAGGCATGCGAAAAGCATTGGTCGTTGAGAAACAATGCGAGTCGATGTATGTTGGTGTCTATCTATGTGAAAAGTATCCATACATGTTTTTTGTGATTTCTTTCCAGAAATTGTGGTTTTATTTCTTTATACGTAAACACATTTCTCTTCTCTTTAGGTTACCTATTGAACAAAAGTGAAAAACACACACACACACACACACAAAACTCACAGAGCAAAAAAGTGGTTTGTCTTGAGTGAGAATAGCGGAAAGTTTAATTTATCTCCTGTACTAATACACTCCAATTTTGATTGTTCGAATCCCAAATTGTTATAATTTGCTTGACATTCCCTTTTTTCAGTTGTCCTTATTTATTTCAAGGGATTGATGTCATTTATCGCTTTTTTCTCATGTCCAAATTTTAGATACATCAGAAAGAAGAGGAGAAACGTTTTCACCTAAAAGGTCAATACCTCTAAACATTATAGCCCGAGGTTTATTTATTAATTCAGTTGCTTTAGATGTTTTTTCATGTTATAGCCCTAAGACATCTCTTGATCACCAGAGAAGCTAATGGACTCCGCTTCCTTCGAGTTTATTTCTCTGCTCGCTTATTTCTCTTCCTTTACTTGTAGGTACTTCATGTGCTGAGCTTTTGTTTACTAATACCTGTACTCAAAACATTTGTTCCTGTTTAAACCTAGCTGGACTAAAGAGATTGATTAATGTTGGTTCTGGATTGATGTAGATTGTCATGCAAAAAACAACATGTTATGTTCAATTATAGTAGAGATTGAAAACTTGAGACTCATCATCGCTTCAACGCTCCTCACCCCGCGCCTCTTCCTCTTCTTACACTCCTCACCCCCGCGCCCTTCCCTCTTCTTCACGCGCATCTCAAGAAAAATCCGTAGCGTTAGCACGGGCATTTATTACTAGTGGTTCCTAGTAGTCGATGTAGCGAGTTGATGCGGTCATAGTCGTACTCATCGCACGTCTTCTCCTACGAGTAGTTGTACTCGCCGCGCGTCTGCTCCCCCGAGTAGTTGTATTCGGTGCGCGTCTGCTCCTCCGAGTCCTATGATCGTCACGAGTTGCAGATCGTCCTAGTGTTGATGCCTCGCAACAACACCTCCAAGGTACCCACACGTACGGGATAGGGACACCACGCGCTAGAGTGCTAGCACCGGCAGTGTGGTTGAGGAAGGCGTGGCTATTAGGGTTTCGGAAAGTTCTTTAAAAGGTTGTCATCATACCCCTTACCACCGCCCCTCTATTTATAGGCATCCATGATGGGTCTCGAACTTGAGGCCCATTACGAACTCGAGGCCTACAAGAATTCAGATCACCATCCAAATCCAATCCCAGCCTTTAAGTGTGCGACCCTATAGGTTCATGTGTAATTGGTTGTGACTCGAAAACTCTTTTCCGACCACTAGTCGTCAGAGGTACCTAGCAGCACATAATGATTCCCAAACACACAAAGAATATATCGGACGAATCTTAATGCTATATGATCTTCGACCAGGTCCATATCACTAAAGACTAGCTCGTATCTCTATACGACCAAGTCATATATGGTTTCGACCAATTTGTAACTCCTTACAACCAGGTTTCAACTACTTAGTGACCATGTTCGACCAGCCTACGACCAGCTTGTATCTCCATAAGACTAGTCCGTATTTGATCGAACTAAAAGTCCTTCTCGTGTATTCTCCCTTTGCCTCATGATGTGTGGTTGAACTCCAGGTGAGAGGCTGTATCATCCATGGACTGTTCAAAACTTTCTCAATCAAGTGTCGAATAACTTCACGTGGTCGACACTTCGAGCACTAGTGGCATGGCCATGCACTTTCTTTATCCGACCACAATGATGGGCCCAGAGACATCTCTCCTGTTATGTTAGGAGGGGCAAATCCCATAGCTGACCAGTCACATCCCTCTGCATATTTCATAGCATACGCGAAAGCTACCTTTATAACTACCCAGTTACGAGTAGCGTTTGGCAACCCCTAAGAGTGCTACTACATATGTAGGAAACCATGTTGATCTCAGGTCTAAGGATTATACATCATCATTTCTTGAGACCAACTAATGATACATAGAATCATAACACTCTCAACAGTGTCTCAAGGTGGGTCTTTTCCAACACCATGTTCTCTAACATGTGTCCGTATTATTGGTTTGATATCTCCATATCCATGACTTGTGAAACATAGTCATCAACCAATACATATCTTTGGTCTATTCATATGTGTTCTCATATATTTTGACCGAGGAACTTTTAAGAATATATAATCATCGCAGAAATATAGAGTTTCACAATCAAGTCACATACTTGATAATAAATATTATTGATATTATTCCATGAACAAGATAACATATTATCCAATGTTTTGAACATACTGAAATATAATCATCTATATGATTGCCTCTAGGGCATATTTCCGACACAAAGGTTTCGCCAAGTCCTCCATTAAGCACTCGAATTTACCAAACTCTCTCACTATAGTCCTCTTCTGCATCGCGTAGCATCTCATCTATATTGTCATCATCGACCAACCCTAATCAAAGCACACCACATCCGTGGCATATCGATATCTCGCTCGATGATGTTACTACCTTCTGGTATAATCTGCTCTTCACCGTGTTTGGTCCAACATGTATACTTCTTTTTGAAATCCCTTCGAATCAATTGTTCTTTGATCTGCGCCGGGTTGGTAAACATCTTCAGATTATCGCAATCAATGCATGGATAATACATAAATTTTATCCCCTTCTTCAACATATCCTACTCGGCAGCTCTTTGAAAAGCAAACACACCATCAATGTACTCTTCACTCACACGGTTCTCAACGTACATCCAGCTTTGGTCCATCTACGATATGCATGTAACAAATTATAGATTAATGCATGAAACAAATTATAGATTAATGCACGCAACTACACAATATAGGGCACAATCATTGTTCTATATATTGTAAATCTTAACTGCCAATTAATAACCTCTCCTTGGATGATAAATTTAGATTATATAATGCATATAATTAGAAGAAAATACTAACCTTAGATCACTAAGAATAAATAGATCTACAACCACACACCTGTAAATCTACTGTATTTAATTCGTTCACCGAACGCTTTTGCGTCGGCCGCTTCCTCAAATCGGCCCCAGCAGACGGTTACATGCTCGAGTTACTATAGAAAGATTTGTCTGGAGTTGATCGAGATGACCAGATATTTAATTACGCATATCACAGACCGTTCTTAAAAACAAATGCCTGTGATATGTATCACATAAGGTTTTAAATAACAACCGCCTGTGATAATCGTAGGCCTCACAGACGGTTCTTGTTATGAACTGCTTGTGATAAATATCACAAGCGGTTCTTAAAAATAACCTTCTATGAAATTGTATACGTATCACGCATAAGAACCGTCTCGTGATATGCACCATTAAATATCCGGTCATCCAATCGATCTAGATCTATTTGTAGTTAGAGATATCTCTGATATATATGCGGCTACTTTGAAGGAGCGTGAAATGCTCTGGCGCTTGGTGAAAGAAATACCATAGATTTTTAAGTGTGCTTGTAGATCTATTTTTTTGGTGATTTAAGATTAGTATTCCTTTGTCTCTAATGTGGCTACTTTGAAGAAGGCGAGTACACCTAAGAAAGCAACCAAGCCCACCACAGTATGATCTTTTTTGTTGTCGCCCACCTAGCATGAGGTGATGAGGCGGTAGCCACGACCTACTTAATCAAACCTGACACACTCTCCTGGCAGGTTCACCAAGACCAGGACCAGTACCAAGATCTATTTCAAGAGAATGCTAATGAAGTAAGAGTGTGCCAAACCGGAATACAATCATGGTATGACCAGCCCCTGCAAGTTCAAGAAGCATGCATGGCTGCCAGTAGAATGTGTCAGGTTCGATGAAGTAGGCCATGGCTGGGTGGACGACAAGCGAAAAAAGATCATGCTTCGTGGTGGGCTTAGTTGCTTTCTTAGGCGTATTCACTGTCTTCTTCAAAGTAGCTGTGCTTATCAGAGACGGTTCTAATTCATAACCGTTTGTGCTACACATCACAGACGGTTCCAATTACAAACCATCTGTGATAAGTAAACATTACAGATGGTTCTTGTTAATAATCGCATCGTGATAATTATATATCATGCATCGTTGTAGTTTATAACCAGCTGTGATACATAGCACTGACAGTTTATTCCACTAAACCGTCTGTGATAGTTCCTTCCATATATAAAAAAATGTTATATTTTTCTCCTGCTAGCATCATATATCGTAAGTATCACTTTTAGTGAAATCAGATACGTATCACGAAGGTTCTTAACAAGAACCGCTCGTGATATTCCAAGACGTCGGTTCAAAACTATTATCTCTAATACATATCACGACGGTTCTTAACAAGAAACGTCGTGACATGCGCCAATAAATATCCGGTCGTCCCTTCAGAACTAGATCTATCTATACCGAGAAATCTGATATATATTTGACTGCTTTGAAGGAGGCGGTCGGCTCTGGGCTTGTTGGTGAAAGAAATATCTTATATTTTCAAGTGTGCTAGATCTACTATTTGTTCTTGGTGATCTAAGGTTAGTACTCCTTTGTCTCTGATGCGGCTGTTTTTTTTCTGCAGTCGTCCACGCAGCATGAGGAGGATGAGACAACAGCCACACCAACTTCATCGATCAAGCCTACAAGTTCAAGAAGCATGACTGCCAGGAGAGCGCATGAAGAGGCTACTTCGCTAGCATTCCTCAAGACACAACTGCAGACCTCGGATGTGGCACACAGCATGTAGAATCCTCCTCCTCATGCTGCTTGGGCACCTCCGAGGCCTGTAGTTGTGTTTGGAGGAATGCTAGTGAAATAGCCTCTTCATGCGATCTCCTAGCAACTATACTTCTTAAACTTGCAGGCTTGATGAACTTGGTGTGGCTGCTATCTTATACTCTTCATGTTGTGTGGACGACAAAAAAAGATTATCAGAGACGGTTCTTGTAAATAACCATCTGTGATAAACATCAAAGATGGTTCTATTTACAAACCATCTGTGATTATTATATATCTAGAGCATGCTAGAGTTGAAGATGGAGCACATTCTGGACCATATAAAGTAGCTGGAGAAGATTGTGTGTGTGTGTGTGTGTGTGTTGTGTGTGTGTTCATGTATCATTGTGGTAATTTATGGTATATTTGTTAAGTATCCAGAAAAGTATATCACAGACGGTTATTGTTGAGAGCCGTCTGTGAAGTTTCTACTATCACAAACAGTTATTATTCAGAACCGTCCGTGATAATTCATTGATGCTTTTATTTAATAACTGTTTGTGACGTATGCGATTTTCACACACGGTTATGATTAAGAACTGTCTGTGTGAATTAACACAGACGGTTCTATTTACAGGCCGTCTGTGATACGTAAGTATCGCAGATGGTTCCAAAGGAACGGTCTTTGATAATTATGTACCACAGATGGTTCCTTTGGAACCATCTGTGATGACTATAACACAGATGGTTCCAAAGGAACCGTCCGTGATGAAGCTTCCAGGATAGCCTGTTCTGTACTAGTGTATCTAGTAAATTTTACCTTATAATTCTTGCAAATAAATGATATTTCATAAAGAACAAAGGCAATTTTGTGGCTAGTTGTTACTCACTACTAGAAAACGAGGAATCCCTCAGGACCTTTGTTTTTTTTATGGGCCCGCAAAGAACGTCAGGGATTTCTATTTTTTGTGATGGGCCCACATCTCACCATCCCAAAAATACATTTTCCTATCATGTTCATAAAGCTGCCAAGGATATGAACTATTTTTGCAATGGTATAAGATTTACCCATCAGGATAATGTATTTTTGTGACAGTCTATATGCACCGCAAGGAAAATTGCAAAATTTTCGCTGCAGTGCGCCCGCTGAATTCTTGTAGTGCTACACGAGAGAATTTTTCTGACCGGTCAAGGGAAACCATCAAAGCAATTAAGAGACCCCTAAATCCCTAAGTCCCAATTTCTCCCCCAAATAAACACAGCAGTAGCTACAATCTCCACACCCATCTCTACTCACCTCAGATCCTCCACCTCCTTTGCCCTATCCCCTCGCCTACCTCCTCTCCATCAACCCCAGGTCCCCCACCGCTTCATCTCTGCTGCTTCCATCCTATCTCAGGTTGCCCCACCATCCTCCTCCACCGCCAACGCCCCAGCTCCGTCCCGCCTCCCCCACACCCCAGGTCTGCCCACCCCAACACCCCAGCTCCGCCCACAGTCCCGCTTCCCCTACTTCGCCACGCCTCCCAGGTTCACCCCACCTCCCTAGCTCCGCCATGCCCCCCGACGTGCCAACTTCGGCCCGCAGTCCCGACGCCCCAGATGCACCCTGCCTCTGTCTTTTCACTGTTTCAGTGAGTTTTTGATTTGGATCCCCATCGGTTCTTGATTTGGGTTTGGATTTTTCCTTTGATCTTCTCCAACAGATGAGATGGTCAAGTGGGATAAGATCACCTACATTGGGATCGTGATGTGCACCCTCCTGGCAGCGTACACCCTCTCCAAGTGGCACCCCACCATGAGGAACCACCTGTCAGATCTCATCCTTGGTAGCTTGGGGTTTGGATTAGCTATGGTTTGAATCTGATGTATGGTTTTTCTCCTTTGTTTGTGCTGTTGCAGGCGTACCCATATCTGCACATCTACAACAAGGAGTTCCCTAGGGTATGGATTTTCTTTCTATATTTGTGTGTGTTCATTTGGATACTTAAACACTTGTTATTGTAATGCTCTTTGATTTGGTTGGTTGCGAAATGATTCCCCTCGATTATAAGTGGAGTGGTGGATCAACACATGCATTGATTTAATGAGTAATATAATGCCTTTAACTTTGTCACATTATAATCGAGTATTAAACTATGAGGGTTGGTCATTTCCTTATGGGACTATATATTTGGTTAGCTAATGGAATGCCTATGTTTGATAACTCACTGAATAACTCACTAAGTTTATCGTATAGAAGACTAATGTTAAGTCTTGGTTCACTACAGACTCCTAGCAAATAGACAACCAACAGCTTGATCAAACGTAGAAAGCCTCGTTCCATAGCAGATTTGGGAACTAAAGATGGAAGGCTCAAGGTCTTCATATCGAGGCTACCTTATTTTGCTAACAACTATTATTGGTAAGCTCTCGTCTAGTCTTCTGTTGATTGCTAAATTGTTAATTACGTGCAAATTTTCTAATATTGCTAACTACGAGAATAAGATTGATATTGCTTAGTCAACTGGGTCATAGTATAGAATCTTGTCTAATAAATTGCAATTTGCCATGGTAGTTTAATCTTAAATTGGGCCCAACACTATAGGATATTCCAACATTAGAGATGTAACATACCTAGTTTTAATAAATATAATTTTATACACGATATATTCATGTTGTGCACACACAGAACTATTTCATGGCATACCATGAATGGATGTATAGTGACTGGCAGCGTGGTAAAGCTCTCTCAAATGAATGGATTGAACAAACAACACAGTTCTTAGATCACGCATTCTCAAATCCTAGGTGGTTGAAGGTGACACTTGTAATGCCCCGAAATTTATTCGGGTGAATAGGAGAGTATTTGGGAGAAAGAGTTAAACAGGGATTACAATTTTCAGTGATCTCAAGGGGGTTTTCGCGAATTCCGAACAACCTGGGCGTTGGGCCACGGCCCATGTGGCCCAAGAGGGGGCTGGCCAAAGGGGGGATGACCTTCCCCCAAAAACCCTAAACTCCCTTCCCCCTTCCCCCTTTCCCCCACTTGCACTTGGAGCCGCCACCCTCCATTGGATCTGTAGAATGAAAGTTAGGGTATTTTTTCTTGTTGCTGTTCTGTAGTCTGGTCAGATGTCTGTCAGACACTTTCAATTGCAGATTAGCCTTATGTATGGGCATAATTAGGAAATCTTGTATGCTAGTGTTTTGAAGGTTTATCTGTTAAGTTTCATTGGACGCTGGTTTCATGTCGTTTCAAGTCCCAGATAATTAATTATAATTTTTCTTGTACTGCTGTCCAGTAGGATGGGCAGGTGGTGAATAGTGTAATGTCAGTTTAACTCCGTTAATTGCGTTGATTAGTCGGAGGGTTAGTGTAGGTCTCCTGTAGCTAAGTCGTGCCACGTTATCCTTATTCCAAATATGTACTTGTTCAGGAGGCGAGGCATCGCGTGTGGGAACACCTTCGTTGCTTGCTAACGCATCGCGACGCGAAAGGTAAGTACATTGAAATTCTTTACATTGATGAATGATGTGTGTTTGTGTTCATGCTAATATTTCTATGATCCATGTTTTCAATCAAAGATGTTAATCAATATTCATATTCTATTACATGCAATTCCAATGTGTTAAGATATATTGATTTCTGTGGAGCGCTCGCTGTGGGTTGTTGTGCCGATGAGTTGATGATCCACGTTCATATTCCGTGATGTACATTTCGTTCCTATTTGATAATACATGAGGAAGAAAGTGATAAAATTCATTGCATATGTTCATTCAATTCACGTGTTGTTCACATGCATTTCACGGGAGTGGATTTGTAAAGAACCATCAACTCCAGTATGGGCATGTAAGACCCACCATTCCAGTGTGGGCAGTTTCTGACACCCGTATGAAACGTTCTTCATACGGTAATTTGGTCCCTGGACTTTGTTAAGTACGGGCTTAAGTGAACACCGACGGGTGTCTCACTCTCTATACCGGTATGAGCATGCGTTAGTCCATTCCTTTCAATGCATCCATTCATTCCATTCATATAAATAAGTTTTCGAGATTAATTCTTAATTCGTAATGTGGTGACTTATTCATAACTTTGGTATGTTCAATTGTTTATTGTACTTGTTGAGTTTCGAGTCACCCTTGTTTTTCTGTGTTTATTTAGGTGAACCTTGTTGATGATAATGTTAATGGGAGGGAGTAGACCAACACGTTCCACACTGTTCATTACATTATATTTTCATTAATGGATTCAACTATGTTAATCTTTGATGAGAGATGAACTGTAATAAGTAATGTTTAGACTTCATGTCATGTTGTTCCATGATTAGTTCTTTGATTATTCACCATTGATGAATTGGCTATTTTCACCTTATTACCATAGTATTGTTGTCTGATTAGAGGCATATTGAACCTTATTCCGCAATTTGATGGTATGTTGTATCTTTTGGTGGCATCTTGGCTTTCGAATAGCCAGGGTGTTCCAGTTGGTATCAGAGCGGGCTTTAGGTCCGTGGTAAGTTAAGTATTAAAATGACACACTCGTGTACTGATGTGAGGTGGGGTTTGGGAAATCTATTGCTTCCGCATATCTAGTAATGTGGTTCATTATATTGTACTGTATCGAATTGCTTCTGTGCTATCTTTCTTGTTGTTAATCTATGATATGATGTGATATCCTATATATATATGAATTTATTCTATGATTGTCATGGGATGATCCTATATATTCATAATTGACTGCATTAGTTATGCGTATCGGTAGCGGACGTTGAGTAGTTGAGTTCGTGGTTGTTGTCCTGGGTTTTGCCAGGCTACACCACTGTTTGTGGTATGAAATTAGAGAAGTTCTTACCCCTGTTCCATAAGTTCTGGGTTGAGCATGAGCTCGTTGATGAATTTGTTGTCTTTCTCGAGCTTGTATCTGGTTTCCTGGTTGTAGTTTCTTTCAGTTCATGAGTTTCTTTTGAATTGGGGGTTTTAATGAAGTGAGCAAGCTCCAGTAGATCTCTGACCGTTCTTTGAAACAATTATTGTTCTTTCGATTTGTAATATCCCGAATCGCAATTAGTAAGAATAGAAGGTCGAAGGAGTGAAAGACAAGGTTTAAATCAGGAAAAATTAGTCTTCGGAGGGGAGATCTGTAAAACTTCGCCAACCTGGGCCGCGGGCCACGACCCAGGCCGGCGCAAGAGGGAGGAGCCGGACACTTAAAAGGGGGGAGGCGCCCCTCCCCCCAACCCTAGCCGCCATCCCCCTCTCCTTGAGCCGCCCCCTTCCACCTCCTCTCCCGGTGACTTCCATTCGGATTGGGCGCTTGATCTTCATCATTCTACGGGTCTTCAAGGGTAACGAAAGTCCCGATTCGCTGTTTATATTAGTTTAGTAGCACATTTGTTCATTTGGATTGGTTTAGTCTGCGGATCCAGATCTGTCCAGAATAGTGCAGTATGTTGTGCGGCAGATTGAAGGCCTTTAGAGGCCGAATCTCAGGTCGACGTCTCTTAGAGTTATGTTTCTGGTTTCGTTAGCTTTCTTTTGGCACCAAGATCATGAGATTCCACAACGTGGTTTAGAAGTTATGAACTTTTAACCGCACACTACTCTGTCTGTCAGCAATTTTAGGGACTGTCTGTTGATCGTCAGTTTTGTTCACGTTAGAGCCAGATTCAGGGAGGCCACCCAAATAGGTTTATGAATAAAATTTCTCCATGATTCCATATTGATAAAGATCATCTCCATAGGGTCAGTAGACTGAAAGTTACAGGCTTTTCTTTACGACTGTTCTGAAATCTGTACAGGTTTCTGTTGGTGACTTCTAGGGCATTTTAGTCCTCTGTTTTGGCCGAATCAGGGGATCTCACCAACTAAAGTTTTGTAGCCTGGTTCGTTAGGAAAAGATGAGAACTGGTTTCAGGTCTTTAGGAGTTACAGATAATTAATGGTGAATTTTATCGTACAACTGCCAGTAGAGTAGTAATTTGGTCTTTTGGGTGAAGTTGTCAAATTGAGCCCTTGGTTGTGTGGTTTGGTTAGAGGGTATGATAGGATATGTGTAGAAACGTCATACTTTGTTATTCTTATTCCGTGTAAATACTTGTGTAGGCGGTGAGGCGGTGGGTGGAAGGACACCTTCGTTGCTTCCTAGTACGTCGCAGCACGGAAGGCTAGTACCGTTTGTTAATTTGTGTTGTTTTCAAAGGAATGCATGATGATGTGTTGAATATATGAGTGTTCTTGCGTTGTGCTCATGATGTGGATAGATTTCATTTTTTATGTTTCTTGTGATACATGATTCATTCCATTCATGCATGATTCGTTTCTGTCCACGGGAGTGGAAATTTGATTAAGCCCCATCAATCCAATATGGGCATATGAAACCCACCATTCCAATGTGGGTAGTGTTGACCATCATTCCAATGTGGCAACTTGGACACCCGTATGAAACATTCTTCATACGGTGATTGGGTCCCCGTACTTTGTGAAATACGGGCTTAAGTGAACACCGACGGTGTATCACTCGTTATATCCAGATATCTGTGATTGGAAGGTCCATTTTCATTCCTTGTATGCATTCATACGTTGTAGTTTCTGATTTGTGGAAGATATGTTCCAATGTCTTGATTATTGTTTTGGTTCCTTTGTACACTGTGAGATTGATATGGTGCTTGCTGAGTTTCGACTCACCCTTGTTTTCTATGTTTTTTTAGGTGATCCATGATGATATAGTTGCTAGCGGTAGGGTGTAGTCCAAGCACGTTTCACACACCTCAAGAATCACCTATTTATAAAGATGTTTTGTTAATTTATTTGATTAATGAGATAAACTGTATTTTTGATTCCTTGGCTATATTCTGTGATTGAATGGTTAAATACTCTTCGTACTTTGTCTTGATTATTTGATTTTGGGAGAAAAATTGATTAATAGTTCCGCAAATGAAGTGTATGTTAATATTGTTAGTAGCATCTTGGCTTCCGAATAGCCAGGGTGTTACACGATTATTGTGATATTTCTGCTCCATGTGAGCGTAGTTAAATTGCAAGACTTATCTTTTCACGGAAGTTCTGTTTTACCCCTGTTGGAAAATTTAACTCATTTGCTCGCTTGGAATTTCGGGCATTGGGAGATTTCTTTTGCAAGTTCTTTATTAAGTGTGCATTGACCTTGCATATTTCTTTTGGGGTTACTATAGAAAGTTGTTCTCTTCTTTGATTTCTGAATTTGACAAATTTTTGTCCGGTGGTGGTAGATGAATTTCTCTTGAGTTCATGGTTCCTAGTAGTTGATGAGATTCAATGGTTCTTTAAAACTATTAATATTTTTTCGCGATTGTTGAACTGCTTTTACTACAAGTGATCTTCGTCAATTGGCAATATTGATATTTGCATGGTTGTTCCTTCTTTCCCATTGGAAAAGAGCGACTCATTTACTCGTTTGATAGTTTGTATCATGAGAGTTTCTGTTGCAAGTTCGTTAACACGAGAAAGTATTGGCTCCGTGTATTTCTTTTGGATCATTCCGCTTGTTGAAGTTTAATGCATCCCTTTTCTGAAGAATAGTGATAAAACCCTTTTGTGGTGCTATGTTGCGGATAAGTCGGAGACTGTAATCCAACAAAATGGTTGGCTACGGGTTTCTACTGGTTCCTATTTGTTTTTCAAACAATTATTGTCTTTCTAACTACTGAGCTCCTTTTGCTGCTTGTAAACGTTATTACTGTCAAGATCATTCTTTTATGAGGGACCTATCTCTCTTGCTGATCAAGGGAACTTGGTTAACCGTTTGGTATTTTGGAGAACGGAATTATCTTTTACAAAGTTTATTAAAAAATATTTTAACTCTACTCGTTTCTTTTGGGGTAGTTGGAGTGTTGGAGTTTAGAACCTCTCTTTGACAAAAAGTGTCGAACCCCCTTTCTAATGTTTTGTGGTGTTGTGTGAGAGGTTTGTTTTAGCTTTGTGGTTTTCGTACTAGGTTTATTTTCTAGGAAAAGTCGTCATTACAATTCCATTTGATGCTGAAGAATTCTATGACGTGATTTGTTATGTTCCCTTTAGAGGGTTTATTTATGCGATAGTTAGGTAAATTGAATGTTACCAAGCATGAACGTATTTGGTCTTAATGATATGAACAGTAATGTGAGGGTAATGTTGATTCTTTTATAGAGAAAGAAAATTGATCATCTTTCGTGAAATTTCTAAAATGGTCAAATATCAAGTTTTGTGTTCAAGATCTTTGGGAGTTTCAAGTTTTATGTGGTAAACGAAGTTTGTCGAGTAAAGCGTTAAGTTGCAAAGTTATAATGGTTCTTCAGTAGTGCGAGTGCTTTGATCTTGAATGCTCGTTTGTTCTTATCAGTGAAAGTCTGATATTATCTTCTTGTGAAGCCTATGCTTTCAACTGTGGACTTCACATATATTTTTTGAGTTCCTTGCCTAATTGGTTTTCCTCTTGGTTATGTATTCCTTGCGAATGGTAAACGATTTTCTAGTTGGCAAAAATCATTTTCATGTACCTCTTCTTTTGAGAAAGATTCAACCAAACCTTTCTGTACGGGTCCTTCAATGTGTTTCCTAATTGTGGTTGTGAGTTTGATTAAAATTATTTTAAATAAAATGGTGCATAGAGGTATCCTATTTCTTCTTAAGATTTTCGAGTGATTTAGTTCTAAAGGCTCTTTGGTTTGAGTTCGCAAATAGAGGTTGCAAGCAAAGGAAATTTTCGTTGATTTCTTCGGGAGTAAATTAATCGCTTTCCGTGAATTTCTACAAAGGAAAAAAAGTTTCGAGTTTTTGTGGCTGAGATCATTTGGATCCCACGTTTTATGGGTTGTTGAACTGTTCTGAGCAAATATGACGTGTTGAAGGATTTTCTTGATTCTTAATTAGATATTGTGGTTTGGACTAAAAAACCTTATCTTGTTTGTTGTGGTAAAATGTTGTTAGTCAAATGATCAATTTCAGTGTTAAAGGAAGGAGTGTAGTAGGAGTATTTGAAAATTTAAGTCAAGTTTTGTAACTTGTGATTATTTGAATCAGGTCTAAACTTTCTACTCTTTCTGCGCAAGAGTTGTCGATTTTTTTTAATCGCAATGTCATTTTCTTATTGGTCGGTACTTGTTAATTCTCTTTTCGAGGGGTGTGTACCCTCATCTGTGAACTTAACTTTTGTATTTCCAAGATTCCCGTTACCATATTATTTCTTTTGGTTTCGTGCTCGCTGTGAGGGGCAACGTTTTCTTATGTGACAAAATTTGTCCTTATTCGTCTCTTTCTTTTGAGAAATACTTAACAGTTTTATGTTGCAAAGTTTTACAAAATGTAATTTGGCAACTGTTTGGTGGTGGTTAAGTAATGATAGTGGTGAGATTTTTCTACCAAGGTATTGGAAGAGCAGTAGAAGATGAATGGGTTTTGATCTGTACCTCTTGGAGGAAATTTGATTCATATGGAATGTTTGGTTTCGAAGTAAGTCTAATGAGTGATACGACTGAGTAGAACCTATGGTATAGAAGAATTCCAGAACTTCAATTCATGTTAAAAGGTTGGGGTATCAAAGTCATAGAGACCTTGATTAATTTTATAGAGTAACGCAATTGGATAGAATTGTGAGATTATGTGGGGAATTTCTGAGGATGTCAATAAGTGAGTATGTTAGAATTCTGGTAATGTTGGAGATTCAATCCGAAGATTTTCCTATCTGTTACGATTGAGAATTTTGTTGTAGAGGTCTTGGATGTTAAATCTGGGCTCTGAACTTTTACGCTAGACCTTTGGTCACACAATGATTGTGTGTAGAGAGAATGTACTACAATGATAATGTAGTACATGAGCGTGCATGCTAAGGATTGTGAGTTGTTCTTGAAAATTAGAGGTAATGTGTTTGGGTGGGATCAATTTTGTGGTGCTTTGGGTGCCTTCAAACAATTAATGTTGATTAGTAGAACGAGATGCCTAGAGTATTCGGAGGATTTAATAGAGCCTCTCCACAATGGTGTGGATGATGTATTTCAGTTTGAGCCTAATTTGAGAATGTTCAATAAAAAGGTTTAAGCTCATGTGGTATGCGAGGAATTCGAATTTCATGGTTCGAGAGAAAGTTTAATCCTAGAAGAGAGAAAATGTGGAAAAGCAAGTTTCATCGGATAATGAGGTGTTTTCTTGATTCTCGTTCGAGTCTTGTGTTGTTGACTGGTGTTTTCTGCAATTTGAGTTGGTGCTGTGTTGGCATGTTGATTCTTTTCAACTCAGACAAACCGCAAGAAGTTTTTGGTTTGGTCATTCGAGTGATTTCTCCTTTGGTTGTCGTGGTGTTTATTTTCAAATTGTTTACTTGGGAAATGGAAAAGGTTCTCAAGATAAATCTTCAACCTTGGATTTCATTCTGTTGGTAGGGAGTTGTTAATGCGTGGTTACGATGAGAATCTTTTATTTTCAAGTTGGGTTCTATTTGCAAAGTAGTTTTTTAAAGACGAGTTCTGTTTTACCTTCTTGATTTACGGTTGTGCTCCTTGTTAAGGTGAAAGAACTGATTGAGACGTGGAACAAGAGTTCCAGGTGTTTTGTGTGGTTGTGTGATTTGGTACCGAAGAGAAGAGTGGCCTAAGGAACAAAGGTTCGTTTTTGGAAGCTGTAGTGATTTTGGAAGGCGGAGTTTCGCTAGGACCGTCTTGTGTCCTGGCGCAGGGTATACAATGTTTTATACAACCCGGTGTCGAGGGAGTACTTGAGGCATCTGGAGCGTAAGGTTTCATTAGAACCGTCGAACCACAGGTCAGGCCGTCGAGTCAGACCTTGCTATCGAGTCCTACCTGTGGGGTGGTTCCAAAAAGATCAGGATGAATAATATAGCGTAAAACGTTAGTTCGTAAAGGTGCGGTGGACGCATCAGACCGAGCGGAAAGCGACTTGGGAGCTGGAGTCCCGCAAGCTAATTGTTGATTCCCTTTGAGTAGAACGACAGATAGAATTCAGGGTCGAATTCTGTTTAAGGGGGGTAGAATGTAATTGTAATACCCAGAAATTTAATCGGGAAAGAAGAAAAAGAATTCGGGAGAAGGAGGTAATCAGAAAATTAGAATTTTAAATTTTTCGGGGTTTCGCTTTTCCTAACAACTGGGCCTTGGGCATGCCTCAAGAGGCCCAAGAGGGGGGCCGGCTAAGGGGGTGCCCTCCCCTCTAACCTAGCCGCCCCACCCTCTCCCCTCTCCCCCACTCCCTCCTCTTCCCCCTTGGGAGCCGCCACCCCCATCTTCCCCTGTCCCAAGCCATGCATCCTCCTCTCCCTGGCGTCTCCTCCTCCGTAGATGCCAGCCCCGGTGATCCCCGGTGCTGCTCCCTAAGGTCTTCCCCGAAGCCGCCTCCTCCGGCCGCCTCTCCCGGCCGATTGATTGCCCCGTCTTGGCCGGCCATTTAAGGGAGAAAGAAAGGAGAAGAAGAGAAGATCTTCGGGAGGTGAATCAACGTCTTCCTGCGGATCTTCAAGGGTAACGAATGATTCAAGTGGTAGTTTGATTCGATTTGATTGCTTAATGGTTGATTAGATCTAAATCGGTTCCTGTTCTGGAAATTCCAGAACACATCCGTGACCTTGCGCAGCCAGTTTCGACCCTTTAGATGCCGAATCTCGGGTTTTTGTCTGCTAAAGTTTTGTTCCTCAGGTCGTTATATTTATTTTGGCACCAAGATCACGAGATTCCGCCTTACGGTTAGGGAGATATGAATTTTTAACCGCGCACTGCTCTGTCTATCTTGGATCTGGGGACTGTCGATTTGTTCCTCGGTTTTGATCTAGTTAGAGTCAGATTCAGAACCTCCACCCAAATAGCTTATTGTAGCCCTTTAAATTATATTTCCAAGTTGATAAAGATCACCTCAATTGGATCCCTAGATTAAAAGTTACGTTATTTTCTTTACCACTGTTCTGAAATCTGGGCAGATATCTGTTAGTGTTTTCAACTGTTGTTTAGGCCACTGTTTTGGCCGAATCAAAGGATCCCACCAGTTTTGTAGCCTGGTGCGTTAATATTATTTAAGAACTAGTTTCAATTCATTATGAGTTACAGATATTTAATTACGGTTTTTCTCGTACTGCTGATCAGAAGGGCTGAAATCTAGCTGAATAGTTTGTTTTCAAGTCGAGTCTGTGCGGTATATTGGGTAGTCAGGAGATATTGTAGAACACCGGTAGCAATGTTATATCGTTGTTCTTATTTCGGGAACATACTTGTGTAGGCGGCGAAGCATCGCGTGTGGGAACACCTTCGTTGCTTACTAACGCGTCGCAACGCGAAAGGCAAGTACATTGTAATCCTTCACCTTGATGAATGATTTGTGATTGTGTTCTTTCTAATATTTCCAAGATCCATGTTTTGTGTTAAGCAACATCCATATTCCATTACATGCAAGTACCATGTCTTATCATAATGAATGGTGATGATTATGTGTGGATGAATTGTTAGACTTACTATTCATGTTCGTATGCTATGTATATTTCTTCATTATGATGTGATAAGAGTTCATTGCATGAAGTTCATTCCGTTCATGCATTTGTTTCATGTTGTCCACGGAAGTGGAAATTTGTAAGTCCCATCAATTCCAGTATGATCACGCAAAAGTTCCATCAATTCCAGTATGGGCATGTAAGACCCACAACTCCAATGTGGGCAACCTTGGACATCCGTATGAAACGTTCTTCATACGGAATTTGGGTCCCCGGACATTGATAAGTACGGGCTTAAGTGAACACCGACGGGTGTGTCACTCACTATACTGTATAAGTTGTGAGCAGTCCACTCCTTCATTGCATTATTCCATTCCATGCATTTCCATAAATGTTCAGAGCAGTGTTTACAAGTGGATTGTGATTACCTTGTTCTCTTGATGTTTCGGTTATTAGTTAAATGTACTTGCTGAGTCTTTGGCTCATCCTTGCTTTGTATGTTTTATTTTGGTAAATGAGGAAGAAGGTAAGACCTTTTGTGGGGTAGTCCAACACGCTGCTCATCACCTTTATCAAACCATAATAACTAATGTTATCTTTCAGTTATGTCAACTATTTGATAAATTTCCAGATTGTAACAATCCAATTTTGGTAATGCTTACTGTACATCGTTTTATGATTGTTTTCCATTCCTTCCCATGAATCTGTTAATCATTTATCGTCGTTCCTTATGGGATATTGATGATTGAGCCTGATTAACCTGGTAATGTTGTGTAGTATTAGTATCTTTGTTAGATTTGTGTGACATCTTGGCTTCCGAATAGCCAGGGTGTTACAGTGATACCCCGAAATTTATTCGGCCGAATAGGAGAGTATTCGGGAGAAAGAGTTAAACAGGGATTACAATTTTCAGTGATCTCAAGGGGGTTTCCGTGAATTCCCGACAACCTGGGCATTGAGCCACGGTCCATGTGGCCCAAGAGGGGGCTGGCCAAAGGGGGGATGACCTTCCCCCAAAAACCCTAAACCCCTTCCCCCTTTCCCCCACTTGGAGCCGCCACCCTCCTCCCTGCCGTGCGCCACTTTCTCCTTCTCCCTGTGCCAGATTTGTTCGTCAGATTTGGGTAAGTTCCGTACGTTTTTTTAATCTTTCCACCTCTTAGAAATCTGTAGACCTTGATCTTAGATTTCTTTAGGCACCGAGATCATCTGATTTGGAGTTACGGTTTAGGAGATATGGTCATTTTCGTACGACTGTTCAGGAGAGCTGACGGGATTTGGCAGTTTGCTTGTCAGGACATTATGAATTACTTAGAGGCCGAATAAGAAAGGACACCCAAAATAAATGTTGTAGATAATTCAGTAAGCTTTCCATGTTGATAAAGAACACAACTTTTAGAGTTGTCAAAAAAGTAATGAAATTTTAACCATGCGTTGTTCTGTCTGTCTGAGAATTGGGGACTGTCGGTTTGTTCCTCGGTTTTGATCTACTTAGAGTCAGATACAGGACGGCCACCCAAAATGGTTTTTGAAGATAATTACACTATGATTATAGGTTGATAAAGATCACCTCCATTGGATCTGTAGAATGAAAGTTAGGGCATTTTTCCTTGCTGCTGTTCAGTAGTCTGGTCAGATGTCTGTCATGCACTTTCAATTGCAGATTAGCCTTATTCACGGGCATAATTAGGAAAGCTTGTCTCCTAGTATTTTTAAGGTTTATCTATTAAGTTTCATTGGGTGCTGGTTTCATGTCGTTTCGAGTCCCAGATAATTAATTATAATTTTTCTTGTACTGCTATCCAGTAGGATGGGCAGGTGGCTGAATAGTGTAATGTCAGTTTAACTCCTTTAATTATGTTGGTTAGTCGGAGGGTTAGTGTAGGTCTCCTGTAGCTAAGTCATGTCACATTATCCTTATTCCAAATATATACTTGTGTAGGCGAAGAGGCATCGCGTGTGGGAACACCTTCGTTGCTTGCTAACGTGTCGCGACGCGAAAGGCAAGTACATTGAAATTCTTTACATTGATGAATGATGTGTGTTTGTGTTCATACTAATATTTCTATGATCCATATTTTCAATCAAAGATGTTAATCAATATTCATATTCCATTACATGCAATTCCAATGTGTTAAGATATATTGATTTCTGTAGAACGCTCGCTGTTGGTTTTTGTGCCGATGAGTTGATGATCCATGTTGACATTCCATGATGTACATTCAGTTCCTATTTGATAATCCATTAGGAAGAAAGTGATAAAATTCATTGCATATGTTCATTCAATTCATTTGTTGTTCGTATGCACTCCACGTGAGTGGATTTGTAAAGACCCATCAACTCCAGTATGGGCATGTAAGACCCACCATTCCAATGTGGGCAGTTTCGGACATCCGTATGAAACTGTAATACCCTGGAATTGAATCGGGTAATTAGAAAATAGCCGGGAGGAGAAAAGACAATTAAATGAGTAGAAATTCCTGAAAAGAGAAGGGATTTTCCGTAAATCCTCGACAACCTGGGCCTGGGCCACAGCCCAGGAGGGGCCCATGTGGTGGCCGCCCAAAAAGGGGGGGGGGTGGTTCCCACCCCCCAAACCCTAAACTCCCCACTCTCCCTCCTCCTCCCCACTTTGAGCCGCCGCCTCTCCCCACCTCTCCTGGCATGCGCCGCCTGCCGATTTGGGTACGTTATGTTCATTTTCTGACCTGATCACCTCTTAGAAAGTTGTATATCTCGGTTTTATATTTCTTTTGGCACCACGATCACTTGATTTGGAGTCATAGTTTAGGAGTTATGGCCATTTTGCTACGATCTGACAGAAAGTCGACGAGATTTGGCGACCGCATGTCTAGCCAATTTGTATTTTTTTGAGGCCGAATCTTGAGAGACCATGTGAGAGGTCCTCCATTGTGAGTGATGAGTATTTGACAGCTTGTTGAATGGGTTGAGAGTTGAGTCTCTCTGTTTGTACTGCTTCAGGTCAATCAGATAATCGGAACTACCGCTGTGTATATAGCGGAAGTTCCGATAATCGGAACTACCGGCGTTGGAAAGAGGAACTTCCGATTAATCTGGGAATTGTGTTCGGTTGAAGTAATCGGAACTTCCGCACCTGGGGTCACGGTTTGTCCGATAATACTGACGTGAGTATTCCTTTGAGACGAAAATCGGAATTGAAAATCTGGGAGTGCGGACGTTCCGATAATCGGAAGTTCCGCAATGGTAAGCGCGGAACTTCCGATAATCCTGACAAGTGCGGATGTTTCGGAAATCGAAACTTCCGTAATGGTAAGTGCGGAACTTCCGATTGTGTCCAGAACTGTGCAGAGAAGGATAGTTTGTGATTTTGAGTTTGTATAAGTTTGAGTCTTGTACAAATGTTGATGCTATGATATTGTGCAATGCTATGTGATGTGTTTTTGTCTGTGATTGACTGCAGGATATCAAGACGAAGTCGTGGCGAGACACGAGGTGATCGGACTAGGCGCAGGCGGCGTTGAGGTCAGAACGGTCGGGATGTGTCGAAGACGGCGTGAATCTTGAGGTGATTGCGAGTCAAGGACAGCAAGGTGTACGGGAGGCTTCCAGAAGGTGCGCATGGGGCGAAACGGTCTTTTCGCAAAGCGGCACAAGTGGAGGCGGTTCCGTTCGGGTGTAGCGGGCTTAATGCGTTGGAGGCCCATTAGCCAAGGGCTATAAATAGAGGTGAACCCCTGGTGTTAGGGTTAGACTTTTGAGAGAGAAAGCTAGGGTTTTGGATGAAACTTTTGATTCGTCTTATGAGATGGCATGAAACTTGATATTTAGAGTCGTATTGCTATTGCTAATATATCCTCAAAGTTTCATGAGCTAAGAATCTGAGAATCTTGTCTATTGTGATTTTTGGTCTTTCTTGCCCCTTCTTCAAGAAATCGGATTTTGCTTTGATTAGCTCTAGCCAAACCTTTAACATAATTTTCAATTTATGCCCATACAAAAAGGGACAACAGGTTTTGCCCATTGGTTCAAAGAAGTATGAAAATTTCCTTGGATGTGTATTATTCTTCTGGATTTATCCCGGAACTCTAGAAATCGTGCAGAATTTCTTCCATTTTGTTCAATATCGCGAATATAGTGGAAAAGGGCCCCCTCTAGAACATTCCTTTGAATGGACTTTCTCCACGTGGGCCGGAGCACGCGGCGCGCTGCCGAGGGAAGAGCGCGGGGAGGCTGCACGAGCAGGGGCGCCGACGCGTTGGCGCCAATCGTCTACCGCTCAGACTCTTGCGCGACGGGTTTGACGGATCGCCACACGGACGTCACCATGGTCGACCGCTCGTCACCTTGCGATCTCCTCCTCTGGTCCATGCAAAGCCGCCGCCATCTCCATCCGCTTGCAGATGGCGGCACAGCGTAGGAGTGCCCTTGCATCCGGTACTACTCCTGCGAAGATCTCGCGTAGTACGTCGTCGACGCACCGGGCGACGTCGGGCAGAGACGACGTCGAGCAACGAGGCCGCCCCGGAGTGAAGATGGTTCCTCCCGGGCGTGGCGGCGGCAACGGCCGGCGGAGGCTAGGAGGCGGCGCAGGTAAGAAACCCTAACCTGGGCTCTGATACCATGTTATGAAACGATTGTGTGTATTGAAGAGAGGCCCAAAGGGCAATATATATAGGGTACAAGATAGAGATAAGGATATGTTAGAGATAGATTCTATCTCTAACATATCTCTATTAACTTATCTCTAATATATCTCTAACACCCCCCTCAAATGCAAGGCGTATGCAATAGCATTGCATTTGGAAAGGGTTGACACTAAAACAAAAACAGTTCCCCAGAGGGGGCCCCGGGTTGAAAGAGCGAGCTACATTCTTTCATAGAAGACAGAAAATAAGAGGACTGATGCTTTCTTACTTCATCTTAATATAGGGATGCTTTATGTAGCTTCCAATGAATAGGAAACAAGATGACCCATGGGGCACTCAGTGACGTATCTAAACCGTCTATCCAGTACTGGCTTTTCACACTCGGGAATAGAAACTGTCGGCACTTGAAGATGAATCTCCAGGCAAGTTATTTTGAAAGCGTTAGGCAAGGGATTTATATATATAGCTGCTTTCTTCGCTTATGGAATATCCCCACCAAAGGGGTGGGGGTGAGTAGTTGAGTAAAGAGCTAGGGGCTAGTAATAGGGGAATTCCTCTTATTGAAGCGAAGAGTCCGCGCAAGGCAGTTTTCTTGAGTTGAGGAAGTGAGAAGTGAATGTGTACAAGACAAGATCTTTATGCATCACGAGTTCTCTCTTCACGCAAGTTGATCACCAGAATTTGATCCTCGCGAGATAATCTTGAGCGATGCGGGATCCTTTCTTGATCGTTTGGATCTGAATACGCAGCTCAATAATCTTTGTTTGCGATTCTTCTCCATGAGGTCAAGATGTTGTTTAGGATGATGTCCTGTGAAACTTGACCTGAGAAGAGCATTCAAGATTTAGTATTTCGGATTTTTGGGAAAAACCCGAGCGCATCGTTCTTCGGTCAGACAATGAACTTCCGATTGTCCAAGGCTGAACTACATTGGCGGAACTTCCGTGATCGAACCCGAACTACCGCGAAGGCGGAACTACCGCTAGGTAGAATCGAGCTTCGATTTCGGCGTAATGCATCAAGCCGGTTTTCGTTCTCTGATTTTGCTTCACTCTTCTTGAGATTTCCAGAGGGCTTTGTAGGATTGTTTAAATACAGTAAAGGAGAGTTCTTAATTTTTAAGGCACCATTCACCCCCCCTCTGTTGCCATTTCGGTCCTTCAATTGGTATCAGAGCCGGTTAGCTCTTCCTTATAGATCTTAACCGGTAAGTTGAGCCATGGCAACGGACAAGTATTCCACCAAGCCTCCAGTCTTTGATGGCTTGGATTACCCCTTCTGGAAGAGCCGAATAGAAACATACATCCAGGCTCAGGGGTATGCCATCTGGAGAAAGGTGAAGGTTAGATTCGCCATTCCTGCCTATGAAAACATCAATGTGGGAAACATGCCTGATGTTGAGGCCAATGCTAAGGCTAGGAACATTATCATTCAGGGTTTGAGCATAAATGAGTTCGATCGCATTTCTCATTTGCCTTCTGCTTACGACATCTGGGTGACCCTCGATGCATACCATGAGGGCACCACCCAGATTAAGACGGTTCGACAAGACCAGTTCAAGCGTGAATACAGTAAATTTGAGATGCTTGCTGGTGAATCTCTTGACGAGTGTTTTTCGCGGTTTCATAAGATTTTGAGCAACCTCTGAGCGGTCGGTCTTACATACCCCGACTCGGATAACGCTCGACAGATGCTTTCTGCACTCGATCTTCGTGTTTGGGAGATGAAAGTGACTACCATCAAGGATAGCACGGACCTCTCGAACCTGACTCTTGATGCGCTGTACTCGCGTCTCAAGACTCACGAGATTGACATTGTCTCTCGAAGGTCGAAGTCACAGTCGATGGCTTGAGTCACTAATCCCACCTCTGGATCTTCTTCTGAGTCGATACACGGGTTCTCCCTAGCTGCTCTCTGTGACATAACTGATGATCAGTTAGAGCAGCTTGAGGATGAACAGCTAGCCCTCCTAGCTCGGAAGTTTTCCCATGCTTACAAGAGGAGGAGGGATGGAAAAAGAGGAGGTCCTGTGATTTGCTTCGAGTGTGGTGGCCCCAACCACATCCGAGCAAACTGCCCCAAGCTGGGGAAGGGCAAAGGTGACTACGGCGGTTCGGGCAAGAACGACTACATCGACAAGAACCGCAACACGAAGCCCTCAAAGACTGACCAAGGCAAGAAGAAGTTCGCAACTTTGGGAAGGCAAAGAAGTTGTTCCATCGCGCCCTCACCGCCTCGACGAACTGGACACCGGAGGTGGAGGGGTGGAGGACGATGATGGAAAGGACGATCAAGATCCCAAGGACGACGGCAACTTCTCCCGGCATGTGCTTCATGGCCCTCGGGGTGATCTCGAGCGACAACGAGCTGCATCTCGACTCGATGAGGTTAGTCCCACTTACGACCAAACTTAATGATGCTTTTCTTAAGCTAGGTAGATTTCATGCTAAGTCTAGGGCTAAGTGTACTGAGTTGGAGAAGGAAGTAGCTAGACTATCACGGGAGCTTACTTTACTTACATCTGCTCCCTCCCGTGATGATTGTGATACATGCTGTGGTTTGATTGGTGACATGGAGAAACTAAGGACCTCGCATGATAGTCTGACTGCTGAGCTTGATAAGCTTAAGGTGAAGAATGCTAGTATGCTTACTGAACTAGAAATGAGTAGGGTAGCGCCTAGTTCATCGACTAGTGTAGAAACTACTTCTTGCACCTCATGTGAGGATAAGGATAATGCTTTTAAAGGTCTTTATACCATGTTGCTTGATCTGCCCGAGATTTGTGGAAGCTGTAATAATCTGAAGATGAATCTAAAACGGGCAGACCACAAAATCACTGAACTACAAGCTTTCCTTCTTGAGCGTATTGCTTCATGTGTGAACTGTCCCAAACTTACTGCTGAACTTGAATCTATCTCCAAACAGTTTCAAGAATTAGTTGACAACAATAACAAGTTGGCCAAATATGCTTCTAAGGACCTTGTTAGCTCACCATGCAATCAATGTAATAAACTAAAATGTGATTTGGTTGCTTTGGATGAAAATGTGTGAAGCTAACTAAGGATCTTTTAGAAACACAATCATCTGCTTGTATTGTGTGTGCTGGGAAGAAGTCTAAGGGTTTGGTAGAGACTCCTAGCAACGTGAACCAATCTGCTAGCAGTAGGACTGTCCCCCCAAAGTCGGCTGTGCATGCACAAGCCAATCTTTCCTCTGCTGTTGGTTCTTCTTCTGCTCCCTTACCTTCTGCTGTTCCTTCTTCCCCTCGCTCTTCTTGCGCCTCTCTTTCGGAGTGTCAGATCTTATGAACACTCTCGAGAGGTTTGTAGGAGGCAAGAAGAAGCTCAATCTCATTCTAGACAAATCTAAGATTTGCAGATTTAATCGTGGTCTAGGATATGATATCCATGAGGATATGAGGAAGCATCCACTGTCGTGCTCAAAACCATAGCACGTGTGTGATCAAAACTAAGCCCGGGATGAGAAAGTCAATTTTAAGTCGGGTTTTGTTCAAAGGATCTCTCGACGAGAAGGTGATTCCACTGCAGCTTGGCCCCTCAAAAGGCGGTATCATTGCACCTTCGCCGTAAGGATGGACATTTGGTTGATCATTGCTTCAGCGCCAAGATCGCGTAGAGATCGTGTTGAGTCCGTTAGGTACATTGTGGTCAGCCCTGCACCATGAGTGCACCTAAGACCAACACGAGGTCTAGGTTTGATACAACCGATGATTTAGGGCAAGATCGAGGACTTGATTTTTCCGAAGTTTTCGATTTTCGTCCTCATGCTCCCTTCGGTCGTGACTTCGTCGCTTTGAGGGTAGATCTCGGTTTCCTTTCGAGATAGCTACTCGCGGCGTGATCAAGATGTTGCCGAATTCCGACTCGCTCTTCCATAGCGATCGGATTCAAGAATGCCTTCCAGTCCGCATACGCACCTTCCGACTTGTTGAGTGACGAGAGCGTAGGGTAGATAGAGGTCAGTCTTGCTGGACTACTTCATCTATTCCACATGTTACTCGGTATTGGGTGCCAAAATCATCGTTGATTCACCCAAGATCGAGACTTTACTGCTTGACTCAGTTACGGGCATTTGGGAAGGAAAGGTCCGGATTGTAGACTCATTTGTTCTCGCCATATGACCGAGACTCGTTGGTTTTCTTCCCTAGCCCGTGCTCGAGGTGATGAGACAATCACCTTCGGAGATGCTTCATTTGGGCGCGTCATCGCTAAAGGTACTGTGAGCATAAATGATTCTTTTATTTTGAAAGATGTTGCCTTAGTAAGTAAGCTGCAGATAATCGCTTTGGTCTCTCGACTTACCGATGACGATTCGAGGTGAGCTTTAAGAAAACAATTGCAAAATTCTTGATTCTTCTGTAGCCTAGTTTATGGATTTCTCGATATGGGAGGATCTTTCGTGCTGATTTTTCCGAGTCTTATGGTGATCCTCTCCGTGTTTAATTGCTTCAATCCCGTGATTTGACCTTCTCGCATAGGAGACTAGGTCATATAGGCTTTGATCATTTGACACGAGTTAGCGGCCACGATCTCATTCGTGGTTTGCCAAAACTCAAGATGGTCAAGGATCTAGTTTGCTCTCCATGCCGGCACGGCAAGATGGTTGCCGCTTCTCACTCTCCAACATAAATGATAATGATCGATGCACGGGACAATCGCTCCATATGGATACAGTTGGTCCAGCTCGAGTGCAGTCAGCAGGAGGGAAGTGGTATATTCTTGTTGTGGTCGATGACTTCTCGAGGTACTCTTGGGTGTTTTTCTTAGCCTCGAAGGATGAGACATTTACTCTTTTCGTGATCTTTTAGTAGGCTTTCGTTGAGCTCCTGGTGCATTACGAGCAATTCGCAGTGATAATGGCACTGAGTTCAAGAATTCCTACTTTGAGAGTTTCTGTGGTGAGACAGGTGTAGAGCACCAGTTCTCGTCTCCATACGTCCCCCAACAGAATGGCGTTGTGGAGAGGAAGAACCGTACCTTGGTCGAGATGGCCAGGACGATGCTTGATGAGTACTCTACACCTAGGAAGTTTTGGGCTGAGGCCATTGCTACTGCTTGTCATGTTTCTAACAGAGTCTTTCTTTGGGCACTCTTGCATCGCACTTCTTATGAGTTGAGATATGGGCGAAAACCCAGCGTCTCGCATTTTCGTGTGTTTGGTTGCAAGTGTTTTATTCTAAAGTCTGGGAATCTAGATAAGTTCGAGTCACGATCTTGTGATGGGATCTTTCTGGGTTACTCGACTTCTTCTCGTGCCTATAGAGTCTGGAACTACGAGTCTAGCAAAATGGTAGAAACCTGTGAGGTGACCTTCGATGAGGCTAGTTCGAGGACTAGGCCTGATATCTCAGGTTCTCTAGAGCAGTCTGAGTCCATCTTTGTGGACGATGAGGAAGACGGAGATGAGGGTTGTCTACCCGATCCAGTTCTTCCTCCTCCTCTTGAGGTGCCTTCTTCCACTTTGCACCTCGAGGAGATCACTTACCTACCGCTTCTTCGAAGCTAGTGGCTCTGTTCCTATCTCATCTGCTAATGAGGTAGAGGCCACTTCTTCATCTCACCCTGGACCTCCTAGACACATTCAAAAGGACCATCCTTCAGAGCAGATCATTGGAGATCTTTTTGAGCGAGTCACTCGTTCAAAAACTGGCATGTCTCTCTTCCGTCTCCATTCTGCCTTTGTTGCCTCATTTGAGCCCAAAGACGTTTGTCATGCTCTATCTGACGAGTCTTGGATAAACGCCATGCATGAGGAGTTGGAAAACTTTGAAAGAAACAAGGTCTGGTCCCTTGTTGAGCCCCCTCAAGGTCACAATATAATTGGGACCAAATGGGTGTTCAAGAACAAGCAAAGTGAAGATGGGTTAGTCATTCAAAACAAGGCTAGACTGGTAGCCCAGGGGTACTCCCAAGTTGAGGGTCTAGATTTCGAAGAGACCTTTGCCCCTGTAGCTAGACTTGAAGCCATTAGAATCCTGCTTGCCTTTGCAGCTTCTAAGGGTTTCAAGCTTTACCAGATGGATGTCAAGAGTGCTTTCCTCAATGGCCTTATTGAGGAAGAAGTATATGTCAGACAGCCTCCAGGTTTCGAGTACCCGAAATACCCTAACCATGTCTACAGGCTTTCTAAAGCTTTGTATGGACTCAAGCAGGCTCCCAGAGCATGGTATGAAAGGCTTAAGTCCTATCTGCTGAGTCATGGGTTTGAAATGGGTAAAATAGACAAGACCTTGTTCATCCGCCGTCTTGGCACTTATCTTTTGCTCGTCCAGATCTATGTGGACGACATCATCTTTGGCGGCTCCTCACATACTCTCGTTTCTCAGTTTTCTAATGTTATGAGCTCAGAATTTGAGATGAGCATGATGGGCGAGTTGAGCTTCTTCCTTGGCTTCCAAATCAAACAGACTCAGGAAGGTACTTTTCTTCACCAAGGCAAGTACACTCGAGACCTCCTGAAGCGTTTCGACATGAATGATGGAAAGCCAGTATCAACTTCGATGGCATCTACAGCAGTTCTTGATCCAGATGAAGACGGCGAACCTGTTGACCAAAAGGAGTTCAGGAGCATGATTGGCTCTCTCTTGTACCTCACAGCCTCGAGACCAGACATACACTTCTCTGTGTGTCGTTGTGCTCGGTTTCAGGCTTCTCCTCATGTATCTCATCGTCAGGCGGTGAAACGCATCTTTCGGTACCTTCGAGCTACCATTGACTATGGGATCTGGTACTCTTCCTCTTCTTGTCTATCTCTTAGAGCCTTCTCCGATGCAGATTTCATTGGTCAGAGGATAGATAGGAAGAGCACCTCTAGCACTTGCCAATTCATTGGCACTTCTCTTGTCTCTGATCGTCAAGGAAGCGATCCGGTGTTGCTTGATCCCACTGCAGAGGCCGAGTACGCTGTCGCAGCCGATTCTTTGTAGCCAAGTGCTTTGGATGGTCTCGACCCTGCAGGACTTTGGGTTAGCAATCGACTGTGTTCCACTCTTTTGTGATAACACGTCTGCAATTTGCATTGCCAAGAACCCAGTGCAACATTCTCGGACCAAGCATATTGATATCAGATATCACTTTCTTCGAGACCATGTAGAGAAGGGTGACATTGTGCTCCGGGCCAGGAGAGTGAGCACCGTTGGTGATATCTTCACTAAGCCTCTGGACAGCCTCGGTTTTCACTCAGGGAGAGCTTGGGGTGGTTTGTCCTTACGATTTGTGAGGGGAGCTTATGTTTTACTACTGTATTATATTTTAAGTATGCTTACTCTTTTCTGGTTGCATTTCTTTTGAGTGATTTGGGTCGAAGTCCTTCCAGCATAGGTTAGAGTGGTTCTCTCGCCAAGTTGCTTTGACTGCTAATTCTTATCTTGTGCTTCTAGGATGCTGCTTATTAGCTGTCTCTTCTCTCTCTAAGTAGAGCTTACTCACTTCTTATAGGTTCTAGCAAGGGTCGGGCCACCCTTGGGTAGACAGGGACAGTGTTTGCTCCTTAGTGTGTGAGTTGATCAGCTGATAGTCCTAGAATCATATGGGGTAGATAAGAACCTGTCTGAGCGATAGTATTCTCTATATCTTTTCTATGCTCTAAGGACTGCCTTTTCTGTTTCTCTTATCAGTTCTCGTTTTTGTTCCTTTGGTTCAGGGGGAGTTTATCTTGGTTATTCCAGTTCTTAAAATTGTCATAACTCAACCTGAATTAAAAGATGCATATCATTCTGAAGGGGATCTGGATTTTCGTGCATTTCATCCTGCATTGCATTATAATCATATGGAGCCTTGTTTATTATCCCTTATGATCTGTTTTCACTATTTTACATCTTGCCATGATTTGTGCTAAACTGCTAGATCTATCATGACATTTTATGTGTAGTTTAGTCTTTGCCTTGCTAAAGTGATTAAAATATGAGACTAGTCTGCTGAAGTTATCCTTTTATGATTCTCGCCATGTCAAGTAGGCTGAGTTGAGTCTTGAATCCCTATTGAGTTTCAGAGTAAGCTATGTCAGTTTGTTAAGAAACTTGACTTATCTTTAATCGTTGGTCTAAAAACTTCAAAAGCAAAATGATCTCTTTTGTGCGAAAAAACTGATCTCACCAAATCTTTCTCATGAGACGGCTTGCTATTGCACTAGGCATGAACTCAGGGGGAGCCTTGGATGACCTAAGATCACCTCCTTAAGTCTGTTGCTTGGAGTGGTCGCATAAGGCTTGGGATCTAGCACATGGTTAAGATTTAAAAAATGGTTGAAGCTTAGGAGGCAGTTGTGGATGGCACCTAGTCCAGGACTTGCTTCACTAAGATAAAGCCATAATTATGTTTCCAGAAAAAGAAACTTGTGCTAAAATTGCTTATCATTAAAAAGACCAGGTACTGGATAAAATGAGTCCTTCTTCAACTGGTAGCACTCTAAACTGTTCAATATGAGTCTTCTTGGTTCAACTTAGATTATTTGACATACTTAGATTATTTGACATGGCTTGTATCATCCTTGGATACCTTTGCTAGACTACAATCTTGGTTTATTTGACTTGCTAAAGAATTGGATCTTTAATCAGATTATGGATTTTCTGTCTTAACTATTCTCTACATCAATTGTCATGATCTTGATAGCATTCTTATGTGTTATGGCTTGGTGTAATACTCTAATAGTCATTTTGGATAATCTTCATGGCTCCTAATGCTTAAAATGAATATCATATAGTCATTTCCTCTCTTTAATTCATCTTGATGATTTTATTGCCAAAGGGGGAGAATTTTGGAGAGAAAAAGTCTTCTGGAGAAAAGCCTTGAGTTTTGTGAAAATTGCTCTTTCATCTCATCTCAAGTCTTTCTCTTGTGTCAACATGGTCTTGAGCTTCTGTACTACTTGTTTAGACCTTGGTTGACTTTAAACTCAAACTCATGTCTTGCTTTTTTTTCGGTGATTGTCAATATACTCATCAAGGGGGAGATTGAGAGACCATGTGAGAGGTCCTCCATTGTGAGTGATGAGTATTTGACAGCTTGTTGAATGGGTTGAGAGTTGAGTCTCTCTGTTTGTATCTTGTTTCGTCTTTGAATCAGATAATCGGAACTACATTGTGTATATAGCGGAAGTTCCGATAATCGAACTACGGCGTTGGAAGAGGAACTTCCGATTAATCTGGGAATTGTGTTCGGTTGAAGTAATCGAACTTCCGCACTGGGTCGCGGTTTGTCCGATATCTTGACGTGAGTATTCCTCACGAGACGAAAATCGAATTGAAAATCGGGAGTGCGGACGTTCGATAATCGGAAGTTCCGCAATGGTAAGCGCGAACTTCCGATAATCGACAAGTGCGGATGTTCGAATCGGAACTTCCGCAATGGTAAGTGCGGAACTTCCGATTGTGTCCAGAACTGTGCAGAGAAGGATAGTTTGTGATTTTGAGTTTGTATGAGTTTGAGTCTTGTACAAATGTTGATGCTATGATATTGTGCAATGCTATGTGATGTGTTTTTATGCGTGATTGTTGCAGGATATCAAGGCGAAGTCGTGGCGAGACACGAGGTGATCGGACTAAGCGCAGCGGCGTTGAGGTCGAACGGTCGGGATGTGTCAAGACGGCGTGAATCTTGAGGTGATTGCGAGTCAAGGACAGCAAGGTGTCGGAGGCTTCGGAAGGTGCGCAAGGCGAAACGGTCTTTTCGCAAAGCGGCACAAGTGGAGACGGTTCCGTTCGGGTGTAGCGGGCTTAATGGGTTGGAGGCCCATTAGCCAAGGGCTATAAATAGAGGTGAACCCCTGGTGTTAGGGTTAGACTTTTGAGAGAGAAAGCTAGGGTTTTGGATGAAACTTTTGATTCGTCTTATGAGATGGCATGAAACTTGATATTTAGAGTCGTATTGCTATTGCTAATATATCCTCAAAGTTTCATGAGCTAAGAATCTGAGAATCTTGTCTATTGTGGTTTTTGGTCTTTCTTGCCCCTTCTTCAAGAAATCCGATTTTGCCTTGATTAATGAATCTTTGTTTGCGATTCTTCTCCATGAGGTCAAGATGTTGTTTAGGATGATGTCCTATGAAACTTGACCTGAGAAGAGCATTCAAGATTTATTATTTCGGATTTTTGGGAAAAACCCGAGCGCACTGTTCTTCGGTCAGGACAATCGGAACTTCTGATTGTCCAAGCGAACTATCATTGGCGGAACTTCCGTGATCGAACCGGAACTACATGATGTGGAACTACTGCTAGGTAGAATCGAGCTTCGATTTGACGAAACAGTCAAGCTGGTTTTCGTTCTCTGATTTTGCTTCACTCTTCTTGAGATTTCCAGAGGGCTTTGTAGGATTGTTTAAATACAGTAAAGGAGAGTTCTTAATTTTTAAGGCACCATTCACCCCCCCCCTCTGTTGCCATTTCGGTCCTTCAAATCTGAAGGGTCACCCAACACGAAAGTTGTAGCCATTCCAGTAAGATTTCAGGATTGATAAAGAAAATATTTTTTAGAGTTGGCAATAAAAAGTTATGAATTTCTTACCGTCGCTGTTTTGCTAACTGTCAGATTGTAGAGACAAAAAACTTAGAAAAACTTTACCTGAATATAAGAATTAGTAGGAGGCCGAATCAGGAGACTTGTCCAACTAGACTATTGTAGCTGGTTTTGTCATGATTCCATAGAGTCTAAGATCACCCCATTCCGAGTTGTGTAGCAAAGGTTATGGTGGTTTTAGTACTCTGTCCAGAAAACCCAATGTGAAGTTGATGTTTTTTTAATTGGCCTGGTAGGGATATTACTTCGCCGATTGAGCAAGGCTCACCAACTAGACTTAGTTGGAGAATTTAATTATATTTTCATAAAGGCTAAGAACATCTTATTTGGACCCCTGTACTAATAGATATGGATTTTTGAAGTTGACTGTCCACTGAGGGGACAGATCGACGTTTAGGAGTTTGAGGTCGGGATCGAGTTAGGAGTTTTGCAAGTCCATGGTTGTTGTTATATAGGTTGTTTTGATCCGTTGCTGTGTCTTAGCATGTGTTATAACTGTTATTCAGGTGGTGGACCGGTGCAGGGAGCAGCTCATTCTGTACATCCCTCGTTCTCTCGTAGTTAAGGCAAATCTGATGAGTGGTAAATTGTGTGTGATCATTTGTTCATGTGTACTATGTTATGAGTATATCATGTTAATCATGGATGCTCGAATGTTATGGACATTAATGCCCGTAAATGCTAGAAGTATGCGTAAGTTTCATGTATGCATGATGATTTAAAGTATTGACCATGTGGATCATAATATCATATTGAAGGCATGGTCACGTGGTGACCAAGCATTAATTGAGGTCCCCGTCATGAATATGATAGGCTTTTGGGTCCCTATACTTGTGGAGTATGGGCTAAGGTCCCTGTGCTAGAAGGCACAGGCATGGGTGTGCATCGACGGATGCACACTCCGCAATACCGGTATATGCAAAAGACAGAAAGAAAAGTGCATTTGAACAGTTTGCATCGCATAAGCATGAGACATATTTCTTATTGGGTTACGTGGATGGATGTTGTTAATTACAGTTGTGTTGGCTATTGTCTTGATATTTGTACTTTGCTGAGTCTTGGACTCACTCTTGCTGATGTTGTGTTTTTAGGTATCTCGTTTGCGGATGGCATGCATGGGAGGGAGTAGGGTTGTTTTGGTTGCACTTACTACCACATATTCTTGAAAAGATAATTATCATTTAGACTATACCTTTATAACAAGCAAACTGCTTAAGGATTAACTTTGGCTATACTTGAATGCATTGGTTTATTTGTAATAATGAGAGTGGTAAATTTTAATTATGCTTGCTTATGTTTAGCTGAGTAGATTATTTATGAATACTTCGATGAACTTTGGATGTTGAAATAGTGATAATTTTATAAGCATCTATTGGAATCTCCGGTAAACTTAGTTATACAAAGGAGGTTCTGCCGAATTTTTTTGTAATATCTTGGATTTGTATTTGTGATATTGTTATTTTAGTAGCATTCCAGGCTCATGTTGGGCTGGGGTGTTACAGAAACGTTCTTCATACGGTAATTTGGTCCCCGGACTTTGTTAAGTACGGGCTTAAATGAACACCGATGGGAGTCTCACTCGCTATACCGGTATGAGCATGTGTTAGTCTATTCCTTTCAATGCATCAATTCATTCCATTCATATACATAAGTTTTCAGAGATTAATTCTTAATTCGTAATGTGACTGACTTGTTCATAACCTGGTATGCTCAATCGTTTATTGTACTTGCTGAGTTTCAACTCACCCTTGTTTTTCTATGTTTATTTAGGTGAACCTTGTTGATGATAATGTTAATGGGAGGGAGTAGACCAACATGTTCCACACAGTTCATTACATTATATTTTCATTAATGGATTCAACTATGTTAATCTTTGATGAGAGATGAACTATAACAAGTAATGTTTAGACTTCATGTCATGTCGTTCCATGATTAGTTCCTTGATTATTCACCATTGATGAATTGGTTATTTTCACCTCGTTACCATGGTATTGTTGTCTGATTAGAGGCATATTGAACCTTATTCAACAATTTGATGGTATGTTGTATCTTTAGGTAGCATCTTGGCTTCCGAATGGCCAGGGTGTTACAGCTAAGCAGAATAATCTCAAAGAAAAACCCACCTTAAACTATGACGACTACTGTATATATATAGGGGGACGTGAGGAGGTCGATCTAGGGTTGTGCGGCCGCGGGAAGAGGCGTATACAACCTGGACTCCGACCTCGACACGCTTACAAGACCATATTAGGCCAAAACGGTGACGCAGCACCTTATTCACTATTTAGGTCGCGTATCTCTGGTCGAAGACCTGGTCGTAGGACTGGTCCTGGGGTGGTCTTGAGGACTCCATGTTATCTCTGGTCGTAAGCCTTATTGAAATGGTCGTAGACCATGCGGAACTGGTCGTAGACCTTTTGAACTGGTCGTAGCCCTAGATTCCTAAGTACAAGTAAATCATCTCCATTAGGCAGTATCATAGAGTTCTCAAATAATACACTCAGCCCTAGAAACGAATTTACCTGATAAATAAGTTGACGAGCACGTGCTCGAGTAATTGGACCTTGCACACGAGGAGTGTTCGTATCAGTAGAAGTGATGTCCTCATCAGTAGAGGTGGCATGATGGCGAGGTGCGGTGATGTAGCTACGACACATGCAGCTATGTCGATTCAGCGGTGCATTAAGCCAACTAATGCATGCTAAACTCCTATGAGGTAGAGGGAACCTACCAATGCCAAGTGGAGGGCCGAAGGTGCTCTGAAGATAGTCGGCGGTGAGCTCCTGAAGCGGCGGCGATAAGATCAACTACGAGAGGACAACCTGATGAACAAGAAAGGCAATGAATGATCGGGATTGCTTCATTAGACCTAATAGATGGTGTCACCGAGAGTAATTGATGAAAAACTCACCACGTCGGAGATGAAGAAAAAGGAGGTGTTTTTGGCCGAAGTTAAACAAGACGCAAATTCCCGATGATTCTGTGGACCATTTGCAAAATAGATTGAGGGGAACTATTCCTTATACAATAGAACATGAGATGACGCTCATATGAGAGGAAAGAACTCACCGGATACCAAGATGGCGTGGTGGCGCTTCACGGCCACACTCTGGAGGCAGCAAAAGACAATGTCACATTCCCAATGATTTGCTACACCAAAAAGCTTGAGCTTAGCAGGATGAAAAGGGCATGGAACGAAAGAAAGATGGGCGCAAGAACGAGAAGCTAACCTCTTGCACAAAGAAAGAAATGTTGAGCCGGTGGAGCTGAGGTTTTGAGGGCCTTCCCCGATGGAATAAGCTACGGTGTCACTCGTGGAGGCTTAGGATGGGTAAGAAACGGCGGTGGTGAAACTCTGTAAAAATGCATGGACAGCAATGCCCAGACTCAACACCACGTCCCGCCGTGTACTAGAGCTTGCGAAGGAGTGGCGAAGCGGTGGAAGACGAGGATGATGCTGACAAGTGGGACTAGCCGTTAGCGACACAGGCAAAGTGACCGAGCCGATTCTGGTGAAGCGGCGCGGTCGGGTACGGTCTGGCATGAGTGAATTGGCACGGTCTAATCAAGTCGAGTGACTCGAGTCGCAACAGTACAATTGGGCTCGGGTCAGGTTGGAGATTTGACCGAATTGAAATTCAAATCTCCCACTTTGACCAAGGTTTAAACATAGAAAATAAATTTATAAACATCTAAAATTTTTCAGAGGGGTTTCTGGGGCAAGGTAGAACTCATATAAATTTTCTAAAATTATTGTTCATGATTTATGCACTTATTTAAAATTCATTATCGTAGCTATTTATAGATTGAGTTTGATTTTTTTCTCAAGGTTAAATTGACTTCCAAAATTTTGATAAAATTTATATTTATACATGATAATTATTATAGTATTTGAATAAATTATTATCTAGTGATCATCATAAACATTTGTTCCCATTTGTTTTAAAATTGAAGTTCAAGTTTAATGTTCCTTCTTTAATTTTAAATTTTTTAAATTTCATAATTTAGGCTCATGCTCCATAAGTGATATGAAATTATTGTGAGATGCATCCAAATCCCATTAGTAAAATTGGGGTTGTGACGCTAGTTGTAGATCATATTGGATTAAGGTTCGTCCGATATAATTTGTGTGTATTCTAGAATCATTATGTCCTCCTAGGTACCACTAACGATTCATGGTCGGAAAAAGTTTTCGAGTCACAATTGAACTACACATAAACCTACAAGGTCATAAACTTTACGGGTTCGAACAAGCCAGTACAGAAACGATTCGTCAAATGTGTTCGGATAGGATCCGTCATGGGCACTCTATAAGGAGATGCTTGAGGCTATTAGGGTGTTACAAAGGAGACACACGACAAGAGTTGACATGAGTTGCTCCAAACCCTAGCCTCCATCTTCTTAAGAGAGCCTTCCCGTGCGACTTGGTGCTAGCACACTGGCGACTTTGCAAGGAAAGCGATTGGTTGCTGGAGGAGACGATCGACGACGACTACACTGGACAATCGACTGTGAGGACGATCGAATATGTTGGACGATCGACTACGTCGAACGATCGACTAAGACCACTACATCGATGCGCTCTTCGTTGGACCAAGCTGCTCCAACTCTTCTTCCGCTACATTACGCGTCTAGTGGTAACGATCTGTGATCTGTTGCTTGCAGTAGCATCCTGGTTTACGTGGTGGAATTTTTTTTAATTGTTAGCTAGCGTAGCCTACCCATATCACTACACAAATAATCAAAAGTATACGACTTGCCTTCGTAGGAAAGTCCAAATAAAATCCAAAAATTATCAAATCAATGCTGAAAGAGATATTAAGAATTTAGATGAGTTTAGGAACAAGAAATGATGGAATCAGAGTTCGTAGGAAGGAGAACGAACTTCCAGAAGTTTAATGGACAAAGAAATTTCATGAAATTGAGAGGGACGAGAATATTCCCTGAAATCTTCTTTTTCAGGAATTACTAGATCTTGTTTTGTCCATGACATGGGGGTCCCCCTTGCTAGTGACTCAAAGAAGAACTGAAGGAAGAACAGATAGAACAGGGGAGCTTCCAGGCGCATGGAGTGACTGTCGGTGGGCGACGCCGACCGACCAGCAAAATGAGTCGGTGGTAACCTGAGGAAGGCACGGGAGGTGGCGTCCTGGTGGGAGATAGCCGACAGTGGTGGCGGCAGTGGGGTGACACGGGCGGTGACGCTCTGGTGGCGGCCGATGAGAGACGAAGGGAGCACAGGCACGGAGACGGCATGGGGAAGGTTTGGAAGGTAGAGAACCGGTCGATTCGGCTCAAGAGTGACTAAGGAAGTGCGGCCATAGTGGCCGGAGGCTGGGATGGTGAGCTCACGGCGGTAGAGCTCCTCGGTGAGGCAAAAATAGAATTGAGGTGGGGGATGGGAAGAGGAGTATCAGAAACATGACATGACACAGTTGGTTTCATCAGAGGATAACCGGTTAAGAAGATCAATGCGAATACGCCTTGGCTGGACTTGGAGAAGATGAAGAGTGGCATCATGCGTTCCAGGCAAACGGTGGAGACTTAGGTGTTAAGGTTTGGGGAAAATCAAAGAGGGGAGATGGGAACACATGGTGCTCACTTTATAGCACGAAGGTACACTTGAGTCGATGGGGAACGCTCAAGGATTAAAGCGGCACTTTTTAGTTGATGATGAAGAATGATAAGGGGTGGAGTGTAATTGATGGTGGGAGATCATGGATGAGAGTCGTGTGGTTGTAATGGCGCTGACAGAATTTAATTTGATGACTTAAGTGTGAAGAAAAAGAAGATGGAGGTGGTGGCGACCATGGCGGCATGGGCTCGGGCGGCTGCTTAGTGGCAAAGGGGGTGGGCGCAAGGGAAATGGGAGGGGCGATGGTGATGGTGGCGCAGGTGGCCAGGGTCGGGGCGACATGGAGGGCATTCGGCAGCGGCAGGTAGTTCGAGGCGACGTGCAGGCACCAAGGAATGAAAGAGATAGAGAGCAAAAGGAAACAACCATAGGTAGAAGAAAGAGAAAAAGGAAAGAAGGAAAAATAAAAGAAAAAACAAAAATAAAATAAATTCAGAAAATTCAAGCAAATTCCATAGAAATCCTTGTAACCTAAAGAATTAGAATAAAATAAGTTTGGATTTAATTGAAATATATTTTAATTATTTAAAATATTTTCAATTCTGATTCAATTTAAGCTTTCAATTAATTCGATAAAAATTCAAATGGATCATTTTATTTTTAAAGCTTCAAAAATACTCTAAAAATTTGGGATGTTACAGATATTCATGCATAACTATTTCCAAATAGAACTTTCTCGGACTAAATTCAGCATCCTACTTATAAGTCTGAACAGCTGCACTATTTTCTTCACCTTCACCCTTCTCAAATTTATGTTGTTGTTGGCCTTGCTATACGGCATGCTTGAATCCCTCGATCCCCACCTCAATGTCGTGTTCGCAATCCTTCTCCCTCGACCCCCACCTCAATGCTGCCTCTCTACACTATAGCATGTCGCCACCTCCGGCCACCGTCGCCCCACTGCTTCCGCCATGCTTTGGTCTCCTCAGGTGTCCCGGTGAGTTCCCCATGTAGCCGCCGAGCTTGTGCTCACTTCGCCTCCCGGAGAACTCCATTGTCATTGCCGTCGCCACCTCGATGCCTCCCCAGCCGCGTCGACGCCACCCGAAGAACCCAAGTGCCACCGCCAACACACTTTCCCCTTGGTCAGACCTCCCTCGCCGCCGCCATCGTGCACCAGAGCTGCCAGCCAGCTCCCCTGTTTCCTCTCTGCTCTCTGCTATCTCGCTCTTGCAAGTAGGGCCCACCAATCATCCGCTCTCTGTTTCTCTCTCTACCACTTGGGTCCCACCTGACATTCACCATTTGTCTCCCTCTCTCACTTGCAACTGGACCCCACATGTCATATTTCCTTTTTCTTTTTTCAGCCAAAGGAATATTCCAGATAATATTCTTTTTCCCTCTCTTGTTCTAGCCATTTCTTTTCCGGCAAATCTTCTGAGATCTCATTCTCCTTCGTCCGAACTCCGATTCAGCCCGTTCAAGTTCCTAAATTCGTCTAAAATCAAGCTATTTCCTCTAGAGTTGGTTTTATTATTTTTTAATTTTATTTGATTTTTTGGATTTATTTATGTTTCGTTCGTTCTCTCTCTCTCTCTCTCTCGTTTAGACAACATTTTTCAAGGAGCAAGAGTAAGGTTTCAAGACCAAAGTGTGGTAACTGAGCAAGGCCAAGGCAAGTTGTAATCCTTTGATCATGTTGAACCTATGTTTTCAAAATTATCTTGTTTTATATCAAATTGCATGCTACCTTTACATCAAGTGCTTTTGGGAGTAGTTAATCACTTATTTGTCATTATGCCACCATTGATTATTTGAATACCATGCTACCTTTGTCACCATAGGATAATCATTACTAGTTGGACATATTTAGTCATGCTTAGATATGATGGGCTCATGTCACATGATTAATAATGTTAATTTGAGTTAATGAGATATAGAATTGTGGTGTGATGCCACTATTATTCAACTGTGGTGTGATTCTATTATTGTACAAGTTGTAGTGTGATGCCGCTATTACAAAATTGTGTGTCATGACATGAATTGCCATTGGTTTTGTTAAACAAAATAGTTTACACCTAGGCAAGTAATCGTGTAGTAAAGGGAGGTGCAGTTAGCACTTTTTGGGATGAGGTAGACTCACTTGAGTAATTGTTAAGGACTTATTCTTGTGCGCCATTAAAGTGGGTCATACTGTACAACCACATGTCCAGTATGAGATGGAGCTGGCTAATTAATTAGCAATGTCTTGATTTTAGTTATTTTTTTGGTGGCGTGAGTTCCGGGATGGATACTCACAAGGCACAAGAGGGGCATGTCTGGTCGTGATGGCATTCAATGTTGAAACCTTAGCGGACAGAACTGGGTTAAGAAGGATCTTTGTAAAGGCCTTGTGATAATCACTTAGTCACGCATCTACAAAAGTATGTGAATGGACATTATAAGTTAATTTATCTCTTGTGAGTAAAGTTGTACAACCTCTGCAAAGTTAAAACTATTTAAACAGTTGTGTCCCCGGTTATGAACAATGCCCGAGTTTTTATAAAAAATAGTTAGAAGGTGAATAGGATGTTCACTTGGTGAATGTAATGTTCACTTGGTGGATGGGATATTCACTTGGTGGTTTGGTTGGGAAGTCTATGGGAGATTCACTAGTTGTTTCAAAGTAATTGTTTACTCTATTTATTTATTACCTTTCCAATTACGCTTTACAATGTACTTAATGTATTCATTGTCAATACTTGTTTTCTGCAAAAGAACCATATGACTATTCCTTCGATCAAGCTTTGCATGAATATTAATTTTCATAATGTTACCTACGACTTGCTGTGTACTTTATATACTCACGGCTTTCCACTTTGCTGCTCAGTTGAAGAAGGTCAAGGTACTCAAGAGTTCAACGAGGAGTAGTTCTTTGAATACTTTGCGAACTAGAATGTGTTCTCCACTCGATTACATGTGGGCATGTCGAATATCCACCCCAAGCTTCTTTTCCGCTATAAAAGTTTTATTTATTTCTTAAATCCTGCATGGTAAGTTAAGTAAATGTTGAACATAACATCCAGCTGTTACTATTTACTAATTTGCTATCTTTTTTAGTTAAATCGTTGAATGGATGGTATTTTATTGGTGTTTTGCTATGTGAGATGGCAACTGATCATGAGATTAGTTCAGAATACACAAAAGGGTTTCGAATGTGTAAATCTGGGTCCCGACCGCTCCTGTGCTTGCACAAATACTAACACTTCCACTTGCAGTGGTCATCTCAAATTCTCAATACTCTACCAATAGCAACAATGCCAACACGAGCCCGAAGATAACCAGTGAACAAGCAAGTGCATAGAAATCATGAGGTGGGTGTAGAAGTTGTAATAATTAAATTTTCCAAAAAGGTCAATAGAACGTTAACTAAAGATTAACATATTTTTTCTACATTGGTCAGGACTCTGTAATACATAAAACCGCCCACATTCCCTATGTTATTCACCAAGCTAATCATATGGGGTGCAGTGTAAAGAATCATAATGGCAACAAACCATACCACAAGTCTCAGATCCGTACAGTATAATTGATTCGCAACAGGACATATAATTACTCAAGTGACATTCGAAAAATAAGCGTACCACAGAATCTCCCCTTTCTCCATTCAGTTTACCGCTCACAGTAAGAATGCAGTTGGAGCAGATACAGATAGATATTTTTCATCATGTATCTTATTCTAATTTTTTTTTCTCGGAATCAAAGTCGGATACGGACAGTGGTGGATACAAATACGAATGTGGATAGTCTCGGTCAAAAATATAAAGCGAATACATGCCGAACCGAATATGTATTGTCTTGCTCACGAATATTTAGTCGGATATTGCGCGAAAACAGAAACCATATATATAGCATATATAAAGATCAATCAACCCTACTATATGTCCAAAATAAGTCTACATTAGCAACTTAACAAGCAAATTTAACCACATCACACTATCACGATAGCTAGTTAAAGAAGTAGTAGAAAGTAGCAAGTCATAGTGATAGAAGTACAAAAGATATCCAAAATGTATAACTAGTCAACTACATAACTTGACAGATACAATATATACAAAGTCTACAGATCAGTAGCAACGACTAGTTAAGGATACATATAACTTTGAATGGTAGCAAGTCTGCAGCTTCCAAGTTTTTGATTTTTTTTTTTCAAAATTTTTTATTTAAAATAAGGTTTTTAAAATTTTCATGATTTTATAAAATTTAACAAAGCTTAAATAGAATTTTAGAAATTAAAAAGATTTAATATGATAAATCAAACATGCATTAAATTCAAAAGTACTTTAACTAAGTTCCTTATGTTCAAAAGTACTTTTATAAATTTTTTGGAATTTTTCCAAGTCCATTTACTATTTTCCTTAGCTAATTTGGATTTCCTGAATTTCAAAAATAAAAAATAATTAAATACTGGAAAGCCTCGTGAACCGATTTCTCTCTCCGGACCACTGGGCATAGAGTTTGCCGGATAACCAAGATAGTGTTTACGGATACTATTCGATAAATTATCTGGATAGATCCGAATTTGATGGATACTTCCTTCCCGAATCCATTTCTATATCCGGCAAAAACTATCTGGATCCGAATCTGAAATCCAAGAAAAACACGGATATCCGGTTTCACGCTCTAAATAAGATCTAAATTTATTCGGACAGACGAACGGTCAAGAATAATCCACTCCATTTGCACTCTTACTCACGGGTTTAGTTGGATATAATCACAATTTAGTTCAGATTATGGTAAATCAACATTGGTGTGCAACTACTGTTATCTTTGTACTCACATAAGTGACAAACAATTAATGAGTACTCGCTGCTTTTTTTTTTCTAATCAAACTCCAAAATGCCCAGTAAATGGCATTCGGGAAAATCCCACACCTTATGAAACAAATAAAAACCCTTTTCTTTCACTTCAAAGGATAGAATGTTGAACTGAGTCCTTTCCATGCAGAAGAAAAAATCATTATAATTTCAAAAAAAATTCACTCACCTGCACGACGGGGAACCCCACCCTAGCGACCATCACCCATCAGCCGTCCCCGGGGATTAGCGACACGGTGCTGACAACGAGCGCACCAGCCGCAGCCAGGAGGGAGGCCTTGAGGGCGTGGCGTGGTAGTGGGGGAGGGCACGGGCTAGCTGGGGCAAGCCGAAGATGAAGAGGTGGCCAGGTGAGGTTTGGTGTAGACGGCGGCGAGAGAGAAGGGAGGCGGCGAAAGAGGGAGGCGAGGGAGGGGAGGCGGCAGCGGCGAGGCAAGGGTTAGGGTTCGAGCCATCATGGTTAGGGTCACAGGATGTGGCTGGAAGCTTATAGTGATACAAGCGAGCATGTGACTCAGTGACTCTGCGAGGGGCAGAGCCACAGAGGGAGTGGAATTTTTCTGGATAGTGACCGAATAGCTCCGTCTAATTTTTCAAATAGCTCCAAATAATTCTCCGGATAGCTCCGAATCCGACGGATACCTCCTTTCCGAATTTGTTTCCGTATCCGGTAAAAACTATCTGGCTCTGGATCCGAAATTCAAAAAAACCCAGATATTCAGTTTCACGCTCCGAATTTATTTAGACAGGCGAACGGTTAGAAACTATCCGCTCCGTTTGCACCTTAGTCACAGGCACCCTACCTGGAAGCACCCCGTGCCCATCGCAGAGTTGTCTTGCCCATTTAAAAATTGAACATACGCTGTTTATTCAACATGTACCTCCATTAACTTTGAAGATTGAAGAAGACCAATGACCAAGAGATACGGAGTATTGTTGATCAATTATGCAAAGATTCCAGTCCTCTGGTTGCTCGTCCTATGGATATTAAAACACATTAACTCCATTTCTTCTTAACATAAAGAATATACATGCGACTACATTGTAAAAGTGCAATTACCTTCTATATTGTCAGCGTCCAATGATACTGATCCACTCCAATGGCGGAGGCCAGAGGAAAATACAGAGGCCAATCAAACATCATATACTTTGGTAGTACTTAGGAAGAGGGGTCTATTTTAGTATTATTTTAGCATTTAATTAAGTGGCAAAACTAAGCACTTCTTTACTAATTTTTTTAGTGGGCAATGGCCCCAGTGGCCCTACAGAAGCTCCTCCTGCCAATTGACTGCCAACAGATTAGATAACATTTTTATTTCACCACAAATTTTATTCTGATATTTGGGCTTTGAGAAATATCAGATTTGTAAGTCTTTTAGATTTATTTCACCACAAATTTTATTCTGATATTTTACTGTTGTATATAACGGAACGCTTTGGGCTTTTTTTGTTACATTGCCTGGTTAACGAAGCACGCACCCTAGGAAGATGAAAAGATTTTTTTGATCGTCAGTTTCCCGGCAAGGACATATATACGTTGAATTCTGTATGCTTAGAACTTTTCAAGTGTTGTGATGAATTCGTTTATAGGACTTGAACCTACTTTTAAACTGTTAATATGGTTGTTTGTGGCGTAGGGACACAGTATATGTGTAGTGTTGCTTGAATCTTTATTTACAATTCTGGATATCTATTTTAAATTATATACATGCTGAACTTATTGAATGGAAGTGCACGCAAGAACAATGAAGTATATATGGCATAGCGTCAGGTTAAGCGTTATACGAAAAGGCTAGCTCCACATATAGTCCCATGAAATTTCCAAACAGTTGCATGGACTGTAAAGATATTATCCCAACAGTTCATGCCAATAGTTAAAGCATCAATTGGCAGAAATACCACAATTAATGATAAACCTTGTGCCCATTTGTGGGGTACAATTGTTGGCCCATGCTGATGAGATAATGTACACTAATTATTGTATTTAGTTTAACCCCTATTGTTTTCAACGGAATTTTAGTCCAGAGTACAGAATGTATTGCCCGTATACGCAGTGCCGACTAGTAATCTTTATGAAATAATCTCATAAGCCCATAACAATACCAATTTTCGCGAAGCTGGCAAGGAAGGAAGTGTGAAAGAGTTTGATACCTCGTCATGGAAACTCATCTTCATCCATGATTTCAATTATTAATCTGACAGCTCTAGAATTTGCTGGGTTAAAGGTTTAAGGAGGGTCCTTGCCAAAGTTGTTTTTTGTACTTCACAATAAAGTAAGATCTCAGTTGGATTTGTCACATAAAAAAACGGAACACAAATTATGAAAGCGGATCTTTTGCTATGGCAGAGACGCACAATCAGATGACATTAGATCTTTTGTCAGAGAACGTCACGTATCAATAGTGTACAGTGAAATCCATGTTAAATAGCGAAATAGCTACGGTATCCTTCTGTGTTGGATGAAACGCACTATTTATTTACGCACTACTGTATATAGTGTGGTGCAGAGACTGTAGCAGTACGCTCGTATGACTGTTGCTACGGTACTCTGCGGTACCGTGGGGGAATCCCGCAGCGCAAATTATGCTACTGGACAGTTGCAAGTTTTACCGGCGGGTCGCTCGTGCCGTATTAACTGAGCTAGCTAGTTAATTATAACGAGGCTACGTACGTGGCTATATATAGATGATCTGGAATTAAGACCGGAGGACAGTGATAGATTACCGACCGAACCCCATTTTCTGACATCTGGCTGGGATGTCCGCCGGCATCGGACCTGCCAAGCCACGTGAGTTTAATTTGGACCCTTCTCTCCCTAGGCCCTAGGCCCTAGGCCCTGTCTGTTCTACGATGCAAAAGGAACAAATGTGATACATATGTCTGTTTAAACCACAACCCGATAAAAATTGTGTGAGTGCATATGTACTACTACTTTTAATTTTCTAGTCATATTTTGGATGGCAACAAGAATTGGATTGAAAACGTACGCAGGGACGGGGCGTATAATTAAATCCCAAAAATTTAATAATCTTGCCACTCTTAATGTGCGTCATCTTGGTTCTGGCATCGAAAGATTGTTTCTTCCGTTTTTGCCATTCCAAGTTTGCACTGCATATCATTTTTGCTATTTCCTCGAAGTCGGTCAAACTAACGGACATGGGAAAAGACCACCGTACCCCTTCTTCCTTGAACCTCATCCACTCTACCCTTCCCTCTCTCTCACCCATGAACATGTCGACGTTTGAGTGGGGCGGCTACGGCATTTCATGCATACATGGCGGTGGCTTCCACGGTTGATGAGAAGCGAAACCGAGCGTGTTAAAATGACGAGGAAGAGGAGAAGGTGCTCGGGCACAAATTAATTGGACTGAAGCTCACCGATGTCGACGGACGGCGGCGACGAAGTTAATTGACAGGAGGCAGAGAAGAAGAAGCGGCCGATTCGCGCATCTCCTAGCAAACAAATCAAATTAATTTTGGGGAAATGTTAATTTCATGGTGGAACACATTTTGACGCTAGTAGAATTCAGAGTCTCAATGGAATGCGAGATCGGGTTGGTTTCCGGGAGCTCGTATCTAGGCCCCCAGTTTGTTGGTAATCATGCTTTGGTGATTAATGGCTGATAAATCATGGGTACTAACATTTGTTTCAAGGTTTGAAAGTTGGTTAGGTCTAGATGATGGTGTGGATTGATTATATTGCTATGTGTTGAACTCAAGTGTTCAAATGATGGCAAGGCAAGGATTTTCATGAAGATTAAGAAACTTACGACTAAAAATGATCCAATGAGTTGGGTATGGATCATTTTAGTGATACATTTTATTTTTGTTTTGATCATACTATTAAGAGGGTCGAAGGCTAGTAGTTTGAGCTTAATTTGGACCGGAGCCGGTAACTAATTGGGATGCACATTAGATCCTCCTAGCTCGGTTTTAGTTAAAGGAAGCCAAGGATTAAGTTATGGTTTGTCGGGTTCTACGGCACAACCAGTGAGGGAGATGGGGAGAAAGAATAAAGATATGAAAGAGCTGACAAATAGCACTCACGTCTTGATAGGGATATTTTCATCTTCCCAATAATATCTGACATTAAAATGAAAGTCAAACACCGCAATAATGTCATTGAACTAACGGAGTTTGACGGTAGTGGCAAGATGATATGTAACATAAACTTAAAGTGGCAAAAACGAGAGACACGACCTTTCGATGACAGAACCAAGATGGCGCACATTAGTAGTGGCCGTGACAAAATTTTCTCATAATCACTACTGCAGACGGGCTCTTTGCCGAGTACTTAAGGCACTCGGCAAAGCCCCTATTGCACTCGGCAAAAGCTTTGCCGAGTGCCGCACTCGGCAAAGAGCAGTCGGCAAAGGTTTCTTTGCCGAGTGCCACATATCGGGCACTCGGTAAAGCCTTTGCCGAGTGTCACGTCAGCACTCGGCAAAAAAAAATCCGACGTCAACTCTAACGGCCTTTTTGCCGAGTGCCACCTCAGCGGCACTCGGCAAAGAATTTTGTCTCTTTTTTTTTTGAAAATTCTTTGCCGAGTGCCATACACTTGCACTCGGCAAAGAAATTTTTTCTTTTTAAAATTTTTTTTTTGCCGAGTGTCATGGCTATAGCACTCGGCAAAGCTGGGAAATTGGGTTTACGCTTCGACTTTGCCGAGTGTCATGGTCCTGACACTTTCGGCAAGAGGAAAAATGCTTTTTTGTTTTTGCTTTCCATCGGCACAAACAAAGAAATCACATATATATATCAACACACAAAGACATGATATATCACATACACATCCATATTCCATCACATACACATCCATAACCCATCACATACACATCCACCATCCATAATACATCACATACAAATCCATTGTCCATAATCCATCACATACATTCGCATCATCCATGACAATATCCATCACAATATATATATATGTCTCTAGTAGTAGTCCAACATAAGGCTAAGTCTAACACAAGTCCATGCAACATGAAAAGAAACAAATAAGCGGTACCTCTTGGCGGCCTCCCACTGGAGTGTGAGCGCCACCTTGAGGAGGGCAGTTGGCCACCGACTGTGGAGAAGGGCCACCTTGAGGAGTCGGGTTCGAACCCGCCACGTGTGGTGCACAAAGGAGAAGCGAATTCATGAGTATCTACAGGAGGGCTGCACAAGCTAAAGGAATAAACAACCATATATACTCACCGGAGTCCCTACAGGAGGAGGAGGAGCCACAAGCTCGAGCGGCAATGGCGGGGCACGACCACACTGCAAGGCTGAAGGCTCGCCATGAAGTGAACATGTCCTGCGACCTCTGCGCCTCGGCCGCCCTCGGGCTTGTCTGACCTCCATCTCTAGCCGATGGGCCTCACTTTGGGCCGCTCTTGAGCCTCCAACCTCCATAAAGTCGGCACGCAACATTCCACCCGCAATGTTTAAACAATGCAAAGGCAAGGTAGATGTGTAAAAGCAATGAACGACGAATAAAACAGTACTAACCTGGAGTTCCGCCATCTGCTGCTGTGAGCTCTGCTGCCGAGAGCGTATGGGGAGGGAGGAGCTCGTGCTCCTTGCTCGAATCTCGGCGAGGATGGGAACAGAGGCGGAGTCGATTGTCTTGTCGCCATCCGAGACGGCCGTGTTGCTTCCTCCTCCCGGCCTCATCGAGGTGCGTGTCCGGTGGGTGGCCGGATCGAAGTCCTCCCCATGGCGCTCGCGGGCCGCCGAGGTGTACTCGCTAAGCTTGCTGTGGACGCTCGCGTTGGTGTACGCCTCGGGCCCGTCCGCCGGGTTGTAGGTGACTTCCGGGGCCGTCGCCTTGCCCTTGTGTGCCAGGGCGTACGCCATGAACTCGTTGCATTCCTGGCCTTGGTGCGCCTGGGACTGCGAGGAAAACACAAAGATGATTACAAGTAATGAGAATTGAGCGTTAGAATAAATAAATAAAGATGAAAACACAAAGAAGATTACCCATGTGCAGGCGTGTGGCACGAGGCTCGGTTGCCATGGTGGTGTGGCGCCCACCCATCTGCGGCGGCGATCCGACGGATGTTGTGCTTCTCGCCCCTCCTCAGAGCCACACATCCACAATGGCCTCCCAGCAGAGGCGGTGCCTGGCGCACCAATCAGGACATTGCTGCATGCCATCAAGTTATTGATATGTCAGAAGATGAAATGAAGCCTACCTATTCTTCATGGAAGGAGTCAGTATTAATGTTTCGTACTTACCGAGAGTCTTGCTCCTTGGTGGCGTCCCCGTCTGGCATCGGCCTTCCTCACCACGACCAAGGGCGTCGGGCAGTAGTTGATGATGCTGGAGCCGCGTCTCGTGGTGCAGTCCGGAGTCGGGACCTCTGGACCTTGTCTGCACTCGCGCGCCCGGTCCTCAAACCCTTCGTCGCTTTGAAGAAGTCTCGCATACGGACATCATGTATCATTTCATTATTTCAAGAACGACCAATGAATGCGTAGTATTGACCAATTTAGTGCGATGAAGACTCACCCGAACTCGGCCTTGATCCGCGCCGCGGTGCGAACTCGTGTCCTCGGCGGCGTAGAAGTGGTCCCACGCCCAAGGCGGCGAAGTCACCGAGGCGTAGGTGAACATGCGAGTAGTTTGCCGAATCGAAGGCCCGGTGGCATTGATGTGCCGCCCGTTCGGACACAACTTCCGATTCTTTGCAAGAGTCATTAAGAAGAATTGTTAGTCTCGGTTCGATTTTCAACATGTCATATGAAATAGTAGTGAAATAATACTTATCGCATTGGTCGAATCACCGGGCGCCGGTGAAGTGGGATCGGCGCCGGAGGCTGCGAGGCCGCGCAAGTAGACTCGGCGAGTAGAGCAGAGCGGTGCAAGTGGAACCCCTGCTGTCAATATCGCCGCCTCCCGTGGTCCGACGAGTCGAGGAAGTGCCACCCCTCCTATGTGCGAGCCCACCGCTGGTCATCCTCGTCCACCGACGGGTGGCAACCGCCACCCTCGTCCTCGGACGGCCGAGAGCGCCGCCTCGTCCTACTCGTCGGCGGCTCCGGCAAGGGGTTGTCCTCGTGGGGTGGTGGCGCTCCCTCATGTAGAGGAGTTGACCCCGACAGCCCGCTTCCGCCCGGCATTTTGTCGAGTGCCTGCAATTTCAAAGAGTAAACCAATTAGCACAGTTAAATTACAAGTACTTATAAAGAGATGCAAAATGAACGAAACATAATTGCAATAATAATAATAATAATAATATAGTATTACATGAATTAGAAATATTCTTCACGATCGGCAATTTGGATCATAGGTGTAAATCATCACTATCAATATTGTCGAGTAAATCGGGCTCATCTCCATCGTTGTCATCATTGTCATCGCCTAACTGTAATCGCTCAAGCATTTGTAAGTCCTTAGCATTTTGCACCTCTTCTCCGTCGTCCTCATCTCCATCGTCCTGATCAATGTCATTGTCTACTTCCATGCCCATCAGCGAAAACATGTCTATGTCAAACCTCCCTTCTAGCCCCTCTGGTTGATAGAACTCCCGTGTGTTTGGGTCAAAGTTGTAATCCTCATCATTTGGGACAGGCAGTTTACCGTGCGGCGATACCAACTGCACAAGGTACCAACCGATAAGATTGGGGTCTTTTTGGCACGCCCATGGGAGATAATAAACTTGTGTGGCTTGTTGAGCCACAATATAGACATCCTCTCCTTGATAGACAGAATCCTGTCGAATTTCGACTTGTCCAATCTCAGGGGCTGTTCTCGTGACATTAGGATCGAACCAATGGCATTTGAATACGACTGGATTAGGAGCTTTGCGACACTCAAAATTGAGCTCGTATATTTCTTCTACTATGCCGTAGTAGTCGCGCTCATCGGTGCCGGGCGTATGAACTCCGGTATTCGTGGTTTTCCGATTGGGCCGACTCCGCTCGTAGTTTCTTGTGTGAAAGCGATAGCCATTCACATCATAAACGGTGAATGACTTGACCTTGTAGGCGAATCCTTTGGTGAGCCCTTTCAACTCAGCATCCATTTCCGCATCCTTGCGGGCCTGCAAGGTGAGGCCGGATAGATCGTTACATTACTCGCTCGTAGGAGCAAAGTGGGATGTCAAAGATTGAACGAGGTAAATTGGACGGTACCTTCGTATCGAACCAGGATATGAAATCGGGCACACCATCTTTGAGAAGACTATCTTCTTCTTGAGGGGAAGGAGCCGTATTCCCTCTCTGTATTTATTCGAAATTCTGAAAAACAAGAGATAAGGGGTTGGATAGATGGAGGATAGTGACAAGGCGTATGTAACAAGCTCATTGAGAACTTATCGCACATAAGGCTTCACCGTCAAGGTTCAACAACACATACAGCATGATAGTGCGCCACTCATCATGCCGCAAGGTCTTGGTGCCCGATGTGCTTGCCTTTCCGAGTTGCCCTTTGAAAAGGCTGAGGTTCGATGAACTCTCGTCCGCGTCTTGCCATCACTAGTGTCGACCTCCAGATACCTAGAGGATTTGCACTTTGGACAGTGCGTTGCTTTCTCGTGATCTTTCCTAAATAGGACGCAACCATTCGGACAAGCATGGATGTGCTCATACGGCATCTTAAGGGCACGAAGAAGTTTCTGTGACTCGTACAAGTTCTTCGGCAGAATGTGACCCTCCGGAAGCAGGGATCCAACAACTGCCAACATACCATCGAAGTTGTCTCGACTCATGCTATACTGCGACTTGAACGCCATTAGGCGTCCAATGGCATCCAGTTGCGAAACCATTGTCTTTTCGTGAAGGGCTTACGTGTCAAGACAACATATCGTAATGCGCCTTTGCGGATTCCTCCGCTCGTCCTCTAATCCTTCACCGAACCGTGCCTCCCGAAAGTCATCCATCGATCGCTACCCGGCATCTCCATCAAATGCCTCGAGGCGTGGTCTCACCACCTCCTCTCTAATCGATCGGCTTCACCATGGTGGATCCAGCGGTATAGTTTGGCGTGAATCCATACTTGCAAAGATCTTCCCCACGTTCTTCCTATTCTTTCTTACACGGTTGTCACATTTCTTTGCGAGGACACGGCATCCGACTCGACCCTCTAGCAGCCTCGCCAAATGAATGCTCCAAGAAAGCATTAGTCTTAGTCATCCATTCTGGGGTCATACTTGCGTGGCCCGTGTACATCCAATCACGGTTCTCCATCCTCTCGCATATACATATGTAAGCGAGTAATATAACCAGCAATTGCATCTGCACGGCGTTCCTACCATCTAATAGGTGAGGATAGGTCCTAATCCCACCCGCGGATGCGTAGATGAGGTCAGTTTCAATGCTCCGCTCCTATCCGAGATAGAATTTCGGCAGCACCTCCCCGCTGTTCTCCCGATACACGTCCTGCAAGGGAGAGTGTGTATCCGGAGAACAACAGGAGGTGATGCCGAAAGTCCTCTCGGGACCGAGCGAACCATGGAAACTAACCTCATCTACGCATCCGCGGGCTGTCCAAAATACGTGGACAATCCGAAAGAGATACGGTCGCAGATATGCAAAGATCTGCATACCTCCGACCGTATCTCTTTCGAACGGGAGACGCCTAACTGGGCTACGTGACCATATAAAACATGCATGCAAAGGAGGAGGGGGTTATACCTAGGGTGGAGGTGGAGTCAGGCTAGCGGGGCAGTGGCGTGTCGGTGCAGTGGCGAGGCGATGCGGTGCTGAGCGGACCGGTGACGCCGACGAAGGCGATCGGGGTCGCCGAGTCCCTCCCACGGGTCCTTCTCCTACATAAAAAGGCAATAGGTTAGAATCCATTGAAAATTTCGGCAGCACCTCCCCTGCACGGGGAGGTTTCCAAAACCTGCAAGAAATGTAGGCGCGATGGCCAACAACTACATATATACCAAACATAGGCATGAAGGCCAACAAACATATATATACCAAGACGAGCCATATACTTTAGTTCTCTTTCCATGCAGATGAAAGTATCGAAGTAGTACAACAACAAGTACTACTACCACTACAACTACTACTAACACTAACACTACTACTACTAACACTACTACTATCACTACTTACTACTAACAATACTACTAACACTACTAACTACTAACTACTAACTAGTACTACTTACTAACTACTACTAACACTACTAAGTACTACTACTAACTACTACAGGTGTAGGGCATACCTTCGCGACGAGAATGGCAACAACGAGGGTCGGCGGGGACGGCGGGACGACTGCAATGGCTGGCGTGGTCGACGGGCCTAGGCCGGCACCTTCCTTCTCCTTCTCCTCCTCTCTTCTCCCCTTCTCCTCTCTTCTCCCCTGCCTCCTCCTCCTCTCTTCTGCAGTGACCGCCGTGGGGCGGTGGGCCGACGGGGAGGTGGCCGAGGGGGCGCGCAGCGGGAGGTGGCCGCCAAGGGGTCGGCGCTGGCGGTGGATGGGCACGCGGGCGCTTGGCGAGGCGCCGGCGCGGAGGCAGGGTGGAGGAGCGGGCGCCGTGGCGAGGCATTTGTGAGCATTTCAAATGTGAGCATTTCAAATGTGGAGATCTCCTGGTTTGTGAGCATCGTACGTGACAGCGTGCTCGAAACTATTTCAAATTTTTTCCACGGCATACGCATACGATACGGCGATAACTCGACAAGTTTCATGATTTTCAGAATTCGTTCGCATTTTATACAATTAAAAAACCACTCCCACGCAAGTTGGCGGCGTTGCCCCGTGAGCACGTTGATCGAAATTTCGAGACAGTTCCTGGATTTAGCCTAAATTTACACTAAGAAACAAGGATAACATTTTTTGAACGAATGTAATCCATTATTCGATGCACCTGCAGTTCAAACTTACATTTTCTGGAAAAATTCAACAAAACAAAATAAACTATAGAAATATGCCAAAAGGCAATGAAAATGTCCCAAATTTAAACATGTTGTTTGTGGTAGTGTACTAAAGCTTCAAAAAAAAATTGGTGGTAAAAAACCAAAAAAAAAATTAGTTTCTTCGAGTGCCAAGTTTTGGCACTCGGCAAAATAAATTCTTTGCCGAAAGTGCCAAGCGAAGGGCACTCGGCAAAGAGGACGCTTTGGATGCCGTTAGGCCCTACCAATCTTTCTTTGAGTGCCTACCTTTGCCGAGTGCACGGCACTTGGCAAAGGCGATCTTCTTGACATCGAAAGTGCGGCGCTCGGCAAAGCAGGTCTTTGCCGAGTGCCCGCAATTTGGCACTCGGCAAATCACGTGTTTCCCGTAGTGAATGGCTAGTTAGTTACACCAGGCTTCTAAAAACAGTACTTTGTCCATTAACTTTAACATTCTTATTTTAGTCATGCCACTCTAATCCATCTATCAATTAAAAGTAACATAAGAAGCGATATGTCCTGCCATGGCAGGTAGGCTTTCCGGGTGAGATGTGGCATGCTATATGGATTGTCATGATAGCTACATCACCAGTTCTAGTAATGGTGAAACCAGAAATTGATGAGACCAAAGCTGACGTCACCCTTAGTCAGCGCCAAGGGAGGAGACGAGGTCGCAAGAACTTTAAAAAGGTATTATGCGTGGAGGGCGTGCCAGCATGGCTTGGAATTGAGGTGTCATGTTGTGGCTCACCCTCATCGGTTGGGCGCGACCTAGGAATGCGGGGAGGGTGTGGTGTGCGGTGGTGGTGTGGCACGGTACGCGACGTGGTACCTCGAAGGTCAACGCGGCATTGCAGCAACCGTCAAGGGCAAGAAGAAGGGGTGCATGACTGGCATAGGATGCCAAATTGAAATTCCCAAATGTGAGCTCACTTCTCACTGAATTTTTTTTGTCATGTGTGAATGTGTCAAATAGAGTGAATAGACAATAGCAATTTTGTTTGATTGGTGATTGTTGATTTGTTCATAGACTTGCAAAATGAAGAAGCGAACTTTGCACAATTATTTCTCAAATAATTCAACTAGCAGCAATCCTCGAACCATAGAGAGAACAACTCAAGCAAAGAATGCTCAGCATGAATTAAATCTTGATGAAATAATTACCGATCCAGCATGTCACAAACCAATTCAAGATTATCCCAATGAGATTAGAGATCAAGTAAGGAGCACATACTTGTTGAAGGGTCCAACTCAACCAAATGGTCATGATTTTCCAACAAAATGACAATGTTCAATTTGTAGATCCTTTCAAGAATCATAGTATAAGCAGTTCGATTGGTTGGAATATAGTGTGGAAAAAGACACTGCCTTTTGTTTCTATTGCTTTTTTTAAGAAACTGGCACATCCTACTTACTTTGGGAGAGATGTTTTACAAAAGTTGGGTATGTGAATTGGCGCGGTGCTATGCACACTACTACAAAAAAAAAACTAATACTGGACGCCTCATCACAGACGGTTGACCAAAATTATTTGTATTAAAAACAGTCACAGACGGTTTTCATTTAGCAACCGTTTGTGTTACTGGCTGCGCTAAAAACCGTCTATAATGAAGTAATTTCACAGACGGTAAAATCAGAGTTTACTGATTTCAAGTAGTCATAGTAACATCATAGAGTTAGTGATTTCAAGCCATGGTAAAATCAGAGTATTAGGCATTTCAAGTCACAGAGTAAGGTACAATCGGGAGATACTTATCACAAACAGTTTTTAATATAAATGTATGTGATACTAGCTCATCACAAACGGTTTTTGCTTAAAATCATCTGTGATTCGCAAAAAAATTTGAACGCTTGCGCGGGAGGCAAAATGATTTGACGCTACCCTTATATATTATATCCACCCCCGCCTTGTCTTCCATCAGTCTCTCCATATCCCCTCCCCACACCGAGCTCCCGCGACCGCCCTCGATTCCCCAGCGCGGTTCGACGAGGAGACGTAGCTGACGAGGAGGAAGAGGAGGGATCATAGGAGCTCCATATCCGCCGCAGGAGGTTGTAACACCCTGACCCAAAATTAGCTCAATGCCCAGCCCACCGTGGGGCGGACCCACGCACACATAGCACCTCACTTACACTTTCATCCTCGCTTCGTGTAAAAGGGTTAACCCGGAGGTGCTATGTTTGGATCCAACAGGTATTATATACTACTACAACTCACTTGAAACAAGCAATGTGGGACTAATCCCACCACACAACTCCTCATGGGCCGCATGGGCCACACTACGAGCAGGCTGGGTATTACAGAGGTAGACTACTAGAAAGTACGTGTATATCCTCAAAACAAACACAATTTGTTGGTTGTTTGATTGTTCTTATTTTATTTGTACCTAATACGGGAGCATCGTTGGAGATTTTCGATTGTCTCTCCTTTTCCTTGCCGACGAGCTTGAGTCGAATTCGGACGATAGGCAAGAACAGTTTGTGATATGATTGTGAGGTACGTAGAGGAGCTCACAAGACCAATCCAAGAAGTCGGTGAGTTCTTCAGGAGCTTGGAAGCACAGATGGTTTCTAGCTAGTTTAACTTTGTAATTTTATTCTTTTTTCCCATTCGGAGCGGACGTTGTGAAACCTTTTGGTTTCCCTTTTGCTAGATAGATCTCTCCTGCATTGTGCTTGCCATCAGAATTTTAATTGGATTTTAGTTGTCATGCTAGAGGTTCTATATGGAAACTACTTCTTAGCAATTTATTGGTTTGGCTCAAAATTTATTTATTTTTGCAATAGAAAAACTATCTTAGACGGTTCTGAACATGAGCCAATTACTTATCACAGATAGTTCTTGTTCAGAACCGTCTGTGAAAATATACTTATCACAGACGGTTCTTGTTCAGAACCGAAAAGAAACCATCTATGATAAGTAATTATTACAGACGGTTCCTCTTGAGAACCGTCTATGAAAGATTTTTTCACAGATGGTTAAAAAATCATCTGTGATGACCTCGTGTCATTACTAACCCAAAAATTCAAGCGGCTCACGAAACCGTCTATGATGACGTTTCTGAACCGTCTGTAGATACCTTTTCTGTAGTAGTGGTAATCTTTCAATGCACATGTTGGTGGACCTAGTAGTGCCCACAACATTGCAAGGCTAGATTGTGAAGATTTATGTAATCAAAGAGCAAGTGTAGAATAAAAATTAAATACTTATAGCAAGGAGTCCAAAATTACATACAAGATTCGTTTGACTGCTTGTTTCAATTGTGCAAGATATCTGATGATGTCGGGTGAAGCTTTTCATGGACATGATTAATCTACTACTTCCATGAACAAAGGCAATTTTAGAGAGTTGGAAGAGTGGTACAAAGATAAGTTGGATGTGAAGGAGGCATTTCAATTTGAGGGTGTGCGCAATTGTTTGATGATTTCTACGAATATACAGAAGGAACTCACAAAATCTTCACACTAGAAGAATCAGGTGCCTAACCTTCACTATTATCATGTTGATATTTTTAATGTTGCTCTTGATGCCATTATGGCAGATATCAAGGTTGTTAAAATCGCGACTTTAGTCGTAGAAATGTACGATTATACGATCGTACAACACCAATCCAATCCAAATCGCACCTAGAGTAGCACCTAGTAGAATCACACTCTTCGTCGTAGAATCGGGTAGAATCGTGGAAGAATCACGGTAGAATCGTGGTGGAATCAGGTAGAATCACGCATCACCTCATATTATAAAAGATTTAGTTGATTGGTTGTCTCCTATCTCTCCATTCAAGTTGTATGATAAGTACTAAGTAATTAGTAGGTTAGACATTAAGATTTGGAGGTTTGGCATAATAAAAATTATTTTATTTATTTATTTCACTTTTTATGTGAAATGTTCAGGTAATGGCAAGGTTGTTAAAATCAATATTTTAGTTGTAGCTCTGAATGATATGGAATCTAAACTATGGTTTAGACATTTATCAATCAAACTATATGTCAAATGACCAAAGAAAAACCCATATCACTCTTGGAATACACGACACATTGAAGAAAAAATATATTTTTGGTAGCATCAGATAGAATCTCAGATTCTACAATTTGATCCTAAAATGTGATCCTACCGGAGTGTCTCCGATCCAATTCGAAATCACGATTCTAACAACCTTGGTAGAGGTGGATCATCGCTTCAATGAAGTTTATTCGGAGTTATTGGTTTGCTTGTGTTGTCTTCATCCAAGAAACTCCTCCAAGTTTGATGTGGATAAGCTTGTTCGACTTGCTGAGATTTATGATGTTGATTTCATCGTAGCTGGTCGTTTATTATTAAAAAATTAGTTTCAAACCTTCATTCTCAATATTAGGAAAAGTGTGAGGACCCCGGATTATTAGGCTTGTAAGGCTTAGTAACCAATTGACCCTAGCATCACAAACAAAATAACCGTGTCTTCGAGGCATGTATACTTCCCAGAAATGCAGTATACACAACCCTTTATAAAATTCGTGCATCAATTCCATTCATTCACATAGAACCGAAGCACAGCAACAAACCAGAAGTTAAAATAAATTAAGGATAGTTATTACAAAAGAGATGCCGACCGGCCAAATACATATAAATACAAAAATTAAACAGCGGAAGCAAAAGTGTCATAAGATGGTCGTAAACAAAAGAGCCAATCAGTGTGCCTTTAACCCACAAGGCAACCGACCGGACCGCCAAGCTAGTCGTCGAACCCGCAGCACATTTCACAGAAGTGAGGCCCTTGGGGCTCACCATCCTCCTCTGCAACAAATAGTTAAGAAAAGCAAATGAGTACAAAAATTGTACTCCGCAAGACTTACGTGTAGAATAACAGGCCTATACATATGCTACATGCAAGCTTCTTTAAGTGGAGGCTGGATGTTTCATTTTAGCATAAAGCAAGTTTTCATTTGCAATATTGTAGTACATTTAAAAGCAAGTTGGCAAATCTGTTTTTAATGTTCAAATAACAGACGACAACAGTAATAATAATAGATAGATAACAACAACAATCCTGGAAGTGACTAAACCCATAGTCACCACAATAATAGCATGAATTACCCATTCATGCCAACCATGTTAAATTTTAATTAAAAGGTTGTAGTCTAACTCTTGGAAGACCTCCCCAAGCGTGTCCATAACCTAGGACGAGGCTATTCGAATAGTTTTATCCCTGCAGGGGTGTACCAATGTACCCACACGCCAGACCGCCTTTTTGCCAAGCTATTAAGCACACTTCCTTAGGTATGCCGGCACGGCTAAGTCCTATGAGACATTTCCAATATTATGCATTAACTGCGAGCCGCCCGTATGGATAGAAACCCATACGTTGTGTCGGAGTCATCGTAAAGCCTCGATCAACTACCCATCGCAGGTAAAGCCTTGGATAACTACGATGCCCCTCGAGGTGGAGAGCCTACCCGGAATCTCCACCACCGCACACCCAACACAAGAACACAGACCATTTTTCACACCACACACACAACCCCCTCCTACGACTCGGAGATAACACACGCCAAAATACTCAGTCAAGAGAGGTCCCATATCCCTCTCGCGTGGTCAGCACGCAAAAATGCTTGGTTTAGTGTAACAAGATATTCGGTCCTTGTTGACCCGGGCAAGACATCCACAAACCCAATAACCCACCATCCAACCACTTGCCCAAGTCTAAATCATTTCATTTGCACTTTTTGTTTTCCAAACAAATTAGCACAAGGTTCTAAACAAAGAGTAATAACATGATTTGTGTGACCAAGGTTATCGACTAAGTCGATAACCGCCCAATTCTACCGGTAGCTAAGCATTGCTAAGCATGATATCGAAAAGACAGTAAAAGAGTATAATTAAATCACCGGGCTCTAATTCACCAGCGATATTAGTAACTTATGTTTGTGGCAGGGGATAACAATTTGAGGGCAACAATGCAATAGGAGTAACTACCTCTAATCGGGAAAATTAATTTGACACAAAAGCATGTAGACATATGATTTGTAAACAAGATATTAGACTTGCAAATAATGGAAAATTTATGATCAAACTACTTGCCTGCTTGCTGCTGTTCAAGATATTGCGGGGGATCACTTAGCTTTTCAATGTACTCTCCGGAACCTAACGAGAAAGCGAAAAAGAACCGATAAGAACGAAGAAAACAAAAAGACTCAACAGCAAACTTTCTCCAAATGTTTTGAAAATTTTACAGCAGCAAGAGCATGATTTATAAGGAATTTAGCACAAGAACCAATTGATTTGGATTCATAATGGAAAAGATATGAGCAAAACAAATCGATCAGCCTTATAAATCATAAATGCTACTATTCATTACAACTAACATCTTAGCAAAAATTTCTGGAGCTAAGATGAGGTTAGAAACATTTTTAGATAAATGTTCAGTTAAAAACATAGCCAACAAAATTTGAACCAACCGAAAAGGAATTAAAATAAAATAGTTATGTATTTTACAAGTTAATTTCATTTTTGAGTTGACAAATAATCCTCTCGGGAAAATCCAAAATTAAAACGACGTGGACGAACTTGGACTGTTGATCTTGGATCCAACGGCCCAAGTCCACGGGACAACGCGCGCTCCGGCGGCTCACAAACCCCACCGTTAGATTTAGATCCAACGGTCCACGTGGATGGAGACGTTCGGACGGTCCGAACGTTCAAATAGATGTGGGCCGTTGATCTAGAGATGGACGGCTCACAACGAAGGAACCTTCGACCGGTCCAAACGTTCACGCGAACCTGAGCCGTAGATTCAAAATCCAATGGCCCACGCGCGCGGAGCACAGCGCGCGCGCGGCTCATTCGTTCACCGTTGGATTTAGATCCAGCGGTCCAGGTGGTTCGAGACGTTCGGATGGTCTGAACGTTCACTCGAATCTGAGCCATTGATCTAAAATCCTACGGTACACATGGATCGTCGCGTTTGGATGGTCTGAACGTTCACGCGATTGTGGTCCGTTGATCCAAGGATCGATGGTCCACAGCGAACCACGTTTAAAGAGCTCGCGCCCAATTCAACCGACAAAACTTAACGGCGAAAAGAGGCTCACCGCCAGCGACTCTGGTCACGGCGGTGCGAGCAAAGGCCCAAAATGGGTCCGCAATAACTTTACGCACACCCTGGGACCAATTTCTATGGCTGCGGCGGTTTAAAACGCCGGCAAGCCGCAGTTGACAGAGATGACCGAAAACGATCGAAAACGAAAAATGCAAGGAAGCTCTGCTGCGGTCCAAGTAAGCTAGTGCCAAACAAGTAGGGACTAATGTGGAGTTACCTGAGCACGGGAAAGACACAGAGAAGGTTGGATCTGCTCCGGTGATGAAAAATGGTGCTTTCGGCCGAAAATGGGGAATCTCCAATTCAGCCAAGCCCTGAGGAAGATAAGCAAAATTGAGCGAGGATTAAGCTCAAGTGAGTAAATAGGGAGCAGAGGGAGCAAGAATTGGAAGAGAGAGCCTCTGTTGTACCACCTTCACCGAAAGCTCGAAGCTCAACAATGGCGGCAGAAGTGTTTTCGGATGAATGCAGCTCGAACAACCACTGAAGTGCTAGCTAGAGTTGCGGAGATGCTAAAGGAAGCCAAAGGGGAAGCAATGGAGCTTAAATAGAGGAAATGACAGAGAGCAACGATAATATTTCTCCTCGGGTCAACACTGCCATGGGAGCACTTGAGAGCGACGGGAGCAGTTGAGCAATGGAGTTTTGAGGGCGGTGCACGACGGGCAGTGTCTGACGAGAGAGCCGTTTAAAGGTGGTCATCGAGGTGACCCAACGCTGCGCCCTTCTCCTCTGCTTACGCCATAGCTTGACTCAAACGCACGCTCAGACTCGAGGAAGGAGACGACTCGTCCACCGTTGGATTGAAATCGGACGGTTAAAATGAACGGGACGATTGGAACGGTCCGAACGTTCAGTTCAATCCAAGCCGTTATCTCCAAATCGGACGGTTCAAATGAACGGGACGATCGGCCGGTCCGAACGTTCACTTCAATCCAGTCCGTTGATCTAAGATCCAACGACTCTCGTTGATCGAAACGTTCGGATGGTCCGAACGTTCACACACATATGAGTCGTTGATCTCAGATCCAACGATCCGCGATACTTGCGCCTGAGCGACCGCGCCGGGTGCAGTTAGTTGATTGAACCATGTCAAGTGGCTCGAGCCCGAGTCTGACTCGAACCCACAGAACAGTGAAAACCAGCTAGGGTTTGAATTAAACAAATGATTTTTGGGGAATTTTCTTAAGGTAGCAAACAAGCTCCAAAAATCATAAAATTTTAACAGGATGCTGCTAACTACAGGATAAACTTTACATAAAATTTCCAGAGACTTTTATGCCCTGCATTTGTCTCCAGAAATTCCAGAAGGTGTGAATTAGGGTTTTGACCAAACTTTGACTTGCCTCCAAAATTATCAAATAATTTCTAAAAGTCATGAAATAATTCAGAGGTGTTACCAAGCCTCCCTAGAACTCAGGAAAAGATTTACGTGGGTTTGGCACAAGATTTATGCCAAGAAGGTTTTTGATTGGAGTCAATTGAGTATTTTGATTTTTGATTTCCATAATTCTTTTACAAGAATTACAGAACTGACCAAAAATATCCAGGTGTGAGAAAAGTTTTAATTTATCCTCATTTTTATACATTTGAAACACAAATCCACATTTGGTATGTTACAAGAAGTGAACAATTTTGTGGATGTCGTGATCTTTCAAAGTTTATTCAAAATATGGTTGAAATTGGAAAAGGTAGAACTTTTCAATTGGTCTATCGCCTCATTGAACTAACATTGATCTTTAATTTCCACTTGCAACGACATTAGTTGAAATAATCTTCTCAGCAATGAAGATTATTAAGATAGATTTGAGCAACAAGATAGTATATGAATGGCCCAATGACTTGATGGTGTGTTACATTGAAGAAGAGATATTTAGAAGCCTTAATAATAATAAATCATTCAATACTTTCAGGACTTAAAAAGTCATACAGTGAATATTTCTCTTAATAAGTTTCAAAATTTACTATTGTATCACTGAATTTGATGTTTTTTATCTACATGTCAATACTCACATATTTACAGGCATTTGGATCACACTTTCTATTAGCGAGGTACTACTTTTATTATATTTTGCATATTTAACTTTGTTTTCTTCCTATATATGTATGAATTTCGATGGCAAAAGACCGGTAGATGTATCTTTGGTATGATTATCTTATGTTACCTTCAACACATGAGCACCACTCTATTTTCATCCTCGTTTTGCCACTGTCTCACGTGATACATATTTTTTAAAAAAAGGTTAGGCTTAAGTTCCAAATCATAAGTAGTTGTGGGTACGGGTGTCAACAGATCGAATACAAATTGAATAGTGGTCCTCCCACATTCGTATTCATATTTTTAAAATGAATACAGATATGAATTTGGATATGCTCGAATACAAATCGAGTGTTGTAATGGATACAAATAAGAATCGAATACCTACTCAATTTGGTCATATCCGAATATCCTATAGTGTATTGTAGTTTAACGAAAAGAGTTTATTGACACCAGTTTTATAGTAATATTTCTGTCCATTTTGCTTTGGTTTATCTTGTAATCATTTGTGTCATTTGGGGATGTGCCAAAATGAACATAGTGAATTCAGTTAAACAGAGCATGCAAAAAGCTCCATTGGGGTGTGCCAAAATGAACAACATCAAATGCCAAATTGGAGATCACCATGACAACGACCCGATTGACACGATCGAATTGCATATATAATATGCCAGTTTGGAGGTAAGATACATGGTAGCTAGTTACCTGACACTATTCGAATCCGGATATTATCCATACTCGTATTCGATTTGACACCTATTTAATATATCATATTTGTAATCGTATTCGGCAAAAACAACGGATATTATCCGGACTTGTTTTCGTTTTACAATACAAATGTAGTTTTGCTTACCATATTCTCTAATATCTGAATTCGGATACCGGACAAAACGTATAATCGTTTGACACCCCTAGTTGTGGGATATATGTCGGATATGCCAAACATAAATACATTTTGTTATTTTGTTGACAAACCACAGTCGTAGCTAGTTTTATCTCGATCAGTTGCCTACAGAAGATTAGGGACGGACCTTTCAATCAAGAAATTTCAAAGGTTTTTTTTTGTTGTTGAAGAAATTGGTTTTCTATATGGAATTCTTCCCTGTATGACCGTTTTGCACTACTACAAAACATGCTATATTAGACACCCCATCACAGACGGTTCCTTTGTAACCTTCTGTGATAAAATTATCACAGACGGTTCTTCGTTAACCGTCTGTGATAAATAAGTATCACAGACGGTTCTTTATACGAACCGTCTGTGAAGTATCACAGATGGTTCAGTATAAAGAACCAAATGCAGTGATTCTAAAGTGTTATCACAGACGGTTCTTTATGCGAGCCGTGCAGTGATACTCCTGAGCAGTTCGTATACAAGCACTATAAGTAGATGCTCCCAGCAGGCCCCTTTCCATTCCATTTGGAGGCGCGCCACCTGCTGCTGCTTGCTTTGCCTCCTCCCTGTTTTGGTATTACCTGCCTCCTCCTCCCCATTGCCGCACCTCTGCTGCCTACTCCCACATTGCGCCACCTTGGAGAGAAGGGTAGCGATCTGTAACCCTTTATTTTACTCTAGACTAATCACTAATGTGTAACGATCGTAACCCTTTATATTTGCTCTAGACTAATCACCAATGTGTTTGGTCATTATGAAGGGTACTTGCGGTTTATTAATATAATTTAACACTAATTAATTTATTACGTGCGTATCGTGCGGATGGACCAAAGCTGGATGTACATTGAGAACCGTGTGAGTGAAGAGTATATTAATGGCGTGTTTGCTTTTAGAAGAGCCGTCGGCGGGATATGTTGAAGAAGGGGATAAAATTTATGTCTTGTCCATGCATTGATTGCGGTAATATGAAAATGTTTAACAACCGTGCAGATCAAAGCTCACTTAATACGAAGGGTTTCAAAAAGGATATACATGTTAGAGCGATCCACGGTGAAGAAGCAGATTATACGGAAGTCAAGATGATGACATCGTTGAGGAAGTCAACGATATGCGGGGTATGGAATGTGCTTTTGATGAGGATAGGTCGCATAATGACAACGGATCGGATGCTCGCCATGCGAAGGAAACTAAGGTGAGAGAGAGTTTTGTAAATTCGAGGGCTTAATGGAGGACTCGGAAACCTTTGTTCCTGGTCGCAAGCGGAATACACAAAGTTGTCAACCGTGCTAGAAGCTGCTGAAATTGAAGGCAAGCAATGGTTGGTCCGACAAGAGTTTTCTGGCGTTGTTAGGTCTCTTAGTGACATCCTTAGGAGAAGCGTGTTGCCCGACATGACCTACCAAGCTAAGAAGGTTATTTATCCATTGGGAATGGAAGTAGAAAGAATACATGCATGTCCGAACGATTGTATCCTCTACAGTAAAAGTATGCAGACATGCATGTATGTCCGTGTGCAAAGCATCCGATACAAGCGTAAGAATCTTCGCTAAAGCGCGAGAAGGACCTCCTGCTAAGATGTTGTGGTATCTGCCTGTGATCCCACGTTTGAAGCGTTTATTTGCGAACCGAAAGGAGGCAAGATTGATGCGTTGGCACTCGGAGGAGCGTAAGAAAGATGGGATGCGTACAAACGAGAGAACTTCACTTTACACACCATGTTATTCTGCACCATCAATGGTTTTCCTGCCCTTGGTAACTGTCGGGTTCGATTACAAAAGGATCAAAGCTTGTCATCCGCCTTGGTTAGATGGTGCAGAGAGTGTATGGCTGAACAACTCACGCAAAACTGTGTATATACGTCACCGTAGGTTCCTTCCTAGGATTCACCCATACCGCAAGATGAAGAAACAATTCGACGGAAATAAGGAGGACGGTTCAACTCCAAGGGCTTTTAGAGGGAAAGAGTTCTATGATATGGTTAAGGATATCGATGTTGTGCTTGGAAAGGAATTGTGGACTCAATTAGCCCCATTGCGCAGTAAAAATTCCAAAAATAGCCCCATAAATCTAAAAATTCCAAAAATGGCCCTCTCGTAATAGGTCTTTGCAGTCCCCTGGCTGACACCTTGATCTTCACAGTGGGGCAGGCGACACCTTAGTCTTGCCGGCGGCACCAAGCTGCGTGGGAAGCGACACTTGTCTTGCCCACGTGTGATTTTTTTTTGAATTTTTTTTTTAAAAAAGTTATTAATAATATTTGTTGAAAGATTTTTAAAATATACAAAATGAGCTCAAACAATTATGAAATTTTTTGTGAAGCCTCCTGGCATAGTTTTTATGCTTGTGTAATTTTTTTGAAATTTTATGTATTCTTTTTTTTTCTGCAAAATTCTTTAAAGTTTAATGTTTGTAGGAATTTTATAATATAGCAAATGAGGTCCAAACATTATGAATTTGTTTTTCCATACTCCCTACACAGTGGACTTAATTGTGTAAAATTTTACAAAATTTTATATGCTCTGAAATTGTCTCGACAAATTGAGGGTTTTAGGTCTCGAAAATTAGGACGAGATGTTTCGGAAATTAGGGTTTCATGAATTCATGTGACTTGAAATGTGGGAAGTATGGTTCTCCATCATATTTCTTCTGTGAAAGTAGAGTACGGAAAAGCAGAGTACGGAAATTAATTTAGCGAAAGGGCTTAGAACGTTGCGATTACGGAGAAACCCTAAAACATAGCAGAATCGAGACCGATGTGAATGGCTATACTTTGATGGCTCAGCGGAGGCACATCACCAGAACTACATTGCAGCCCCCGTGCGGGCAGAAGCACGTTACATGTGGTCACATGGCATGATGGTTCGGCTAATTACTTTACCATGGACGCTACTACTACGGTAACTCGCGACACGAGCTTCCGAACCATGTAAGTACGCATGCCTTTAGGGGATAGTTAAAACATGGCGAATAGGAGGTGGAGTACTACGGACTAGCCCGACCTACTGCGTGGACCGGGGCCATTTGCCCTTTCTTGCGAGCTCGGCATTGTAGTCCTCGCCTGCCGCTCTGGCCTCGGCCGCCATTTCCCGCTTTTTCTCGCGCTCCCTCTCGCGTGCCTCGCGCTCCCTGCGCCTGCACGCCTCGAGATGGGCCCGAGTCTCCCGGCGGATACGCTCGTTGTGCTCTTGATCGAGCGATCCTCCTCCGGATCTCGCGTCCCCTTTCGCATTCCACTCCTCGAAGTCGGTGCGCCATCGGTCGTGTGGGTGGATCTCTAGGTCGATCCACTTGCGGAAGCCACATAGCGGCTCGGGGCTGCGGGTGAGCGGAGAGATTGTTAGTGCATACTCGAAATAGAATTGGTGCGATATATTCTTGTTAGTACTCCTTCACCATTTGCCGATGTTGCTCGTATCCCAACGGGCGGTCGGGATAGTCGGAGAGTAGTTAGGACATCCCGATGAACGCATGCCGAGGTGGTGGTGCTTGGATTTGAAGAACTTGCATGTGTCCTGCACCAGCGGATGGCGGCGTCTCCCCTCTGGCGGGTGTTGCGGCGAAGGCTCGTTTGGAGCGTTCGACAAGGGTTCTTTGTGCGCGGGGTTTCATTGCGGAGAAGCGCCATCTGGCAAGGCTGCTCTTCTTGGACCGGGCCTCAGCGACCCTAGCTTGTTCGGCTCGTGCGTTGAAGCCCTTGCTAGATCACGGATCTCGCCCCATTGCTTCTTGAGGTTGTCCATCCCGGCGTGGTGAAACAAGCTCGGTGTAGTGTTTGGTTTGGTTGTGTGGTTTCTCTCGTAGATGACTTGCACCTCCTTTTATAAGCGGAGGTTGGCATGGCGTAGTTGGCGAGTGTTGTCTAATCTTTCTGAGAGAGTAGTCATGGCCCTTTTTAAGTCTTTGTATTTTTGGTAGGAAAAGCTACGGAGGCGAGTGTTGTCTGGTTGTTGCGATGAGTTGTCACGTCTTGCTCTGCGAGTCTTGTCATTCGGTCTAAAAAATTGGCGAGGCGGTGAGTTATCACGTCTTACTCTCTCAGTCTTGTCATTTGATCCGAAAAAGTGGCGAGGCATTGAGTTATCACGTCTTACTCTGCAGAGTCTTGTCATTTGATCGGAAAAATTGGCGAGGCGATGAGTTATCACGTCTTACTCTGCGAGTCTTGTCATTTCGGTCGAAAAGTGGCGAGGCGATGAGTTATCACGTCTTACTCTGCGAGTCTTTGTCATTTCGTCGAAAAGTTTGGCGAAGCGATGAGTTATCATGTCTTACTCTGCGAGTCTTTGTCATTTCGGTCCGAAAAGTTGGCGGCGATGAGTTATCACGTCTTCCTCTGCGAGTCTTTGTCATTTGGTCGGAAAAATTGCGAGGCGGTGAGTTATCACGTCTTACTCTCCAGTCTTTGTCATTTCGGTCGAAAAAGTGGCGAGGCGATGAGTTATCACGTCTTACTCTGCGAGTCTTTGTCATTTCGGTCAGAAAAGCTAGCTTACAATTGAAGTTGTTTTGAAAGCCATCTGCTTTGCTTTGTTAGCATGATCGGTAGTTCCGACGATATAAGTGCGGAACTACCTCTCGTGAACAGAAAATCTGCGGAACATTTTTTTGCAAAGAGCACTCTTTTGGGACTTAGTGATTTTCTACAAGCGTGGTTCTTACCGCCTTGTTGGGGCGGTACTCTGACCGCGATAATCGGAAGTTCGCAAATTAGATAGCGGTACTTCGCTGATTTAGAAATTCTTGTTTGATTAATTCACACGCAAAGTGTTCTAGCGGAATTAGATAGACGCATACATGATACAAAATACTACCACAGCGCCGCAAGGCATACATCACGTAGTGCGGGGATGCATAGATAAAACCGGATATTACAATCTTATTAAAAGCGAACTTCTACTTAGCAAGAACAAGAAATAATAGAAGAAAAATTACCAAAGTGGCCATGTTAACTAATTTACGTAGTGATTTCTCAACCCTTCCCATCCTTTCATCCGGTCCTTTAAGAACACTATCTTTATTTTCCGTCGGTTCATCCGATGGTCGAGGCACTTGATTTAAATGCAACCACACGACGTGTGTCCTCTTGCAAGGTGCAATTTGCATTGCAATGCCTCGAACCTCAGCGCGACTTCATCATTACGACCCGAACCGACATGTTGTGTTCTATAAAAATAATTGGGAATACAAGTGAAAAATATTATGTTTGGAAAGAAGTTCAATGGGGATGATCGGACATAAGTTCCGTAAGATTCGAACACTTCATGAACACTCGGGATGGATTCGTTTGGCGTATGGGAGGTGAACACATTCACGGATCCACCTGTGAGGGCAATCTAAGTCTTTGTCTTAGTGCTTCTAATTGCTGTTCACTCGAAAGTTTGATGAGGCCGTAGACATCCCGTTTAAGGCTGGAAGGAAGGAGAAGAGGAACTGAAGAGTGAGTGGAATGGAAGCCAAATGATGCATATATATAGCCTGTTGGTAAATTGTAATTTGGTTGAAGAAAATTCGCGTCAGCGAGTGCGGCCGAGGAGGTATCGTGGGGCGACATTGAGTTATGTCTTTAAGGTTTAGTAAGTTTAAATCGGGAGTTCTGATTGTTGTTAGTACTAAATATTTGGATAACATGTTGTGTACATAAATCGAAAAGGCGTAACGCACATGGACATTACATAAATCGAAAGGCGAGATGCATGATGGCATTATGTAACAAGTTTTACCGTCCATGAAATTAGTTAGGCGCATGGTCGTGTCGCTTGCGGGACGGCGTAGATGATCCTCGGGGAATGTGAACTGTCAGGGAGTGGCGTGCGTCTCGAAGGCGTAGTAGGGGCCTGTGCGGGAGGCGAATGCGGGGTGATCTCATCGTGGCGGTCGGTGAGGCCCGAGCATGTCGTCCACCCTGCGGTGCTCGTCTGCGGAAGCGTCTGAGGTGAGTTAGTCATTGCTTTTGTACTGCGGGAAAATTGGTGTTAATGCGTTCACGTGTACACGAGTAAGGCTGTTGTGTTGGCGAGGACCCTCTGGCGGTCGAGCCGTAGTCTTTGCACGGTGTACCCTCCGTGCGTGTCGCCGAACCACGGTGGCGCTCCGGAGGTGTGATTGAGCGCCGTGCGAAGAAGTCGATCCTGCGCCTCCTCCGTGATGGCGATGGTTGCGGCAGAGTCTTGTCCCCTCGCAAGCTTCTTTGCAAGAACAAAGGGTAATGTCGGATCGTCCGAAATGAGTGTATGGAAAGGTACTCACGATAAGAACCGATTGACGGATGACATACACGTGGCTCGGCGGGTCGGGGCGGCGGCCGTAGCTCAAGCGACTCCGGTGCGGCAGGCGTGCGGAGGGCGGTCTTGACGGAGTGCGGAGGGCGGAGGTGGTGGAAGGTACCCGCCACGTCGCGATGATGTCGTGAGCGTCATTTGTGGCGACCACAAGTTATGGATCTAATCGCGAAATTACATCCTCGCGCATCGTGCGCATCAGCGCTATGATCGATCCATTGTGTTGTTGTTTCCACGGTCTATAGCTTGATGGTGGTTGCGGACACGCTCCAAGCGGTAGTCTTTGCACGAAAACCGATAGTAAGTGCGAAAAGTGTTCTTGAGCGAGAATTATGCGAAGAATATTTTACCGTCTCGTCGAGGCGGGCGCCCGGACGGTCGGACCGGCTAATCGACGTCGTCTCGCATGGCGTCCTTTGGATGCTGCGGGCCGCCCGAGAAGCTTTGCACCTAGTCGCGCGGGCGATACCACCGCAAATCGTCGCGACGTCACGGATGGCGTGGCCGCGAAACTCGAGCACCACGTCCGTCGTAACCACTGTCAATCCACGGCGTCGTCGAGCTGCGTATGCGCCTCGATCGTCGCTCCTCGCCCTCTCCTCGTCGCACGCAATTGAATTTACATGTCGAAAATCTTACTCAAAAATGCCCTCAAAATAACACCAAATAATGACATACGGTGAGCCTTTCTTTGTGAGAGGTCGTCCATGTGGCGGTGGAACCTCTGGTAAAGGCGAATTGCCTCATGACCATTGCGGGTTGTCTTGCTTTCGACCATGTGCGAGAAGACCAAGTGGCGGTCGTCATCGAGTGCCTCGTCCAAAATGCCTTTGGGGCGATAATCCGAGCGGGCCGTGTCGTGAAGGAACCGTCTTCATCCATGGCCACCGGATGACCTCGTCCTCGTGGAGAGTCTCGAAAAGGTTATGGAACTCGGGTATCGGCGCCTCGGTCTCTCCTAGCCCACCCTAGAGTAGCACGTGTCCAGCGTGTTCCCATCGTAGGCCGTCGGCGGGGTGCGTCCCTGCGGCGTCCCGTAAAGCTCGGTGGTCACTGGTAAGGGTGCCTGTTGGTGCGGAAATGCGGTCGGCCGTGGAAAGTGCTCCCACGACCATAAGCGTAGGAGGGCGTAGCACACCGTGAGGATCGCTCCTCACCCGTCTTTGCGCCGACAAGCATCACACAACCCTCGGTAGGTGGCGCAAAGCAACTGCGAGCCCCAAGCATCTTGTGGAACCTCGTCGGGCGGCGTCGCGGCGTGCGGATGGATGTAGCTCGGGTACACGCGGTCTCCTGCGTGGTAGGAAGCAGATCCATCGAACAAGAACAACAGTGCGCGACTAAATGTGTCCTCACTTCCTCCCGAGTCGCATGCTCGGGCAGATCATGTCCGCCGCGGCCGAGAATGTGGCACACCCGACGCGTTCGCGACAACCGGTCACCAAATTGCACCAAGCGGACCTTCGGTCTCGCCCTCGGAGGGGCACTACGGAAGACCACGCAGGTAGACACATGGCGAGACACATCCTCGAGTAATGGTCATCTCCCCCCATCGGAAGTGGAAGGTGTGAGTCTCCGGTCTCCAGCGGTCCACGAAGCGAGACGCGAGTGCGCGTCAAAGCTGCGGCAGCGTGCGGGAGGTCAACATCCGGCGAGGGGCGGGAGCCCGGTCTCCGGCTTTGGGGCGTACTGCTTGTCAAGGGCCATCTCTCTGAGGCGCTCGGGACCCGGGCTCGGAGGGCTAACGCCGTGGACCACGCCCGACAGCGGTGTCCACATCGGCGTGGGTCAAGCGGCTCGTACACGTCGTCAAGCTGGAGCTGCGCCATCTCACGCCAACAGGAAACAACATGTCGAGGCACGCATGTAAAACATATTATGTGACACGGGAAAATAAGGCAAGACATACGATAAAAATTTCAACAATGCAATATGATCATAATGAGTTAACAACAAACCGGACAACAACAAGTACTACATAAAGGCATGGATAAACAACAACAGAGTCCATCAAAGACATTGAAATAACCAAGCGACATCACGACTTAGTAATTATATCTTCCTCACTACGATTGCGCTTTGCTTGTGCCGGTGCATTTGGGCGCGGTGATGGAGTGCCATGATCTTACGATGATGCAATGGGGTCGGCGAACTTCGTTGCATGGCCGTCGTCCATGTCGTTCGGATGCATCGGGTGTCGTCTTCCACTACGGGGGTGCTTTAGTGCGTCGTTGGGCACCCACTTCACTGCCCGACCAAAGGTCCTCAGTAGTGCGTGTCGGCCGTATGAATGGAACTCGGCCTCCAAGTTGCATACGGTGGTGGATGTCATAGTACTCGGAGATGTAACGCTCAGAGGCTTGCCGCCACGCGCGCATGCCGCGAACACATGGGAGCATGGTTTGTGCGTAAGCTGCGGCTTGTTGCGAGTGCGGCGGCTTCTTCTGTCGTGCGGACACCTTACGATCCCCTCTAACATGGCCCATCACGTACTTCTCCACGAGCGATCTCGAACTTACGCTGGCGCCATCCATGGTACGAGCGGCGTGCGATCGAGCCTTGGCGATCTTATTCGCCATGTAGGCATGCATTACCGGAGAATTGCTTCCGTCCTCCAAATGCTTCTTGGCCATCATGGCTCTGTTGACAAAGTATCCGATGGTGCGGTTCGGCTCTCCTCCACGATCGCGGTGATCGGCGAGATCGGACACCCTTGAGCACACCATTGTACACCTCCGGCATGTTGGTCGTCATGATCCGTACCTTGCCGTCCGGTGTCGTGCGGCGGGGACCATTTCTCCGTGTCAAAGCGTGCGAGTTAACCCTTGTGTGAACTCCCCAACTCGCGGACCCTCTAGCCGCGCCTGCCTCGGCATGCGGCGAGTCCCTTACATGCTTCTCGGTCTCCTCATCGTTTGTCTCACACCGCTTGAACTTCCTCCTTTCATTACGCATGCGAGCTTCTTGAACATCTTCATGAGGTCCTTGCTCGAAACCTTGTGTGGAAGTTGGCGCGAGATGCCTCATGCACCAACGGCTCTAACATCGTTCCACCGATGCGGTGGTGCGTCCCATTTTGCATCATACACAACGAGACAACAACCCGACATTGCGATCGAGATTACACATACATCGGCCGATCTTGCACGACCGCTGCTTCACATTGCACGGGAACCACAACCGACTCTCCGTGTTCTCTCTCAACAATTGCGAGCGCCACGGGACTAGCGGTCATTCGCATCGGCCGCAGCGGCGGTGAGGATGGTACCCTGTACTTCCCACATAGGAAGGTACCATCCATCGTGAGCACGGACGACAATGTTTGAACCTTCGATCGCTGACGGAAGGCCCGAAGACCCTTTCAAGAACAAAACAATTGGGCCCCTCGTCGGATGCACCGCTCAAGCTTGTTTACGTCGTCCGGGATTAGATTCCGCGATTTGATGCGATAATCTTGGTACTAGGTTGTAAGCCTCTTGAATGTGCGAACATTCGCTCCGAACCTGCGTTTACGCACGCCATGCCGTCTTGTGCCGACAGGAATCCCACCATATTGGCAACATCCGCGGCAGAGCTTTGGCGAAATGGACACATCTGCGGCGAGGTGGCTTATCAAGGCGGCAACATACGAGGGCGTCATGTTGCGGTGCGTGTAGCGGCTCGGCTAACTCGCATGTGTGGTCCTTCACCCGTTATCAGGAAGCCCATGGCGTGATGCGTGAACCTCTGCGCACGGACTTTGCGGCCGACAGATTCATCAACACACTGACGATGTGCGTGTCGGGGTTGGACCTCTGCACCCGTCGTCCGTCCGATGTTAACGGCGTATCTTGCAATAGCATGTTGTGCGGCGATCTTGTTAGGAAAGCGCTGGCCTACGAGCAGGGTGTCCTCATTGAACCCCCACTCAGCACCCTCCGGACGTGGCAAAACAAGCGATGTCATCGCAACATCGTCCAATCGTGAGGGGACGTAAGCAATGTCGATGGTCACAAAACCACCAAGTGCACCTCCCCCGGCAGCTTCTCCGTCTTCGTCGTCTTAGAACTAGTTGTTTCCACGTCCTCCTCACTTTCCACCTCATCCACGGTCGGTCGGTACTCGTGACAATCAATACGGTGACCACCATCTCTCCGCCTTCGTTGGGCTCAAAATTGACCTGCACCCCTCGGTCTCCATCGCCCACGTCTCCTCGAGCTGCAGACCAACGCAAGCTCCTCCTCACGGCGCCTTCACCTTCACCGGAACCACCCGCACCGGATGTCCCGTGCTCTCCAAGAAGCTGAGCGTAGACCATCGGCCGCGCATATATCGCAGCGGCGGGGTTGCAAACAACCCCATGTAGTTGGCCCATGAAGCGTCACATGTGACCTTCATAAGTTGCCAAGCGGTCTCGCTGCACCACCCACCACCGAGGCATACTGGCGCCTCGATCGCGGCTTCTTCCTTCGATGGCGCGATCGAGCGCGAACGCGCGCACCGCCTTAGCTCCGAGAGGCTCATGTCCTTCAGAGCCGGCGCCCGGATCACGGTGCGGTGACAATTTGACAGGTCCGCACCGTACGGTCCGTCGCGTACGAGACCGTCCCCGTGGAACACGAACAGATCTTGAATTTCCGCCATAAAGTACCTAACACATGTGCATATGAAACCATCGAATTATTTGCGGGATTTTTTGTCGTAATGAACGCTTCTACAAATTTGGTTATGCCCACTGTACACGAACGTTTTGTCGTACATGTTTTCAATCCCGATTGGAGTTCGTATGATTTTTCTATCAATGAAATGTCCAAGCTAATATTATTTCTAGTATAAATAATCCATAGCATATTCTATGTTACACTTCAGAAACTTCCTGTGGTACTACATAGTTCTGAATTTTTAACTAGTTCGATATTACGATTGCAAAAATAATTCACTTGAAATTCTTATTGCATTTCTAGTTTCCATACAGAGTTAGACCTAACTTACACCAAAGACATGTGTGGTCCACGATAAGGTATTCTTTTTCATTAAAATGCGTAGTGCATGCATCAAGCGATATGCGATCAAGAATACATATACAAAGCGTTGATGGGGCTATTTCTATTTTGCTTAACGACCTCCAAAAATTTTACTATTTTATGACCAAGTTCATGAAACTATAAAAATACAGAAAGGAAATTTACAACACTACTAGCAACATATGCATTAAGTCAACTAATTACGGCATAATGACATTATTAACTACTAGGTCTTCAAAATAAACTAACTACACAATTAAAACTACTCTGTTGCTACAATTTATCTAATTGCATCCTAATCACATTGCTAAAAATACCGATAATACTAATCGAATGCGAATGACACTTACCTTTTGTAGGTGCTCGCATGTGAGCTTCAAAGCTTATTTTCTACGTGCTCGTGATTTTTGGACTCGTAGATTTTTTTCACAAATTTTTTTCACTCTAGCAGTGTCGCACGAGCGGTGAGGAGGCTCCCTCACTGGCTCCTCCCTTTATAGCGCGCAAAGCGGCCATGCGTGCCTTTGCGCGCCTCTGCAGCGCCATAGCGCCGAGCCTAGCACCGCTGGCCCCATCAAGCCATGGCAGTCTGCTGCCGTGGGAGGGCAGAAGACTGCTGCGGGCCCCACTGAGGCAAGACCAAGGGTCTTGCCCACGGGACAGCGACAACAGTTCTTCTGCCGTCGACACAGCAACACCTATTACGAGGGGGCCATTTTTGGAATTTTTAGATTTATGGGGCTATTTTTGAAATTTTTACTGCGCAATGGGGCTAATTGAGTCCACGGCTCCTTGGAAAGGGACGTAAATTAAGGACCCCTCAGAAAAACATTTGGAAGAAGCGGTCAATTTTTTGGGACTTGCTTTATTGGGAGCACTTAGAAGTTCGCCACTGCATCGATGTCATGCACGTGGAGAAGAATGTATGTGATAGCTTGATTGGTCTCTTACTGAACATTAGTGGCAAAACAAAAGATGGTGTTAACGCACGGCGTGACTTGGTTGATATGAACATAAGAACCGAGTTAGCACCAAAAGAGACCGATAAAGGACGAATGTACCTTCCCCCAGCTTGCTACACTTTGTCCAAGGCCGAGAGAAATGAACTGTGTCTAAGCTTGCAGGGTGTGAAAGTTCCGTCCGGTTACTCCGCCAATATTAAGAAACTTGTTTCCATCAAAGATTTGAAATTAATTGGTATGAAGTCTCATGATTGTCATGTGCTGATGACACAGATGCTTCCTGTTGTAATTAGGAGTATCTTTCCAAACAAGGTCCGAGTGACAATCTTTAGGCTGTGTTATTTCTTTAACTCAATTGCTCAGAAGGTCATCGATCCCGAAGGACTCGACGCTCTGCAGGCCGAGGTGGTGACGACTCTATGTCATCTTGAGATGTATTTTCCTCCGTCATTTTTTGATATCATGGTCCATCTCATTGTTCACCTTGTGAAAGAGATAAAGATATGCGGCCCTGTGTTCCTACGTCATATGTACCCTTCGAGAGATACATGGGAATTACGAAGTCCTACGCGGAATCGATCTCGGCGGAGAGCGGTATCATCGAAGGTTATGCAACGAAGAGGTCATTGAGTTACTCGCATAGACTACATGGCTCAGGTGGAACCGATAGGTGTGCCTCTATCTCGTCACGAGGGGAGACTGGAGGGTATCGGGACCATCGGGAGGAAAGCAATCACTCCCGATCTAGATACATACGCACAGGCCCATTTCACGGTCTTGCAACACATGACCCAAGTGTCCCCGTACATCGACGAGCACAAAGACATGGTACGCCAACAGAATCCAGACCGGTCGGAGGTTTGGATAACGAGAGAGCACAACCATCGATTCAACGAATGGTTAAAGATGCGATTCACTTGGAGGTCATCAAGTGATGAAACACTGCTATGGTTGGCCAAAGGACCAAAATTTACAATTGTGACATGGCAAGGATACGACATAAATGGGTACACGTTTTATACGGCTGCTCAGGATAGAAAAGCACCTGATCCGTAACAGCGGTGTCGTGATAGATGCATTTCACGAGGGGTTCAATACGCGGGGCACGCGAGATGGCAGAGGTAATCGTCTTCGCCGCCATCATCGGCGTCGCCAATGCGTCGGATCTCCGATCACGGTGGTACGCAGCGAAGGCGAGGAATCTCAAATTGTACTCGGGCGCATGGCGATCACGGAGGTCGATGACGTCGGCATCCCGCCGAGTCCCAAGAATGCATTGCGAGATTAGGACCGTCTACGGGGTACTTGCAAGGGAACGGGTCCCCATCACCACCCCAACCTGGAAGTCTCTAACGAATGTACCGAGAGACCAATTGTGGACTGAACTTTCTGCCTCGTTCACTTTCCCTGAAGCATACCAGGCACGTGTGCGATGGCACGCGCAGCTGGCGATGTCCTACGCGTGGAGGACCTTCAAGAGCCTGCTTGTCACGCAGTACGTGAACACGGGTCGGACGCCCTTCACGACGTATTAATTTTTGTCGCGGGATACATGGGACGCCTTCGTGCAGATGAAGATGAAGGCCGAATTTCAAGAGCAAAGTGCGGCGCACAGAGCTATCCAGGCACAAAATACTCACCCCCACAGACTCAGCACCACTGGGTACGCGGGTAAAGCCACGCGATGGCGGCAGAGGGCGAGGCCGCACGATCGCTTGTTGAGATCTCGACGAGCGCTCGAGCACAGTTAAGAGCGAGGGCATCAGCCACGTCTTCGGGCAGCATCTCTTTCACAAACCCGGTAGACGAGGCAGTGTCTCAACGCCTGGTAAATTTCTCGAACCACTTAATTGTTAATAAGTCCATAACTTCATGGTGTCTACAATAACATGATGTCCTCTTGCAGAAAGTATTGACTTCCGCATCTTCCCAAGGTTCCTTCGAAGTAGACAGGGAGAAGGATGTACTATCTACGGCCCTGGGAAACAGGAGCACCCGGGTCGCACGCGAGGCGTTGGGGTTTACGTACCTTGGAGGGATGGATTCCCACACAACTCCGACACATATAGGAGTAGGAAGAGATCCAAGGACCAGCACGACGCTCGGTTGGAACATGTGATTATTGAAAAATTTCAAGAACAAATAACAAACTTGCAGAACCAAGGAAATCAACTCATGCAGGCGCAAGCCACCCCTATTAATTTGGGAGCAAGTCCTGCTCGATATCGGAGTAGCGTCGCGTCCACACATAATTTTGGACATGACGACGTGCAATTACTGATCGACGACATCGAGGTACTGTACATCTCTGGAATACTCCAAAGATAGACCTATAGGACGCCTTAGCTAATTGTGTACCGTTTTGTAGGGGCCAACGCCCTGCAAGCTCCAAGTGAGGATGGTTGGGTCAATTCCTATTGAGGCTGGGCGGGGTATGGTGTATCCATACCAGGAAGGCGATCGAAGACGGTGCCCGGTGGCGAGGGTTACGCCAGGGTGCAGGTGGACATGGTACATGATAATTTCATGGCCATCCCGCTGGAGATTCCCCCAAACAAAGAAATCAGAACACTAGGGGATGCCACGCACACTTTATCCAGTGGCCCAAGAAGGACATCGCACTGGACCCTTCAGTGACGCGATATCGACAGGACCCTACCTCTCCAATAGGACCCTCGATGAGTCCGCCTCAACCAAAGCTTCAGAAGGCCGCCACATCGCTTCCCGTCGAGAAGACGGCGAAGGGACAAGAAAATCGTGTTACCATATCGGTCCCTGATGCGTTTCACGGGAAGACATCCCTCAGCCGCCTCGTTAAGGAGAAATCGAAATCGAAGAACATTAAGGCACCTCCCAAACCCGTGAAATACTCCCTCGGAAGTCTGTTGGTCTCCGGCACAGAAATAAAGAGCTCAGGACTAGTTTGTCAAGCTTTGCATGATTGGTACTTGTGCAAGACCCGAGAGGAGGGGGGCCATACTGGAATCATCGTCAGATACGAGAGGGAGCATTTTCTCCACGAGCCTGGCCACTTCGTCGTGGGCTTCGAAGACTTATTTGACCTATACAACCTAACTACCCTCGACGCCTCACTTCTACGATGCTGGACACTGTAAGTGTGTACAATCGATTTCCACACTCACGTGATACTCATAAATATCATAACTCATTGCTTATGTACAGATACATTATGAAATGTGCCCGTCGAATCAAAGAACCGGTGGGTTTCCTCGACCCACATGTGGTCTCTGAGCAAACAATCAATCAAGACGCATCCTACGTCGAGAATTACATAAAAATAGGATTGCTTGCTCTGGACGACAAGGACTACATAATGGTGCCCTACAACCAGAAGTAAGTGCTTCAATATTTTCTATACAAATTACGTTTCAACATAGGTTTATGACTATAGCGACATACATGAGTAGGTTCCACTGGATTCTTCTTATTCTTGTGCCAAAGAGGAACATGGTATTGTACCTTGATTCTCTACTCAACAAAAATCACGACTTCACCCTTCTTAAAGGAATACTTGACAAGTATGTTCATTTCCTCCGCACATAACTCTATTGTAGTCTTCCTTCGTTTGAAATGGACAAGGATAACTTTTTTGAATCATGTAGGGCGTTCATCGGCTATGTTGTCGAATGAGGTTTATACAAGGGAACGAGCGCCACACTGACTCACAGGATGCGATTTCCGGTACGCGCTACAACACAATAATCATATATCATACTCCGTAATATTGCGTCTCGAAATGATTGTACATATATATGTAATTCTATTTTTGCAGTGCCGCCAGCAAAAACGAGATCACCTATGCGCATTCTACTTATGCCATCATATGCAGCTATTGATTGCTTCTAGGGCCGACGATCCCGTGTTTGTCAATCTCGTAATAATTATCTCCTAATTATAAATTTAAATATATATGCTTACTACCTTACTCCTGCTAGCGACAGGGCTTGAACATAGAGTTAAATGCACTCGAGATGTACCAGGTCATGCACATTCGAGGGGAGCTCTGTGGCTTCATCAAGGTAGACATAGTTAACACCACCGGAGAGTTTCACGCCGTCGACACCGATGAACGACCTCGAAACAATTGATTCAATATTGTAATTCACTTTGGTAGTTGTAATTCAATTTGTAACTCTAGCGACAATATATACTTGAAACATTCTTTTGTAATTGATTTTGAGTTAAATGATCACTTTGAGTTGTCAATAATTATCTGTGATATGTTTCTGCTTACTAGTTTTCAGAAGGCATGGCTAGCAATTCCTGAGGTTAGCTGAAAATACGATAAAAATTAATTAGGTCTAAAGACTTATCACAGACGGTTCTAACCACGAACCGCTGCGTGATACTCTGAATCACGGGCGATTATTCGTGGTTTGGAACCGCTCGTGATACTACGTAATCAGAGCGATTCGTGGTTGGAACCGTCTGTGATACTACATAATCATAGATGGTTCCAACCACGAGCCGTCTTTGATTATGTAGTATCACAGACGGTTCGTGGTTAGAACCGTCTCGTGACTCTGCGAGAATCGCGAGCGATTCCAACCACGAACCGTCTGTGATTATAGTATCACGACGGTTCCAACCACGAACAAATGCGTGATACTACGTAATCACTGAGCGGTTAGTGGTTGGAAATGCGTGATAAGAGTTATCACTGCATCGCTTTTCAACCGTCTGTGATAACCGCCTGTTATCACAGACATAAAATTTCAGACGGTTCAAAAACCGTCTATGGTGACTGTTACGAACCGTCCGTGATGAACTTTTCTATAGTAGTGTTGATCAAAAGGAAAACACAACTCCAACACTTTGCAACGGTGTCTATATATTCCTGTAAGATTTATATGAAATAAAGCAAGAGCTTACGCTGCAATTCATGCATTTTTTTTCTTTCTACATCTCTACCCCTATTATTTTGACGTCTATATATGCAGTTCACCATGCAATTGAGGTACCTAGCTCCTTGAGCTATTTTCCGACTTGAATCTCAGTAAAATGTGCCTCCAATCAGAGACCTGGCTCCTTTGTCTCACATTATGCGAGAGAGAGGGGGGGACCTGTACAAGAAGACGACGACGCACATAGGAGGTCCAATATGTAGCACGCACATGTACGTACCGTGTGTATCTTTGCTGATAATATAGGTTGGAAGTATTGTGTGCAGCGCCTATTGATCGATCCATCTGAAGATTACCATGTGGGCGTCATATATGTGTCCAAATGCCACTAGCAAACATCCTCTGCCACTGTCCGTTACCATCCACATCAACCATTATTAGGTTGTCGATCTCAGCTTTTTGTATCTTCCCGGCCCTTTGCTGGATCATGCTTTTTGTATCTGAAGATTTGCCATTGTCACATGTAAATGGAGGCTAGCTACTATTGTATATACATCCCATACTTATTAATTAGCTATACATTATATATGTTACTATCTGTGATAAATGCATGGAAGTAGGAGAACAAAACGGGCAAATATAACAATAAAAAAATATAATTCAACATTTATCTCGGATTTTGTTTTATTAAATATGTATCCATGTCCGACACTGGCCAGCAAGAAATGAGTAGATTGTCATGATCTTACTGCATAGGTTCACTCGATAAACAGTATTTTTGTGAGCGTGTAAACAGTACTTTACAATAAACGATGTAGCTATTGATCTCAACCTTTGATTTCTTTTTCTTATTGAACGGTGGAGATCGTTTCTAATGCTATGCACCATGGATCGATCGATGTAGATGATCCCAATCCAGATCGATGGCATCAATGTATGTTATCAACGGTCGCTCGTGGTTGTTCGCCTTAGATAATGTGTTGCAAGGTGGAAAGAGACAAAGCAAAGAGAATAGGCGATGGATCGATGTGAGTCAATCGGACGGCTGGAGGCATTGCAAGGTGGAAAGAGATAAAGCAAAGGGAATGGGCGATGTGAGTCAATCGGACGGCTCGACGCGATGTATGCCGTATGATATCCAGACGGGGTTCAAGAAACTCGTGGAGTTTGACCAAATTTGGAAAATGTAAATTTTAGAAATAAGATTATGTACTTTCATTTTTCTAATTTGGCAGGTTTTCGTGGAGTTTGTCCAAGTTTCGCCTGGTTTCCAAATGAAAATTCAAAATCTGAATAATTATATGGACGGATTTTAAGCGGTCATCGCCAGTAACCAGCAAGAAAAACCGGAGCCAGCCTTGTGGCAAGATTCAGACCTAAAACGAGAAGTACAACAACCCTGGATCCAGCGGCAGGATTAATTTACCTAGTAGCATTATATTTGGCTTTGTAGCTCCCTAGCTAGCTAGTACGTACGTATACGCATGCATGGATGGGTTGGGTGCATCACACGCATGATGTCGATCGATCCGGCCGGCCGGCCGGGGACCTACCTGCATGGCTGCATGTACATTGTACGTATATATAATACACAGCAAGAGAAGACGACGGACAAGTAGCAACAACGAAATTAAGGGGTGTACGTACTGCCTATGTACAAAGTGGTATTCAAGAGCGGATCTGAACATCAAGCTGGGTATATAGGGCAATATCTCGAGATCTAAGACCAGAAATTTCTAGAAATCCTCTCAAGAAATTGAAAAAATAAAATTCAGGAAAAATAAAAGTCTTAGACAAATATGATCTATCGCCGGCCCTGACGGTATACATCTTAATTTTGGACAGCTAGCGCGCCATCGATCCATGAATGTTCTGTGTAGGGCGTACTAACTAGGTACGTGCGTGCGTACAATTCCCCCGCCAAACAAGTGTTAGCCCCATGTATTATTTCCCGTTACGACGTCGCGTCACTAATGCGTCCGGTAGTTAGTATAGGTGGCCTAGCTGCTAGATCGTAGTAATGGCCGCGCCGGACACACATGGGCTGCGGGCGGACATCCTCCACCGTTGTTACTATCCCCCGTCGGACAACCTTGATCAGCTTGTCGATTAATGGGACTTTGTGCCCTTGTTTCTCTCGATCGCGAGCATGTGCCGTGCATTGTTCTCACCCTGGAGGAGTGAGCTATAGGCTAGGCTAGCTCGGAGTGAGACCACTACTGACTGATCCAGCTAGCTAGCAGCCAATTAACCTCATGCATGCTGATTTGATGTGATGTTTATTACTTCTTCTATGCTTCCAAACAAGTGCCACTTTAGATATAAAAGTAGTTCTGGCCATTGGTTTTCACTTGCATTAATGTGTTAGCGAGAAACGGGAGAATGAAATATTATGGAAGTACTTTTTATCGAGAAGTAATCATATTAATTTCATGACTAGTGTAAGTATTAATATTTTTTATCAACAGTAAAAAAATTAAAATTTTGAATGCGTGCATTTCTAAATTGTAATATGCGATTATGTGGTACCTTATTTTATTGTTTTTGTGTAACTTTTATCAACAGTAATATGCAAGTCAATTATGTGGTACCTTATTTTATTGTTTTTGTGTAACTTTTCAATTGTTGTTAGTTCCACTGGTAAGACGTATTGTGCTACTAATCAATGACTTGAAGTCAAAACTCATCACTCATATTTTAAGGGTTGTTATCGGTTATTTAATTAATAGTTTCTATAATTTGATCATATGATTTTTAGTAAATAGAATCGTCTGTGATAGTGGTCCTTCACAAACAGTTTTTAGTTGAAACCGTCTCTGTAGGGCCACTATCACAGACGGTTTCAACTAAGAAACGTCTGTGAAGGACCACTATCACATACGGTTCTATTTACAAAACGTCTGTGATATATAGGATATCACAGACGGTTAGTAAATAGAACCGTATGTGATAGTGGCCCTTCACAGACGGTTTTTATTGAAACCGTTTGTGATAGTACCGTTCCCAGTCGGTTCCAACCAAAAATCATCTGTGATAGTTCTTTATATCTAATTATTATTTTGATTTTCAACTAGCCTCAGGAATTGCTAGCCATGCTCTCTGAAAACTAGCAAGCAGAAAACATATACATCACAGATGAATCAATTGTTGACAACTCAAAGTGAGCATTTAAAACTCAAAATCAATTACAAAAGATTGTGTTCAAGTATTGTCACTATATTTACAATTAAATTACAACTACTCAAAGTGATCAATTACAATTGAATCAATAGTTTCAAGGTCGTTCAGCGGTGTCGACGGAGTGAAACTCTCCATCGGTGTTAACGATCCCCGTCTTGATGAATACGCGGAGCGCCCCTCGAACCTCCGAGACCTCTTTTCATAACGAGTGCATCTAAATTTATGTTCAAGCCCTGTCGCTAACAGGAGTAAAGTAGTAGGAAATAATTATTGCGAGATTGACAAACCTCGGGATCCTTCATCTTAGCACTCATCATTTGCCGTATAGGATGGCAAATGTAGAATGCACATAGGTGATCTTGTTTTTGTTGGCGGTACTGCAAAAATAGAATTACATATATAGGTACAGTCAGTTCGAGATGCATTATTACGAAGTATGATATAGGATTATTATGTTGTAGCGCATACCGAAAATCATGTCCTGTGTTGCAGTGTATGGCCCTCCCTCGGCAACATAGGTGATGAACAACCTGTATGATTCCAAAAAGTTATCCTCGGCCATTTGAAAAGAAGGAAGACTACAATAGAGTTATGTATGGAGGAAACGAGTATACATGTCAAGTATTCCTTTCACAAGGGTGAAGTCGTGGTTTTTGTTGAGTAGGGAATCAAGGTATATTACATTGTTCCTCTTTGGTACAATGACTAAAAGAATCCAGTGGAAGCTACTCATGTATGTCGCTATAGTTATAAACCTAAGTTTGTGCTGCGTATAAAGTACAAATGAAATTTGTATAGCAAGTGGTGAAGCACTTACTTTTGGCTGTAGGGCACTATTATGTAGTCCTTGTCGTCCTGAGCAAACAATCCCATTGTTATGTATTTCACGACGTAGGATGCGTCTTGGTTGATGGTTTGCTCATAGATCTCGTGTGGGTCAAGGAAACCCACCGGTTCTTTCCATCGACAGATATTTTTTATCATGTATCTATACATTAGCAATGAGTTATGATATTTATTGATATTACGTGAGTGTAGAACTTGATTGTACACACTTACAGTGTCCAACATCTTAGAAGTGAGGCGTCGAGGACAGTGAGGTTGAATAGGTCGAATAAGTCGTCGAAGCCCACGACGAAGTGGCCCGGCTCGTGGAAGAAATTCGGTCGTCGTCTTCATTCACACAAAGGCGTCCCATATATCCTGCGATGAAAATTGATACTTTGTGAAGGGCGTCTGACCCGTGTTCACGTACTTCGTGACAAGCGTGCTCTTGAAGGTCCTCCACGCGTGTCCCATCACGAGCAACCCTTGCCGTTGCACGCGTGCCTAATCTGCTTCTGGGATAATGAACGAGCTTGAAATTTCAGTCCACAGCTGGCCTCTCTCTACATCCGTTAGAGACTTCCAGCTTGGTGTGGTGATGGGGACCCGTTCCCTTCCAAGTACCCCGCAGATGGTTCGAAATCTCGCCGCTTCTTTCTTGGGACTCAGAGGGATCCTAACATCACTGACGTCCGTGATAGTCATTCGGCCTATTGGCAATTTCGATATTCCTTTGCCATCTCGCTTACGTACCACTTTGATCGGAGATCCAGACGCATTCAGCGACGTCGAAGACGGCGCCTCTGCCATCTCACTTACTTGCTATCTATATACGTTACATACGCAATGAATTAAAATTTCATGGATTGCAAGTTGATATTTTATACATAAGAAATAGAAGTTACCCAACCAATTAGCTAAAATTGCCTTGAAAACACATTAATCACATAAACAAATAGAAGTTACCCATTAAACTTAAATATAGGATACGTAGTAAATAAAATATATGACATCACACAAAAAGTTGCAAAGGACATAGTTTCGTCGATTCACCTGTGGCTTTAGAGGTCAGACAAGAATAGCAGAGCTAGTTGGAGTATAGGGAGAAGCATATTTGGATAGGTGTTTACAAGGGTTTATTCACAGATAGCCAGGTGTAAGAAAGAATAGATGTGTGATAGGTATAATAGAGCTCATAGGAAGTATACAAGCACGAGATAAAGTATTAGCGTGAAGCAAAGAATAGGCATCTATTTTTTAGACATAGATCAGGGCTACCAGAGCTAGCTACTAAGTAATGCAAGAAATAGGTTTACTGGTATATGTGTTTGAATAGGAATAAGCATGCGGTTGTGTGATAAGTCAGTCAAGATAGGGTTTACCGGCGCAAGGAGCGGAGACGTACCTGGGAGGTTGCATCGGATGGCGAAGACGTACTTGGGAGGTGGCTTCGGGGAAGGAAGGGGGAGGAGGAGGCTGAGCGGCGTCGAGGCCGAGTGGTGTCGAGATCGGGAGAAGGGGCGTCGGGGAGGCGAGTAGCAGCAGGGGCGTCGGGGTCGGGGAGAGAGGGGGTCGCCAACTCTTCATCGGTCGGGCAGCAGGTCGGCGTCGGGGAGGAGGCTTCGAGCATCGGGGAGCAGATCGGAGGTGAACGAGCGGGCTAAGGCGCTGGAGAGGTGAAGGGGCAAGAGTAAGGTAGAGTAACGAGTAAGAGTGCACAAACCCTAATGATTCCCTCTTAAATAAAGGGATATCATAGACGGTTCTATTATAGAACCGTCTGTGATAAGTCATCATAGGCAGTTCTTGTTCAAAACCGTCTGTGAAGTATCACAGACGGTTGTATTGAGAAACCGTCTGTGGTAGGTTCATATCATAGACGGTTCCAAGAGAACCGTCTGTGATTATGTTATCACAGACGGTTCCAAAGGAACCACCTATGATGAAGCGTCTTTTATAACTTGTTTTGTAGCAGTTAGACTTGGGATGAAACTTCATGACACACGATGTCACTGCTGAAAACTTGTCTTATACAAAAAAAACATGAAACTCCATAAGACTTGGAATGAAACTTAATGAAACATGTCCAAAAAAAATCCCAAAATTCTGCTGTGTGTGTGCTTCAGATCTTGGTGTCTCCGACCACCGAGCGTGATCCCGTATCATAGGTACGACTCGAAGGGCACGAGGCCGGCCGGCGCAGAGCACGAGGCCGGGGGGCATGAGGCCGACGGAGTGGGAGAGCCAGAAGGATGACGTGGTGGCACCCTGGCCAGAGCGGACGGTGCAGGAGCCGACGAGCCAGGGGTGCGGGCACCACACGGTCGCGGCGGCACCCCAGCTGGTGCAGACACGCGCAGAAGCAGACGCTGTTGGCGTCGGATGGGAGGATGGCGAATACAGCTAGTGGGAGGTCAGTCGGGAGCGACGACTGAAGCTCCATGCTGCTCCCACATGCCATTGAACAAGGACTGGAGTTCCAAGGAGGAGAGTCCATGACTCCTAGTCTCCAACTTTAGTCATCTGCACTATCTTGGTTTCAATGAATGAAAGCTCTGTGGCTTCCCCTAAAAAATCATCTGCACTTCTTTTAGATAGTTGCGAGCGAACGATTAGATGGTGTACCGTCGATATGAGATGGAACGCTATAGTGTTCAATAGTATTTCTGATTGTATTAATGGAAATTGGTAAAGGGGGCAATGTAAAAGTGATTTTAGACCAAAGTTCAAGTCCTTCATGTTAATTTTCCTATGCAGCACGTACGTCAACATGTTTTGCCAAAAATTTAGGGAAAATTAAGAAAATATCAAAAAAGAAGTAAAAGCACCAACGGGTCAGCTGGCCCAACCCTACACTAGCCGGCCAACTGGCCCAGCATGGCTCCAGCCTTGGACGGGCCACCGGCTAGCCAGGCCACCCACGACCGGCCAGGCCCATGGGTTCGTTGGATCGCTCCACCCCAGCCCAGGCTACACCGCCTCTCTTCACTCCAACGCCTTTGCCCAATCTAGGCGACTTGGCCAGCTGACCAACGAACCTACACCAGTCGGCCAAAGGACTATAAATAGGAGGCATTGCTCTACTTTCAAAATAGACCTCTACGTCCATCAATACCAATAAATCCCACTTTCAACTCGTCTATCTATGTCGGAGTCGCAAAGCAGCTAGGTAGGAGAGTAGGAGAAGAGCCAGCTTGCGAACCATCGGTTCTGGAGCTTTCTCTCTCGGTGATTAGGTATGTGCCGACACTACTACAAAAAGGCTAATATTGGATGCCTCATCACAGGCGTTTGACCAAAACTGTCTGTATTATATGCAATCACAAACGGTTTTGGATTAGAGACTATCTATATTACTAGTTGCGCTAAAAACCATCTGTGAAGATGTAATATCATAGACAACTTATGTTGAAAACCGTCTGTGAAGTATCACAGACGATTCTGACAAAGAAACGTTTGTGATATTTTGTAATATTACAGATGGTTCTTTTTCAGAATCGTTGTGATACTTCACAGATGGTTTTTAACATGAACCGTCTATGACTTCCCATCCTCATCACAAACGGTTTGTATTAAAAACCATCTGTGATAATCTCATTTATAGCTGACCCAGCCCTCACAGATCTATCTTAAATTCGAACTATGTTCTCGCTGCTGCTGCTTTGAGGAGGTGGGGCTTTGAGACGATTTGGTGAAATAAGAATATGCAGATTTAGGAAGAGAGTGATTGTAGATCTAGTTAGCTTGGTAATTTGTTTTTAACTATCGATGGTTAGTAATTTGCTCATTGCATTATTTCTAGATCTAGCTTGGTAATGAGAAAATTATAGATGGTTTAGATATATTTTTTGTGTTGTTTTGCATGTGTTGGCTTCTTGCCATCTGAAGTTGGGTAGGCTGTCTATAATGTGTTTGTGATAAACAACCTGGCCCTAAGGTGCAAGCTGAAGTTTGGATTTTATTGGTGTTGTTGCCATCGATTACACACATATTACTGCACTCCTATTGTAATGCATTGTTGTTTTTTTAGTTCATTAGAAATACATATTTCAAATGACATCAAAAGTTGCATCTATAGTATACTAATTAATTAATTCAATATTTAACACCAAATTGTTATATGTGTCGCGTAGATGGACCGAAGCTAGATGTACGCTGACAACCGTGTGAGTGAAGAGTACATTAATGGCGTGTCTGCTTTTACAAGAGCTGCCAAGGAGGATATGTTGAATAACGGAGTGAAATATATGTACTGTCCATGCATTGACTGCGAGAATATGAAAATGTTTAACAACCGAGCGCAGATCGAAGCACACTTGATTTGAAGGGGTTTCAAAAAGGAGTATACACATTAGACTAGTCACGGTGAAGAGCAAATTATATAGGAAGGTAGTAATAACGACATCACCAAGATGATGTTGATTGTGGTTCTGTTGGACCGTAAAGGCGACTAGAGGGGGGGTGAATAGGAGCACGCTCACTTTTTCACAAATTATGAACTCAATACAATTTCACTCCAGTAGCTATTAGAAAGCTATGAAGATCAATATACCAGTACAGCGGAAGACTAGTATTGAATCCAATTAAACCCCTAAGCAATGAGACAAAAATCAGCAAGAATCAAAGCAACACAAGTACTGGCAGTCTGACCGCTGTTATACTGGCGGTCTGACCGGTACCAAATCAGTCTAACCTCTGGTGTGGGGCGGTCGGACCGGCACCAAAATCGATCGACCTACGGTGTGGGGCGATCGGCCGAGCTCGAGCAGTAAAAGCGACCCGATGACGAAGTTGCAATTAGGTCTAACTTTTGATTCTCAACTCCAAACTTCACGAAACTTTGCACACACCTTCTCTATGATATTAAGGACCTATTCCAATCAACAATTATGATAATTCTTGGACGAACAAATATCTTTTACGATCTGATTGAAGAAGGGTGCAAAACCGGGCAAAAGTGAAAACTAGATCCAATCGCTTGCTCGTGGGTGATTGATGATCAAATTGATCCTAGATAGGTTCCCACACATCACAGCAAGCTAATTCACGTGAAAGAATCAATCAAAAACTCGTGGATCAAGAAAGCCCTAAAATCACGAAATTGAAAGCAAGAACGAAAAGAGACTTATCTCAAGCAAACCTTGCATAGATTAAGAAAGTGATCGTTGCTGGATTACACCCACACCATCATGGATCAGTGGTCAATCCAAGATCACGAAATTCACCTCAAACCATGAAAAGCCCTAGCCTCCATCTCAACTCCCCCTAAGCCAATTAGGGTTTGAAGAAAACAAAAGAGGTGAAAAATAGCGAGAGAGAGGGGTGCAGCCACCACCTCCTCCTATTTATAGTGGAGGCCTAGAACTCCTAGGGTTTGACTCAATTGGGCTCCCGTTAAGGCCCACTAACAAGCGGGTCACACACGCGCGCGCCGCAAAGCGCCGTCTTTAACCTTTTGACCTAAACCGCTTCACCATGCGTCATGGATTTGCCAATAGGTCACCCTTGTCCATCTTGTGTCACGCTTGAGTCGTTGACCTCACCCGGCATCGTCAATCGTTCTGGACCTCAACTTTCCAAGTCTAGTCCCGATCCTCCTCGCCGTTGACCGTCGTTGACCACCAAGCAACTTTGCACAACCACAGACAAGCAAACACGAATTTGGGAACAAGTTCTTCACAACTTGACCCATGTTAGTCAAAACATGCATCATGCAAACCATATGCCACGATACCAATGACTTTGACCTAACAAATCAACATCGCCACGAAGTTAGCCGACGTTCAAGTCATTACCGGTCGGCCGCTCGGGTGGCGGTCGGACCCTTTGGCGGTCGGACCGCTCCACAATGAGCGGTCGGACCCCTATGGGACTTAGCCGAAAATCAAGCCCTCAAATTCGAAACCTTCGGAAACTTTAAACCAATAGAACTTTTCTTGGAGACTCCAAAATCATGAGACCAAATGCATTGGGATCCCCTCACTTGCCTACAACACCTATTTTTGGCCCAGCTCGTTTTGACCACTTTGGTCACCGCCGGTCCGACCGCCCCACATGGCCGGTCCGACCGATTTGGGACCGGTCGGACCGCCGTGCAAGGACCGGTCGGACCGCCCCTGTCCAGTAAGCCTGTAACTTTGTCGAAAACACGTGAAACGACAAACCGTAAACGCCATTGCCATTTGTCACATCATCCTAAGATCTGGAACATATCCCCATGAAATCCACAATCTCCCCCTTGATGAACACATTGGCAATTATCCAGAAAATGTAAGTAAGAGGTTTGAAAACAAGTTTACTCGCAGTTTTCGCACAAAGGCACAACTTGGTCCATAAGTAAGAAAAAGCAATGAAAATGACCAAGCTGGCATCAGAATAGTATAGGCATGTGAGACAAGGCAAAAGAAAGCATAAAAACTTTGATTTCCAGAAAAGGGTCAAAATTCTCACATGAGGTCCATATGAAAGAACAATTGTTCAATTGACCTATGATCATTGTGAGTATAAAAGAATGCAATTCAAGTTCAGAATATTCAATAAGACAATAAGAATACAACTCAAGAACTCCCCCTCACTATGATCCTCAATTTTCAGTTTCTCCCCTTTGTACAAACTTCTCCCCCAACAAAGAAATATATTCTCATTAACACATCTTCTCTTCTCATTTAACACATCTTCTCCCCCTTTGACAATGGATTCATCAAGTAATCACGCTTTCCTCTCATCCAGAGATAATAAATATAGAATAAAGGAAGAAGCAGAAACAAAAGAAGCATAAAGAGAAATATGCATGAAGTGCAATGGAGTGGCTTCAATTTTTGTATTTTTTTAATTTTTGATTACAAGAACCTTTGGAGATTACCCAAAAGAACAAGCTAGTATCTCTAATATTGCACAAACAAACATATCAAGCCTTTGTGACACTAGCAAGATCATGGTAAGACATATATATCAAAGCTAAGCACAAAGGCTCAAAAGTAAAGCGATAGATTTGATCAATTTAAGCAGCGCTTCAAATTCAAACAAGTTCATCAACGAGGATCCTAAAGTGAAATTGGCCATGTCAAAATGTCAAAGTGAGATCAAAAATCTAACAAAGACCACATTAAGAGTCAATCAAGTCCGTATTGAATCATTTTGCTCAATATTTTATAAGCGCCCATTTGTCAACATTTTCTCATTTGCATTGAATATTGAAGTTGACTAATGATCTAACTTAGTGACAAGATCCTAGACTAGAGCCATCCACAAACTCATCCTAAGCTTGACCAAAAGTTGATTAAAGGTATATCTTAGTAAAGAAGATCACGGACTAGGAGCCATCCACAAACTCTTTCTAAGCTTCTACCAGGCGACAAATCTTGAGGTTCATGTCATTTGACAAGCAGTCCCCATGAGATCGTCTGGTTCATCAAACTATCTCCAAGTTCATGTCATTTGACAAGCAGTCTCGTAAGAATAGTTTGGCACAATTTAAGCATAAGACAATCTTGATTTTCATTTTTCACATGAGCAGTTTTAGAATCTCAAGAACACAAAAGCTCAAGTAATGGTCAATTTTAGATCAAAGAGCTAACAAAGCAATTACAGCAGGGCCAATGTCACAAGAGGAGCACTAATTGCGCAACTCGCTAAAACATCCACAAATTGCAATTTCTTAGTTTGAGTTGTTTTAAAGTTCTAGCTCATATAGCAAAGACTTAGCTACACATGTAAAAGCATGATAATTCTAGTAAGTCAAAGAACTAGACATGACATTGGCGAGAATTGAAATACAAAAGCTCTAAAGGGTAATAGGCAAAGCTTCATCAATTTTTAAAAATAAGCAGAAAATCTTATATTACAATGCATCTTTTTGGATTTTTCATACCATTTGTTGTAACCACTTGTTGGAGTTTTCATATGAATGCAATATGACACAATGAGATGCAATTAAAAGCCTAAACACCTAAAAATTGAAAAGATCACTAAGTTGGAAAAAGAACAATAAAAGATCAAAAGAACAAGGAAAGATAAGAAAAGATCAAACTCCCCTCAAACCAACCCATAAGGATAAATTACCCTAACTCGCTTCTTAAGGAGGAAAATCTGGTTTGATCTAAAGGCTTGGTAAGAATATCCGCCAATTGAGCTTGGACTCTCTGAAGTGCATCACAATATCACCTTTTTCAACATGATCTTTAAGGAAGTGAAAGCGAATGTCTATGTGCTTAGTCCTAGAATGTTGCACTGGGTTTTTAGCAATATTAATAGAAGAAGTGTTATCACAGAAAAGAGGAACACTAGCAAAGTTTAACCCATAATCTTTCAAAGTGGACGTCATCCACAAAATCTGGCTACAGCAACTAGCAGCAGCTACATACTGAAAGATCTAGACCCGCCATTATGAGTTAATGGAGTGTTTTGGTGATTAATGACAAATCCAAATATGAGACTAACTCTTTTATCAAGTATTATCTTTGTGTAGTCTTATTTGGATAAAGGTGAAACACAACGAGGTATGCAATCGACATCTCAATTTATATAATGTTGCATTTCTCGAATCCAAAATATAGGATTGAACTCAACCTTAAGTCAAACTTGAATATGTGCATATGACCTCATTACACATTTGTGTATGCACACATTTAGGGGGAGTTTTATCCTATACTTTGTGGTTTCATTAGTATTGATCCATATTCTATTTTCCACATATACTAAGGATCTTTACGTTGAAACAAAACCTTTGAGTATACAAAACTTGTGTAGTTCAGTATATACTCATGTTATGAGTATATAGAACTTGTGTAGTTCTTGTATACTCATGTTAGATATATATAACTTGTGTAGTTTATATACTCAATTGTTCTCTCATTTATCATCATTAAATTTATGAGAATTTAAGTGGTTATCATCAATTACCAAAGAGGAAAGATTGAGGTATCTTGTCCCACCATTATGAGTTAATGGTATGATGTGGTAATTAATGATGATCACATTGTGGAACTAATATTTTCCATGAGTTGGATATATAGGTTATGTTCGGGGTGATGAAGACTTCGGGATGATCATGAGTTGATCATCAAGTCAAAGCTTGGTGTATATGATGCATCATGAGTTGATGCTTATCAAGAAGAAATGATCATGAGTTGATCATCAAGACAAGAAGACCAATCATCATGTGTTGATGGAGGTCAAGTGAAGGAATGCATCATGCGTTGATGCATGTGAAGAATCGGGATGAAGAAATCATCATGTGTTGATGATGATCAAGACAATATCCCAAGTGAAGAAATCATCATGAGTTGATGGTTGTCAAAGTCAAGGACCGGACTTGAAGTGTTGATGTCGTCATCAAGCTTCAAGAAGATGCAAGGCAAAGGTATGACTAGCTAGGGCTAAGGATGTGTTCCTAGTCTTTACCGGTCTCGGTGTTTGGTTGAAAGACCGGATTGCTAGTATAGGTTTGCCGTACTATTAAGAGGGATCTTGACTAGTAGTTTGAGTTAGTCATGTGTTGATAGCTCATTATATTTGCTCTAGCTCATCTATGCATGGAGCTATTATTTGCGAATGTGTTTTGCAAATAGCCGATGCTCATGCATTCAACCCTTGTAGCATGTGACTTAAGTTTGCAAATGCGTTTTGCAAATGGTGTAAGTCCATGTACCTTTTTCCTTGTGGTATGATTCCAAAAGTTGGCAAATGTGTTTTGCAACTTGTTGGGAATCTTGCTTGTGACTCTTGTAGGCATGGCTTGTCAATTAGCAAATGTGTTTTGCAATTGAAGTTGTTGAAAAAGCCATTTCTGACTTCTGTCAGGAAAATCGGAAGTTCCGGTAGTTTAACGGCGGAAGTTCCGCACCCCGGACAGTCCGATTTTCCGCGGCTTGATTTTTCGAGAGCGGTCGGTTTAGGGACTTAGCCGATTTTCCAAGTGCGGAAGTTCGGAGTGTATTGGCGGAACTTCCGATTTATCGGATGCTCAAATCCGCGGTTGGTTTTTCGAGAAGCACCATTTTGGGGACTTAGCCAAAATTGAGTGCAGTAGTTCCGCTATGTGTTGGCGGAACTTAGAAGAATCGGAACTTCCGATAGTTAGTTGGCGGTAGTTCGGACTAAAAATCAAGCGGCTAGTTTCTCGTCGACATAGCCGTTGCGGTGCCTTTTCTCTCTCTGCGGTAGTTCAGGCCTTTGTGCGGCGGAACTTCCGATTGTCTGATTTTTCAGGATTTGTCTCCCAACGGCTAGTTTTTGTGTGTGGGCTATATATAGCCACCTTGGCGGTTGTGGGAGGTTCTTTGAAGTTGCTTAGAACTATTGTGAACTCTTTGTGAGCCTCTTGAGCTAAGAGCAAGCCTCTCATCTCTTTTGTGCATGTGTTGCACTTAGTGAGTGTTGAGAGCAAACCCTAAGTGCATGTGTTGCCTTAGGTAGTGGATTGAGTATCCACTTGGCGTTGACACTTGATTAGTTCAAGTGATTGTTGAGACTTGTTTCTCTTGGTGTTTGCCGACACCTAGGCGGCGTGGGCGTCGTGCTCGGTGACCTTCTCAAGAAGCTTGTGAGAAGGCCCGGCGGTTGTGAGTGGTTTGGTGCTCGCCATCTCGGAGTGGAGGAAGAGCAACCATAGTTGAGCGAGGTGTTGGTTGGTTTGGAACCGGTCCAAGTGTTGGACTTACCTCGGAGGTGTGTGCTCATTTGAGGAGCGGTCCAACGCGGGTTGGGCTTACCTCAGCGTGGATTAGGGAGACCGGCAAGTCTCCGAACACCACGGTAAAACATAATCGTGTCATCTTGTGCTTACTTGTGTTTTACTTTGAGCTATTTACATTCTTGCTTAAATTGCTTATATACCTTGTATGATTGCTCATATTATATTGTGTTCATATTGTCGGTGCACTTAGTTGAGCCTAGTTGATTTAGGTTTTAATTGTGCAAAACCAATTCGCTATTAGCTTCGCATTTATATATTGGTTTAGCAGATAAAGTTTTAAAACCGCCTATTCACCCCCTCTAGTCGGCCACCTCGATCTTACAAGTGGTATCAGAGCTTGGTCTCTCATTTATTAGACTTAACCGTCTAGAGAGTAAAGGATGGCAACTAGAGATTTAGTGCACCTAGGTGAAGCACCTCTATTTGATGGCACAAATTATGCCCATTGGAAAATCCCATGTCTTGTTATTTTAGGGCCATGAGTCCAAAAATATGGCGGATTGTAGATGTTGGCTTTTCTCCTCCATTGGATCATCTTACTCCAACAATTGAGGAAGAGAAAAGCTTACATCTCGACGCTCAAGCAATTAACGGTTTATTTAGTGCTTTGAGTGTAGAGATGTTTGATGAAGTGTGCAATCTTGAGGCGCTCATGCTATGTGGACACATGTTCAAGATAAATATGAAAAGTCTACACCTACTAGTGATGATTGCACACAGGAGTGGACATCGGAAGAAGAATGTTCATCTTCTAGCTCCGATAATGATGAGTCCACAACTCCCTCCACATCAACTCATTGCTTCATGGCTAAAGGTAATGATGAGGTAAACGAAAATGAAGAACCCACCTATGATGAGTTGACGGAAATGTTAGAAGACTTAAATGAATATCTTGGCAAGGAGAAGTCAAAATTCAAAGTCTTGAAGAAAGAATTTCTTTCTCTCAAGGATTCTTATGAAGAGCTAAAAGAAGCTCATGAGACTCTCCTTCTCAAGGATCTTAATAAGTCCAAGGTGGATATAGGCATTACATGCAAGTTATTAGATGATATGCCATGCATAGTTCCTACATCTTGCATTTCATCTAAAGTTAGCATATCCACCTCTTGTGATGATTTAATTGATATGCCTTGTTGCTCTAAAATGGATACTCCTATTTCCTCGATATCTTGCAAGACTAACATTGTAGAGGAAAACAAAGAGCTCAAGGCCCAAGTCAACAAATTAAAGAATGACTTGGAAAGAGGCCTAAAGGGAAGGCCACTCTTGACGATATATTGAGCAAGCAAAGGCGCTTGCAAGATAAGAGTGGAATTGGCTTCACTCCTAAGAAGAAGGAGACAAGCAAGACTAGGCACAATGCAAGACACACGAAGAATGTCAAGTGCCATGGATGCAATGGAAAGGGCCACTTAGCCTCGGTGTGCCCAAACAAAGTGAATGACAAGAAATTGTCATCAAAGAAGAGGCGAACAGGCAAGGAGCAAGTAAAGAAGGTAAAAGATGAATACAAACTTGAACTTGCTACAATTCTTAGGAAAAGGACATATGAGTAAGGATTGTCCCAAAGGTATCACTCCTAAGCCCATTATTTATAATGATCAATATTTGCTTAGGAAGGATATTAATGGCAATGTGTTTGCTAGAATAGTTAGTACACATAAAACTAATGCTAGGGCCATTTGGGTGCCCAAATCCATTGTGACTAACATTCGTGGACCCAACCTAGTTTTGGGTACCAAAATGCGCTCAAATGCTTAATAGGTACTTGGAGAGGCATTGGAGACTTGGCTTATTCATATAAAGACGGATGTAATCACATATCAAATTGGAGCCAAGTTTGAGGATAATCGTTTCACATCAAGAACCAATGCCATCTCGGTAACAAGTATTTACATTGAAGTATCTAGCCCCTTATGCCTTGTGTAGGTTGCATTTCATGAAAATTATTTTAAAAAAAGAGTACTCTTGCTCTATGTTCATAATGTTCATTATTAATATCTTGAGCAAGATGGCAGTGGCACATTAAGGGGGAGTGCTAAATCATAGTCATGTATTTCACATCCCTAAGTGTGCCCAAATTGATTAAGTGCTAGTATTGTTTTTCAAAAATGAGCCTTTTAGCCAAAAGTCAAAAATTTCATAATTATTAGTAATTCTTTGAAAAACTAGTTGCAAAAGGTATACAAATGCTTTTCAAAGATTTACCAAAGGTTTTGGCTTTAGAAAAACCTATTTTAAGTGAAAATAAGTTTATGGCCAAAATCTTACATTATGGTATCTTGTTTTTGACATAAACTAGATTTTCGTGTAAAATCTATTCTAAAAGGAATTTGAAAATCTTGACAAAAGGAAAATCCTAGAGTTGGTTATTCTAAACATTTTGGTATTCAAAAGATTTCCAAAAGACCAACCTAGAAAAGTTATTTGATTTTGAAATTAGTCAAAATCCTACTTTGACCTAAGTGGTCACTTTCTAGCACTTAAGTGAGTTTTCCATATGAACTAAAATTATTCACATGAAAAGGTTCAAAATGGTATTTATGACTCATACACAAAATTGGATGCTTTAAAATCATCAAAATATTTTCTTTGAGTTGTTTTGATTAATTTCATGAAAATGAGGCTTCATTTGCAAAATCAAAACTTAATTCATAAAAATTATTCTCTTGGATAGACATTAGTCTTTTAATGTACAATGATCTGAATGATATTTATTTGAGTGCAAAACTAGGGATCATTTGCATAAAAATCAAATTCCAAGATCTTTCTGAAGTGTCAGGATAATCGGAACTTCAGGCCTTATAGGTGCGGAACTTCCGTTTTTTCCGAACTTCCGCCGTTGTATTGCGGAGCTTCCGGTTTCAGCTCTCTTCAGAAGCATCAGGAAAATCGGAGCTTCCGGTACTCAGCGCGGAACTTCGTGGCGGAACTTCCGCCTTTCAAATGCGGAACTTCCGATTCCGTGGTGAGAGCATTTAATTCTGCGGTTCCTCCGTTTCCTTAACCCCTCGGTATGATCTCTTACATCCCGAGCTACTCCCTCTTCTCCAAATACTCCACGAAACTCTTTGATCCCTCTTGGTTTTTCTTCAAATCTCAACCGACCAATTGCTTCCCGAGGTTCAATCACTCCATTCCTCAAGGTATTTCCAATTCCCTTTGGATCTATGCCTCTCATGAACCCTAGGTTTAAGATTTTGGGGAAAATGAAATGTGGATGAAATCGTGGTAGATTCTTGGGCAAACTAGTTTATTGATATTGTATGATGTTTATGCATCGATTCCATGGACTCAATCCATCAAAATCTGAAAAATCAAAATTTATCATTGCCTAGAGTCGGCCGGGAAAATCGGAACTTCATTGTTAAGAGCGCGGAACTTCCGCTAGCGGTAGTTCGGCGTTAAACTTCTTGAGCTTAGATTGTCTGACAGAACTCGAGAATTTCATCTTCTTTTGATTCAATCTTTGACACTTCATCCATTGTTGTTCTTGAAGATGCCAAGGATGAAGATGGCGATCGGAAGCACTATTGGATCTTTGGAGCATCTTCTTCAAGAAATGAGGAAGAATCGATAATTGAGGATCGGAAGAAAGTGGATCGGAGAAGAATCGAGTATGAATCGATGAGGAATTAGGTGAACCGGAAGAAATGGAAATTGATCTTAAAGGACTCACAAGCAGATGACTACACTATTCTCGGGGATAAAGATCAATACTCACTTCGAGAAAGCAGTGATGACCCTCGTTTCCATACCAAATTTCAAAGGCAAGTCTATGATCTCTTTTATGGACCATCCAAACCATTTCTTGATCACAAGTACATCAATTGGTCCTACCTCAACGGACTTGCAGATATGAGGGTACTTACAGGCTCTTTCGGTAATGGGATTCACAACTTTGTGGCAATAAAATGCAATTATTGTGATGAGATCATCCGTCGGTTCTATGCCACAAGTATGCATTCCTCTAGATTTTCTCGGCTCACTGGATGGCGAGGCTGTGAGGTATTCTTGCCAGCGTGCTTTTGAACATGCATTGAATATCCGATCAAGCGAATATGAGAAAATTTATGATGGAACAGTTCTCCCTATTTCACTGGGTGAATTTTATGACACCACAGAGATTTGTCCTGGTAAGATCAGGACTTCTCCCTATTCCCGACTTGGTAAATAGGATCATCAATCATACCATGTTACCTAAGAGTGGGAATTATGATGCCATTAGAGGACATGTTTGGAATATATTGGAATGCATCATGCATGGTAGAAAGTTTGATGTTGTGGATGTCATCATAAGGGAGATAGCAGGAACAAAGAATGATCGAGTAAAGAGAATAAACTTTGCACCTTACATTATGGCTTTGATCGTTAAACAAACTGGATATAATGGAGCTTTACCTTGACACATAAAGCCTATAAACCAAGAGAGGTCCTCCTATTCACCGCCAACCTTAGGCGTGCTCGGTGAAGTACAGTTGCACCTCCTGCTTCTTCTTCTTCTTTGCTCCTCCACAAGGTATAGCCACTATGGATCAGATTTATGCCACCTTGTTGGAGATGAGAGCATCCCAGGATACCTTCCAGGCAGCGACCACCTCTAGACTGGATGCGTTTGAGGCAGCAACCACTTCCAGACTCGACGCCTACTCTGCCAGCCTTGACGCGCTTTCAGCCAGATTCGCCGAACAGTTTCCTCCACCTGTTCAGTATGGACGGCGTCGCTTTCGCTCTCCTCCTGGTGGTCATCCTGTTGCTCCTCCTGCTGCTCCTCCAGTCGATCATCCTCAAGACCCTCCCTGTTTGAGCGATGAGTCGCTTGTTTATTTAGGTCATTAGACCTTGTATGCAAAATTGTAATATCTTATGACTACTTGGTTGTATGACTACTTTCATTTTGGCTATGCTATCTTATGCTACTCTGTGTGAGAACATGTTCTTTATGTCATGATCTATGTTTGCATGAGATATGGATGAGATGTGATTATAAATGAATATTTTTTGTGGCTGATTATATCTTTTCATCTCCTGTCGTGGATGTCCCTCTTTACAAGAGAAATTCATCAAAATTTTCATGAAATCTCTCTCAAGCATTGTTCTTTATGTTCTCTCAACAATTGTTAAAAAGAGAGGTTATCTATTTCTTTTCAAAATTTGAAGGTATTTCGACTTGAATTGAAAAAGTTTTGACTTTTTCTCTCTTTGCTCAAAAGCTGAAATTTCAGATTTGTGCATGGTTTTGAGCAGATTTGTGAATTTTGTATCTTTAAATGGGTTGACAATTAGAGGAAGCTATAATAATGAAATTTGATCCTCTATAGTGGTTCTATGTTGAAAAAATTTCTCAAATTTATTGGAACCATTTTACCCATTTTCTCAGCTGTCTTTTGAGGCTCAAATGAATTGTCAAAAATCTGAAAATCCTGAATTTTTCAGTTTTATGAAACTTTGTGATTTTCATATCTTTAAATTGGTTGACATTTGGTTAAGCCTCCCAAAATGAAAATTGTGTGTATATGCCAGCACTAGCTCCATGATTAATTTCATATTTTTCTGAGCTTGTTTCACATATTTTCAGTATTGGCCATCTTTGATCTTCTCGTTTTGGAATTTGAAAATGTTCTTGAGAAGACTTCAAAGAAGTAGATTATTTGAATGTATTTCAAATATCATTTCAAGTCGTATCATTTCAAGTGGTTCTCAATATTCTTATTTAAAAAGGGAAAATATTATGATCAATAGGTTTATAACCTATCTTTGTTTCTCCTCTCATATCTTGAGAACAAAATTCCCCCTTGGTCATATAAGTTCAATTCATACTTTTTGTGACCTACCTCATTGTTTTTGCAAGTGGTATTGATTTGCAAATACTCCTTTTGGCTAAGATTTGTCTTGTGTTTTTGGGTGATTTATGCCAAAAGGGGGAGAATGTTTTTATCAATATTGTTCATTTGGATGTTTGATTTGTTTAGACATACCAAAAGAGGGAAAATGCATGCATTAGATGTGTAAGGGGGAGAATGTGTTCACATGCATTTTTGTTTAATGCTTTATGTTTCACCTCATATGATGCATAGACATAGTTCATTAGTTTAAATTCTTATCTTATGTCTATGAATATCCAAATGTTGTTATTGATAATGGATTTGTCATCAATCACCAAAAAGGGGGAGATTGAAAGATCTAGACCCGCCATTATGAGTTAATGGAGTGTTTTGGTGATTAATGACAAATCCAAATATGAACTAACTCTTTTATCAAGTATTATCTTTGTGTAGTCTTATTTGGATAAAGGTGAAACACAACGAGGTATGCAATCGACATCTCAATTTATATAATGTTGCATTTCTCGAATCCAAAATATAGGATTGAACTCAACCTTAAGTCAAACTTGAATATGTGCATATGACCTCATTACACATTTGTGTATGCACACATTTAGGGGGAGTTTTATCCTATACTTTGTGGTTTCATTAGTATTGATCCATATTCTATTTTCCACATATACTAAGGATCTTTACGTTGAAACAAAACCTTTGAGTATACAAAACTTGTGTAGTTCAGTATATACTCATGTTATGAGTATATAGAACTTGTGTAGTTCTTGTATACTCATGTTAGAATATATATAACTTGTGTAGTTTATATACTCAATTGTTCTCTCATTTATCATCATTAAATTTATGAGAATTTAAGTGGTTATCATCAATTACCAAAGAGGAAAGATTGAGGTATCTTGTCCCACCATTATGAGTTAATGGTATGATGTGGTAATTAATGATGATCACATTGTGGAACTAATATTTTCCATGAGTTGGATATATAGGTTATGTTCGGGGTGATGAAGACTCGGGATGATCATGAGTTGATCATCAAGTCAAGAGCTTAGTGTATATGATGCATCATGAGTTGATGCTTATCAAGAAGAAATGATCATGAGTTGATCATCAAGACAAGAGAAGACCAATCATCATGTGTTGATGGAGGTCAAGTGAAGGAATGCATCATGCGTTGATGCATGTGAAGAATCGGGATGAAGAAATCATCATGTGTTGATGATGATCAAGACAATATCCGAAGTGAAGAAATCATCATGAGTTGATGGTTGTCAAAGTCAATGACCGGACTTGAAGTGTTGATGTGCGTCATCAAGCTTCAAGAAGATGCAAGGCAAAGGTATGACTAGCTAGGGCTAAGGATGTGTTCCTAGTCTTTTACCGGTCTCGGTGTTTGGTTGAAAGACCGGATTGCTAGTATAGGTTTGCCGTACTATTAAGAGGGATCTTGACTAGTAGTTTGAGTTAGTCATGTGTTGATAGCTCATTATATTTGCTCTAGCTCATCTATGCATGGAGCTATTATTTGCGAATGTGTTTTGCAAATAGCCGATGCTCATGCATTCAACCCTTGTAGCATGTGACTTAAGTTTGCAAATCGTTTTGCAAATGGTGTAAGTCCATGTACCTTTTTCCTTGTGGTATGATTCCAAAAGTTGGCAAATGTGTTTTGCAACTTGTTGGGAATCTTGCTTGTGACTCTTGTAGGCATGGCTTGTCAATTAGCAAATGTGTTTTGCAATTGAAGTTGTTGAAAAAGCCATTTCGACTTACATCGGGAAAATCGGAAGTTCGGTAGTTTAACGGCGGAAGTTCCGCACCCGACGATCCGATTTTCCGCGGCTTGATTTTTCCGAGAGCGGTCGGTTTAGGGACTTAGCCGATTTTCCAAGTGCGGAAGTTCGGAGTGTATTGGCGGAACTTCCGATTTATCGGATGCTCGAAATCCGCGGTTGGTTTTTCGAGAAGCACCATTTTGGGGACTTAGCCAAAATTCGAGTGCGGTAGTTCCGCTATGTGTTGGCGGAACTTCGAAGAATCGGAACTTCCGATAGTTAGTTGGCGGTAGTTCGGACTAAAAATCAAGCGGCTAGTTTCTCGTCGACATAGCCGTTGCGGTGCCTTTTCTCTCTCTGCGGTAGTTAGGCCTTTGTGCGGCGGAACTTCCGATTGTCTGATTTTTGAGTTTGTCTTCCAACGGCTAGTTTTTGTGTGTGGGCTATATATAGCCACCTTGGCCGGTTGTGGGAGGTTGCTGAAGTTGCTTAGAACTATTGTGAACTCTTTGTGAGCCTCTTGAGCTAAGAGCAAGCCTCTCATCTCTTTTGTGCATGTGTTGCACTTAGTGAGTGTTGAGAGCAAACCCTAAGTGCATGTGTTGCCTTAGGTAGTGGATTGAGTATCCACTTGAGCGTTGACACTTGATTAGTTCAAGTGATTGTTGAGACTTGTTTCTCTTGGTGTTTGCCGACACCTAGACGGCGTGGAGGCGTCGTGCTCGGTGACCTTCTCAAGAAGCTTGTGAGAAGGCCCGACGGTTGTGAGTGGTTTGGTGCTCGCCATCTCGGAGTGGAGGAAGAGCAACCATAGTTGGCGAGTGTTGGTTCGGTTTGGAACCGGTCCAAGTGTTGGACTTACCTCGGAGGTGTGTGCTCATTTGAGGAGCCGGTCCAACGCGTGTTGGGCTTACCTCAACGTGGATTAGGGGAGACCGGCAAGTCTCCGAACACCACGGTAAAACATAATCGTGTCATCTTGTGCTTACTTGTGTTTTACTTTGAGCTATTTACATTCTTGCTTAAATTGCTTATATACCTTGTATGATTGCTCATATTATATTGTGTTCATATTGTCGGTGCACTTAGTTGAGCCTAGTTGATTTAGGTTTTAATTGTGCAAAACCAATTCGCTATTAGCTTCCGCATTTATATATTGGTTTAGCCCGATAAAGTTTTTAAAACCGCCTATTCACCCCCCTCTAGTCGGCTACCTCGATCTTACACATACTCCGCTTCAGCAGTGGATTGTGCAACAGAAGACTGCTTCCTGGAGGACCAAGATACAAGAGAAGTGCCTAGGAAGTGACAGGTGCCTGAGGTACTCTTCCTATCTAACCGACAGCCCGCAAAATCAGAATCTGAAAAACCTCTAATGGACAAAGCTGAAGAGCAGGAATACCAAATGCCATATAAGAGGGTAGAGTGTAAATACCTGAATATGCGCTTAACGGCTTGGCGATGGGAAGTTCTCGGAGACGCCTGAAATCTTGCACAAAGGCATACCGTGAAGTGAATGTCCGGTCTCGAGGCCGTCAAATACAGAAGGGAGCCGATCATGCTGCGGTACTCGCGTTGATCCGCGACTTCTCCTTCCTCATCTGGATCCAAAACAGTCGAAGTTGCCATGGGAGTGGAGATAGGCTTGCAGTCACCCATGTTGAAGCGTTTGAGTAGATCTTTAGTGTACTTTGTCTTATGGATGAAAGTTCCTTCCTTGCATTACTTGATTTGTAGCCCCAAAAAGTAATTAAGCTCTCCCATCATACTCATCTCAAATTCCCTGAACATAGTCTCAGAAAAGCTGGAAACAAGAGCATTAGAGGAACCACTAAAGATAATATCATCCACATAAATTTGAGCAAGTAGGAAGTCATTGTCACGTCTAAGAATGAATAGAGTTTTATCCATTTTACCCATTTCAAAATTATTTTTAAGCAAGAAAGTCTTAAGTCTATCATACCAGGCTCTAGGGGCTTGTTTAAGACCATACAATGCTTTAGATAGCTTGAAAACACGATTTGGATATTTAGGATCCTCAAAACCAGGGGGTTGCTTAACATACACTTCCTCATCTATGAAACCATTTAAAAAGGCACTTTTAACATCCATCTGATATAATTTAAAACCTTTTGATGCAGCAAATGCAAGCGAGAAATGCGAATGGCTTCTAGTCTAGCAACAGAGCAAATGTCTCATCAAAATCTAACCCCTCAACTTGGTGAAACCACAGAGCTACCAATCGGCCTTATTTCTAACCACGAACCATCCTCACCTTGTTTATTCTTAAACACCCAACGGGTTCCTATAACATTATGACCACTAGGAGGTTCTACTAGGTTCCAAACTTTGTTTGTTTCAAAATTTTCTAACTCCTCATGCATGGCATTTACCCGGCTAGAATCGGATAAAGCATGTGATATATCGCGGTGTTCAAAAGAAGCAACAAAAGCCGAATGAGAGTAGAGATTTGGATCATTATACAGGCGAGTGACTCGCTCATGTAGATTACCTATTATCATTTGGAGGATCTTTGTCTCTCGAATGCGAAGTGGAGCGCCGGGTGAGATCTGTTTCTTCGACCTCCATGAGTACTGCGATGATGAAGATCTGTGCAGAGCCTCAAGCGAAGGTGAAGTAGGCGTAGCGAGTTCTTGTATCAATATGGGCGCCTCGGCAAAGCAGATGAGGGAATGATATTAACCGTCCTCATCTTCCTCCACAAAAATGCTCTCTGTCACTGTGAATCATCTCGTAACAATTGATCTAGCTCGAGGCTAGTCTCATCAAAAGTGACATTACAAGTCTCTGAATAAGGTTAGTCTCGATATTAAAAACCGAAAACCCTCGAATGAGCGGGATAACCCGAAATACCCCATCAAAAGTTCTTGATTCAAATTTATCTAAGTTGCTGTCTTAAGAATAAAACATTTTGATCCAAAAGCTGGAAAATGCGAAGCAGAGGGTTTTCTACCAAAGCAAGCTCATAAGGAGTCTTGCCTAAAGAAGGTCTCAAAAAGACACGATTTGCAATATGGCAAGCAGTAGCAATAGCTTTGGCCCAAAATCTCCTCGGTGTGTTATACTCGTCTAGCATCGTCCTAGCCATTTCGACCAAGGTCCTATTCTTCCTTTCCACCATGCCATTTTGTTGAGGGCGTGTGGAGAGGAGAGCGATGCTCAATACCACGCTCAGCACAAAAGAAGCAAAAGAAGCATTTTTGAACTCCGTGCCATTATCACTGCGAATCGCTCTCAAAGCACTAGGAAGCTCAGAAGCCAAACGAAGAACAAGGTCATGAAAATAACCAAAAGCTTCATCTTTTGAAGTAAGAAAGAACACCCAAGTATATCTTGAAAGATCATCGACTATGACTAGAATATACCATTTTCCACCAACCGTGGGACTCTAGCGGGACCAACGGTATCCATATGGCGAAGCCGTCTGGTCCGTCGATCATAACCATAGTCACAGAAGGGTGTGAGGCAGCAACTTGTTTGCCATGCCTACAGGGCGCACATACTGCATCTTTGTGACTTTGAGTTTGGGCAAACCTCTCATAAGATCAAGGTTGCTAACTCGCGTCAGATGATCAAAACCAATGTGCCCCAAACGTCGATGCCAAAGCCAGAAATCAGAAGAAGATGTAAGCAAACATTTAAAAGATCCAGCAAGAGATTCTGAAAAATCAGCTCAAAAATTCTACCAACTCTAGAGATTCCAAACACAAGCTCACCAGTAGAATCAAGCACACGACAAGCATTTTTCTTAAAAACAGTCTCATAACCATCATCAAGAAGCTGAGAAACAGAAAGGAGATTATACCTAAGCTTGTCCACAAGAGCGACATCCTTTAGAATGAATTTGTTGTTCACCCTAATTGATCATGTTCCTTCAATTCGCCCTTGTGTATCATCTCCAAAGGTGATGAAGTCATCACTGTTGCCGCGTGAAAGAGGTGAACCATTTTGAGTTTCGGTCATGTGGCGTGAACACCGGTCGACGAACCACGTGTTCTTCCCCTTTCCACGGTAGTCCTGAAAATCAAGGAACAAAAGAACGATGTGTCTCAATACTGGGATTAGATAAACAAGATTTAGGAATCCAGTACTGAGACACACGTCTGCAAGGAGTATACAAACCAGAAGTACTATCCTTGATTTCATCTAACATTTGGTTATGAGCAATGTTTAAATTAACATGAGACTTAAAGCGTCCATGGGCGGTCGCCGGCGTTGTCTTTGGCCGATCGGGCCGCGACCAAAACAGTCGAGACCGGTGACACACGGTGTCGGACCCTTGATCTGATAAACATTAGAATTAGGATATCTAGAAACATAATGATTTGCATGAGAGAAAATCCTAATCCGAGTTTATTCTTTTCGGTGTTACCATGTCTCATAGAGGCTCTAAGTTGCATGAATGAAATTCTATCAAAATTTTTCCTATCATTTTTCAACCTCATGTGAATTCAATCAAATGCCCACCTTTCTTGCAATAAGTGCAATGGTACTTGGTACCACTAGAAGAAGCACCATTTGAATTAATACAAGGTTGGGCAAAACCTGTAGATTTAAAAGATATTTTTGCGAGTTGGGTTTTGAATTCAATTAAACCTTTTCCAAGACTTGAATGACTTTTGGGTTTGAATTGTCTTGAAAAGAATTGAATCCTAAACCTTGCTTCTTATAAGGAGTTTTAGACTTGTCAAGAATCATGTTTAATTGTTTCTTACCTTTAGAAAATTTCTCTAATGTATCATGAAGGTAAGCATTTTCTTTTCTCAAGTTAACACAAGCATCACAAGTATTATTCATAGATTTCTCCTTATACAAAGCAATTTCAAGCTTAAGAGTGGAACATGAAGCACAAGTAGTATTTTCAATATTGTCCTTAAGCTTAGCATATTTGACTCTAGCGACTTCTAAGATATCTTTGATTTCATGTTCTTTTCTAAACATGAAGTGCAGGGCTAGAATCAAATACATCAAAAGCAATCAATTTACTAGATTCTAAACATTTTTCACAAGGAGCACTTTTAATTTCATTTAGTTCAGATCTAGCATTCTCAAGTTGTTGTCTGAAATATTATGAGCAGATTGTAACTTGGTAATTTCAATGCATAGCATGACAAGATAAACATTCATCGAGTTCAAGAGTCTTAGCATTTTTAAGCTCTACTTTCGGTTTGCTAATCTTTGACTCTAATTTCTTATTTTTGTCATGACAAATTCTAGCGCTTCATCTTGACTAAGCAATTGTTCAACTATAGAATCATATTTAGCGTAAAGCTCATCATAAGAAAAAGATACCTCATTATCATCAATGTCGTCCGTGTCACCATGAAGCACATGCCGGTGAAGTCTTTGGCCTTCTCTTTCTTTTGCCTTGAGGATCTCCTCCTCCTTGTCCTCCTCACTCCCGGTATCCACATCGCTCAAGGATTGATCCTCAAAGCGGCAAGGACCGGTGAGCAGCCTTCACAAGCTTATTAGCCTCATACCTTGATTTGTTGAAAGGAGGCTTCTTCCAAGTGGCTTTCCTTCCTTATAATTGCTCTTACCTTTCGACTTGGGGCAATTTGCCGGATATGATTGAGCTCACCACATTCATAGCATGTCACGGACCACCTCTCTTTTGTTTCTCACATTATTGTAGGCCGTGTGAATTTTTAGCTAGAAGAGCTAACTCTGTTTGAGAATACTTTCAAGCTCCTCTTCATGAATAGCAGATAAACAAGCAAATGAAAATCCAGAAGAAGATTCAAAAGAGTCATCAAAAGCCTTTTTGAGAGGATCTGCTACCAAAGCTAAATTATCTTTCTTGGGATGATCAACTCTTTTAATTTCATGAGTCTTGAGTTTACTATAAAGATATTCTAAAGTAAGACTTGAAAGATCAACATTTTCCTCTATAGCAGTAGCCTTCATCTCCCACTCCTTGGTGTTGATTGCAGCCAAGAGATGGGTGGCATTTTCAGATTGAGAATATTCAATATCAACAGCTTTCATTTGATTAATTATTTTATTAAAGCGACTGAAAATGTCATCCATGCTCTCTCCAGGACGCATCTCGAATTTATTGTATTCACGCTTGTAAACTGTTTGGCGCACCTTTTTGATTTGGGACGAACCCTCATGATATGTTTCGAGAGTGTTCCAAATTTCGTCTGTGATTGAAAGATTGCAAATTCTATCATATTCTTGTCTACCAAGTGCACCATATAAAAGATTCTTAGCCTTATTGTTGTTAGCCAAAAGAATTGCAGAAGGAGGTGTAGCAATTTCAGGAATAACAAGCGGGGCTCTAACAACATCCCAAATAGCTTGTCCCTCGCTCTCAAGAAAGACTCGCATACGATTCTTCCAATAGGCATAGTCGTGCCCATCAAAGATATGCGGTTTAGTAGAAAACTTATCCATCGCCAAAGTTCAGTGACCGGTTAAGATCAAGAGTGAACTAACCGGGCTCTGATACCACTTGTTAGACCGTAAAGGCGACTAGATGGGGGGTGAATAGGAGCACGCTCACTTTTTCACAAATTATGAACTCAATACAATTTCACTCCAGTAGCTATTAGAAAGCTATGAAGATCAATATACCATCTGTTGGAAGACTAGTATTGAATCCAATTAAACCCTAAGCAATGCGACAAAAATCGGCAAGAATCAAAGCAACACAAATCTTGGCGGTCGACCATTTGTTATCTTGGTGATCGGCCGGTACCAAATCGGTCGACCTGCGGTGTGGGGCGGTCGGACCGGCACCAAAATCGGTCGACCTACGGTGTGGGGCGGATCGGCCGCGAGCTCGTAACGATAAAAAACGGCCGATGATGAAGTTGCAATTAGGTCTAACTTTTGATTCTCAACTCCAAACTTCACGAAACTTTGCACACACCTTCTCTATGATATTAAGGACCTATTCCAATCAACAATTATGATAATTCTTGGACGAACAAATATCTTTTACGATCTGATTGAAGAAGGGTGCAAAACCGGGCAAAAGTGAAAACTAGATCCAATCGCTTGCTCGTGGGTTATTGATGATCAAATTGATCCTAGATAGGTTCCCACACATCACAGCAAGCTAATTCACGTGAAAGAATCAATCAAAAACTCGTGGATCAAGAAAGCCCTAAAATCACGAAATTGAAAGTAAGAACGAAAAGAGACTTATCTCAAGCAAACCTTGCATAGATTAAGAACGTGATCGTTGCTGGATTACACCCACACCATCATGGATCAGTGGTCAATCCAAGATCACGAAATTCACCTCAAACCATGAAAAGCCCTAGCCTCCACCTCAACTCCCCCTAAGCCAATTAGGGTTTGAAGAAAACAAAAGAGGTGAAAAATAGCGAGAGAGAGGGGTGCAGCCACCACCTCCTCCTATTTATAGTGGAGGCCTAGAACTCCTAGGGTTTGACTCAATTGGGCTCCCGTTAAGGCCCACTAACAAACGGGTCACACACGCACGCTTCGCAAAGCGCCGTCTTTAACCTTTTGACCTAAACCGCTTCACCATGCGTCATGGATTTGCCAGTAGGTCATCCTTGTCCATCTTGTGTCACGCTTGAGTCGTTGACCTCACCCGACATCGTCAATCGTTCTGGACCTCAACTTTCCAAGTCTAGTCCCGATCCTCCTCGCCGTTGACCGTCGTTGACCACCAAGCAACCTGCACAACCACAGACAAGCAAACACGAATTTGGGAACAAGTTCTTCACAACTTGACCCATGTTAGTCAAAACATGCATCATGCAAACCATATGCCACGATACCAATGACTTTGACCTAACAAATCAACATCGCCACGAAGTTAGCCGACGTTCAAGTCATTCACGGTCCGACCGCTCGGGTGAGCGGTCGGACCGCCCCTTGGCCGGTCGGACCGCTCCCTGTGAGCCGGTCGGACCGCCCCTTGGGACTTAGCCGAAAATCAAGCCCTCAAATTCCGAAACCTTCTGGAAACTTTAAACCAATAGAACTTTTTACTGGAGACTCCAAAAATCATGAGACCAAATGCATTGGGATCCCCTCACTTGCCTACAACATCTATTTTTGGCCCAGCTCGTTTTGACCACTTTGGTCACCGCTGGTCGGACCGCCCCACATGGCCGGTCCGACCGATTTGGGACCGATCGGACCGCCGTGCAAGGACCGGTCGGACCGCCCCTGTCCAGTAAGCCTGTAACTTTGTCGAAAACACGTGAAACGACAAACCGTAAACGCCATTACCAATTGTCACATCATCCTAAGATCTGGAACATATCCCCATGAAATCCACAGGTTCCGATTATGATAGGCTGCACGATGACAATCTGGATCAGATACTTCGCGATGTAGAAGGGAACTGTGATGAGAGGGAGTATCTTAAATTCCAGAGCTTGAGGAGGACTCGAAGAAACCTTTATTCTCGGGCTGCAAGCCGGAATACACAAGGTTGTCATCTGTGGTTGAACTGCTGAAATTGAAGGCAAGCAATGGTTGGTTTGATAAGAGTTTCACTGCGTTGTTGGGTCTTTTAGCGGACATGCTTGCATAGGGAAACAAGTTGCCTAAAACCACCTACAAAGCCAAGAATATTCTTTGTCCATTAGGAATGGAAGTAGAAAGAATACATGCATGTCCGAACGACTGTATCCTCTACCGTAACGAGTATACAAACATGCAAGTATGTCTGGTGTATAACACATCCCAATACAAGCGTAAGAATCAATCAAATGACGGTGAGGGAATCGAGGTGAATAAAGGACCTTCTGCTAAGGTGGCGTGGTATCTTCTTGTAATTCCCCGTTTGAAGCAGGTTTTTGCGAACCCAAAGGATGCAAAACTGCTGCATTCGCACTCGGAGGAGCGTAAGAATGAGCGAAAGCTAAGACACCCTGCTGATTCAATCTAGTGGAGAAACATCGATAGGAGGTTTGCATACTTCGGTGCAGAACTAGGGAATATAAGGTTTGGATTGAGTATAAATGGAATGAACCCTTTCGGTAACATGAGCAACCGACATAGCACTTAGCCTGTGACTCTCTGTATCTACAACCTTCTTCCTGGCTGTGTATGAAGCGAAAGTATATTTTACTGTTAATACTTATCCAAGGGCCGAAACAATCTGGGAATGATATTTATGTGTTCCTAGCAACATTGATTGAAGATCTAAAAATACTGTGGATTGAAGGGGTACGGGTATGGGATGCGTACAAAGGAGAGAACTTCACTTTACACTCCTTGTTGTTCTACACCATAAATGATTATCCTACCTTTGCTAACCTGTCTGTCCAGAGTACAAAAGAAGCCAAAGCATGTACTCACTGCTTAGATAATATTGAGAGTGTGTGGCTGAAGCACTCATGTAAAACTGTGTACATGCGTCACCGTAGGTTCCACCCATACCGCAGGATGAAGAAACAATTTGATGGAGAGAAGGAGTACAGTTCAGCTCTAAGGCATTTAAGGGAAAAGAGGTCTATGATATGGTTAAAGATTTAGATGTTATGCTCGGAAAGGGACGTAAATCAAGGACCCATGAGAAAAACATCTAGAAGAAGCGATCAATATTTTAGGACTTACCTTATTGGAAGCACCTAGAAGTTCAATACAGTATCGACGTCATGCACATAGAGAAGAATGTATGTGACAACTTGTTTGGTCTCTTACTGAACATTCATGACAAAACAAAGAATGGTGGCAACACACGGCTTGACTTAGTTGATATGGACATCTGACCTGAGTTAGCACCGACAAAAACCGATAAAAGACGAACGTACCTTCCTCTGCTTTTTACACTCTTTCTAAGGCTGAGAGAACTGAACTGTGCAAGTGCTTGTATGGTGTGAAAATTATGTCTAGTTACTCAGCCAACATGAAGAAACTTGTTTCGATGGAAGATTTGAAGTTAATTGGCATGAAGTCTCATGATTGTCATGTGCTGACGATACATATGCTCCCTATTGTAATTACAAGTTTTTTGCTGATCAAGGTCTGAGAGACAATCATGAGGCTGTGTTATTTCTTTAACACAATAGCTCAGAAGGTCATCGATCCCGAAGGACTAGATGCTCTACATGACGAGGTGGTCACGACTCTATGTGATCTTGAGATGTATTTCCCTCTATCGTTTTTTCGATATCTTGGTCCATCTCATTGTTCACAATGTGAGGGAGATAAAGATGCGCAGTCCCGTATTCCTGCGTAGCATGTACCTGTTCGAGAGGTTCATGGGAATTATCAAGTCCTATGTAAGAAATCGATCTCGGTTGGAGGAAGGTTATGCAACCAAAGAGGTCAATAAGTTATGCGTCGATTACATGGCTCAGGTTGAACCGATAGGTGTGCCTCAATCTTGCTATGAGGGGAGGCTCGAGGGTATCAGGACCATCGGAAGGAAAGAAATCAGTCCAGATATGGATGCGTATGCTCAAGCCCATTTCATGATCTTGTAACACATCACTGAAGTGTCCCCGTATATCGACTAGCCCAAGGACGTGCTTCCACATCACTAGATGTTTGGATCACGAGATAGCATAACAGTCGGTTCAACCAATGGTCGAAGGAGCGACTCGCTACAAGCTCGTCAAGTGATATGTTGACATAGTTGGCCAAAGGGCCAACATTTGCAATGACATGGCAAGGATATGACTTAAATAAGTACACATTCTATATGTAGGCTCAGGATATAAAGAGCACTAGCTAGAACAGCGGAGCCCACATAGATGCATTAGTACCAATGAGCTGAGGAGCTCCTACTATAGGCTCATAGAGGAGATTTGGGAGCTCGACTACGTGCTTTTTAAGATCTCCCTATTTCGGTGTCGTTGGATCCATCTCCCACATGTGAAGGTTGTCATGTACGGTGTCACTAGTGTGGACCTCAAACGTGTCGGATACAAAGATGAACCATTTGATGACGACATCACTTCTACTGATATGAGCACTCCTCTTCCTGCTGCCATGAATGATGTGCAGGGTCCAATTACTCGGGCACGTGCTCGTCAACTCAATTATCAGGTAAATTCATTTCTAGGGTTGAGTGTATTATTTAAGAACTATATGATGCTGCCTAATGGAGATGATTTGCTTGTGCTTAGGAATCTAGGAATGGACAGTAAGGAGTTGATGTGCATCAAGGAAGGAGAGGGCAATAACAACGGCCACAATTTCAGTAAGGACTTCAGGATTTTAAAGCCACCCTAAAGGAGATGAAGAATCTGTGGCCTCCAACTTAAAGAGTTTCAGCAACCCTCTACTTGGTGCTGTGCCACCTTTCCTTAGCCTATAAGGCTTGTATCCGAATCCCCTTAAGGGTTAGTTCAAGTCAAATTTTGTAATAGGATTATTTGGTCCATGTAGACCATATGGCCGGTTACCTAGGGTTTTAGGGTACTGTTCATATAGCACTATTCATGCATGAACAGTACCACCCCTCCCTCTTCCTCCTTTACATAGTGGCCGCCATCCCTTAGTTTTAGTGGGTTTTTCTTTTTAGATTATTCTACATAGTAGTTTCGCCACATGTCGGTTTGAGGAACCCAAACTTTGTGAGCTTTATCACTATTCATAATACAATTTCAGATTACATCTTCTACTTTCTTGCTTGTGTTCTCGATTCGCATGCAGGAGATAGCCTTCTTGGCGAGGTCAACCGCGTTCGGCACGGTTGATAACCATCGGAGCAGTGGTGTAGTGATTGCGAGTGGTTCGATTCATTTTGGTTGGAGCCTTTGGATCATCAACATCGTGATCTCCTCAATCGACAGGAAGAGGAATATGGACAAGGCCCAAGGGCCGATTTACCATCACGGAGGTCGATGCGTCTGGGACCCTTCTCAATCCTCACCGAGTAGCATCCGCATTCTGGAGAATAGTCAAAATAGTTGCACGGAACGGGTCAAGATCACCTACAATTTGTGGAAGGAGTTGACCAAAGCTCAGAAAGGTCAGTTGTTGATGGATATTTTTTGATCGTTCGAGATCTCAGAACAACACCAGGACTCGTGCGACGACACGCGTTGCTATAGGTGTGCAAAGCATGGAAGAACTTCAAGAACACGCTTGTCAAGAAATACGTGGAGAAGGATCTGATGCCCTTCCAAAAGTATCCGTTCGTGGAAGAGTACTGTCAAGACTTTGTGTTGAAGAAGATGATAGATGATTTTAGGAGTGAAAGTGTAGCGCATAGGGCCCTCCAGCAAAAAAATATGCACCCCCACACACTCGGCACCATTGGGGATGCGGGTAAAATTCTGCAATGGAGGGATCAGGACCAACAGGTAAACCATTGGGATGCCTCCCCGCTATTTGTCGGGATCCCTGATGAGCGTGCCCGAAACTGGCTAATAGCGTGGTCATCTACTATGTCTTCGGGGCCCATCTCCTTTCCAAACCCCGCAGATGAGGAAGTGTCCTAGTGCCTGGTAAGATATCGAACTACCTAGTTTGTAATTAATCCACAACTTCATAGGAAGTGAAATAACATGTCGGGCTATTGTAGGAAGCGCTTAGTGCACAATCCTCACAATGCTCATTCCAGGCAGTCGGGGAGAGATATACTCTTCGCGGCCCTGGGAAACAATGAGCAACCGGATCACATGAGAGGTCTTGTTCTTTATGTTCTATAGAAACATGGATTCTCAGAGGACTCTGAAGCGTACCAGAGTAGGAAGAGAGCCAAAGCTGAGCGCGATGCATGGCTACGAGAGGAGATTCATGAATCCCTCAGAGATGAGATCACTGAATCCCTCAAAGATGAGATCAATGGTTGCATCAGAGATGAGACGCAACAGTAGATGGAGAGACTTTAGGAAATGCTTAGGAAAAATCAGTTGCAAGCCCCTGCGTGTACTGTGCTAGCCAGTCTCCCCAACCGTCGGAGTAGCTGCGTGTCCCAAAAAGCTACGACGGATTTCCTGTCGATGATATCCTGGTAATAATTATTATCTCTATAATGCTTGATCCATTGATAGCCCTGTTGGAGTAGCTATTTTTGTATCGTTATGTAGATGGCTACAAAGTGGAAGCTCCAAGTGAGATGTGCTTCTGTTGTCCTGGACGCTGCTTGGGGCCTGCGTATCAATCCAATGTCGAGGCCTTGTTGCACGGTGTAAATATAGCGCCATGTTTTGCAAAAGTGAATGTGGACGGTGTTCATGCCAATTTTGAGGCCGTTCTATTGCAGATTCCCCCAAACGACGAGGTCATGACTCTAGGGCAAGTAATTGGAACATTCATGTAGTGGCCCAAGAAGGACATCTGCCTGGAGCTACCTGGTTCGGTGTCAACTTAACGGGAATGTCCTGCAACGGTGTCAAGTCCACAGGAGCAACCTGCACCAGACTTACCTGCACCAGAGCTACCTGCATCAAGGTTACCTGCACCGATGCGGCAAGGGCCCGGTGCATCAGATGCATCTACACCTTGTGCTCGGTCGACTCTTGTGAAGTCGACCTTTAAAAAGCGAGGCAATAAGGGAAAATCGAAGACGGTCGACTCCTGTTTTGATATCCCCTTCTTGTCGTTGGCCCATAAATTCATGCTAGGCGAGCCGTTGGTCGAGACGGTAGAGCGCCACCCTACCCTAGGAATGGCTTGCACGAGATTGCATCTATGGTACATGGAACAGGCCAACAAGGTAGATGGACAACGACACTCGAGTGTCAACGTCAAGTTCAAGAAGGATCATCTTAACCACGTGGTTTAAGACTGTGTCTTCATGGTGACTTTCGAGGACTTATTCTTTCTCTTCAACCTCGACGCCTCGCTCATGCGATGTCGGACACTGTAAGTGTGTACAATCATGGTCAATGTTCGTGTAATACCGATAAATGTTATATATATATATATATATAACTCCTTGCTTTTGTATATATAGATAGATACATGATTTTTGAAGCCGGATTAAGGAATTTACCAGTAGGTTTCGTCGACCCACACTTGGTCTCCTTGCAAACCATCAAGGAGAATGCAAAATTCGTCGAGGATTACCGGACGGAGATATTGCTGGCTCACCAAGACAAGGAATTCATACTTTTCCCTACAACCAAGAGTAAGTGCTGCACTAGTGGCTATACTTGTTGATTTGTACTTTATAAGCAACATGAACTTATGTTTAATGACCATGGCGACATACCTGTGTAGGTTCCACTGTATTCTAATTGTAATTATACCAAAATGGAACAAGATAATATACCTAGATTCCCTAAAGAGGGCAGCACACGACTAAATAATTGTCCAACAATTAATCGACGGGTAAACACATTTCCTCCATAGATAACTCTATTGTAGTCTTTCCTTTCTTTGCAATGGCTAAGGCTAACTTCTTGGAATCACGTAGGTCGTTCGACCTGTACTTTGCTAAAGGAGGGAAATGCAAGGGAAGGATCCCGAGACACGATCTAAATTTCCCGGTATTCGCTAGTACACATTAATCCTATATAACATTTCGTAGCAATACCTCTCGAACTAACCAATTCTATTTTTGCAGTGCCACCAGCAGCCACCGGCCTGCAACAGCTGTGGATACTATGTTTGCCACAACATGGAACTACTCGTCGGTTCCGCGATGACCAATAATCCTTAGGTTTTTCAATCTTGCAATAATTATTTCATACTTATCAATTTATATATGCACGAATTTAATCTTCCTAGTGACAGGTTGCGAGCATCGATACAACTACGTTGGAACAGGGCCAGCTTATAAACATTCGGGAACAGTTTGCGGCATTCTTGAACCATGAGGTCATAAATCCATATGGAAAGTTCCACAATGTAGATTGAACTTGATTGGGATGAGATTGAACTTAATGGTACATGTGTGTAAATGTACATGAATGATTAATTTTAGTTAACTGATTTGTGAAATGCATGTGCTTGTTTCAGAAATGAATGTGAATTGGATGTATACATGTACTTGTTATGTTTCAGCTTGTTTAAAAGGGCATGGCTAGCATTTTCCGATGCTACCAATAAAAAAAATAGATTTAACAATACAAAAGAATATCACAGACGGTTCCTTAGGACATACCGTCTGTGATACATCAGCTCTCACAGACGGTTTTATCCACAAACAGTTTGTGATATATCAGCTATCATAGATCGATGGTTTAATCTACAAACCGTCTATGCTAGTAAACTATCACAGACGGTTACGAGTTAATAACAGTCTGTGATAGTCTGCATCACAAACGGTTCGAAAACCGTCTGTGATGACCACATGTTATTACTAACCCATAAACTCAGACGGCTCACAAAATCGTCTATAATGATATTTTTGAACCGTCTGTGAAGACCTTTTTGGTAGTAGTGCGAGCTCCATGTAACAACTTTACCTTGTACGAGAATTTATCTTATCAATGAAGTGATCATTTTCGTGCACTCTGTATTGACTTATTGCGGATTAACAAAGGACCCGACTACTAGTATTTAGTATATTCCTGTTGGTGCAGGGTTGACAGACTCGGGCCTATTGCATGATCACCCCAAATATTACCTGGGGTCATGCATACTAGCAGGCTTTCCTACTAGCGCATTTATCTTGATTCTCCACTTTTAATCATATATATGCATGTGGAACTTGTACTCTTATAGTAATGCACGACCATAAGGTGTTATTTAGAGCTCCTCCGGGACACTTCCAGCTGCATCCCTGAGAGTTGGGCTAAGTTGGTGACATCACATGCAAAGCCTGGCTTCCGCACAAGCGGTTGATGCATTTGGCTGCCGCTATTTGACAATAGGTTGCCGGTACCTTCGAGAAAAGATCACTAAACAAGAACCTAGCTCTCTCTTATCCCTATCAAGCTACTAAATCCAGATAGCTACCTACTGTAATTTGGATCGAGACAAGTGTGTGAAAACTATCTTACCATTTTCCCTTGGAAAGTCCGGATGATATTTAGACACTCGGTGAACTTGATATTGCCATACTTATAGCTTCCCTGAGAAAAATATATGATACCCTGGAATACTCCAGGGTCAAATGATACGACGAATGTCGCGCGCTTGCTTGCAGATAATTTATCTGTGAGACATAAGAATCGCCAACAGGCATGCATATATATTGCTTTCTCATCGAGCACAGTGGGTGTGGTCGCACACTATGCACACTAAATCCGACATCGATCCAACCATGATTGAAGACAAACTTTGTGACAATTCCTTGTTTCAATTATTGCTCTGGAAAACGTGATGAGATGATTAGCTGCATAGCTTGACCAAAGCATATAAGCTAGCTAGAGAGACACAGCCAAGAAAGATAGAATAGACAGACAGATAAATTGATGGACCAAATGCATGAATGCATGCATAGTTACACTACGCGCGGCTAGCTTTTCCCTTTTGCTTGCTTGTCACAAGTGGAGCTTGCACAAATGTTTGTTGTCTGCTTGTGCATGGTAGTGCGTGCTACAATGTTTCCAGTGTGCAAATGCTGTATCAAATTCTAACGAGGATTCTTGATGATCCTAACATTTAAAACCTCGTTGAAAGCAAGCCCACATGTTAACAACTCACTTTACTCTTTTTATAACGGTTATAACTTACGACTAGTATTAAAAGAAAGTCTAATTCATTTTAATACTGCCAAACTAGTCGCAGATCAGTTTGAGTCATGAGACGACCATTCACAGGCACTATACAACCAGCTATACAGTTTGGGTCATCCCCGACCAGTGACCAGCAACCTGGTCAGGAGACATGGCAGTTTTCCATATGACTAACGTGAAAGCGGATGTTGGCGCATCCGGCAACTTTACAATAGTTGACTACAAGACGTGACCATTCTAGACTCAACGAAGGAACGCGCGTGAAGACTTAAGATGCCTTTGGTAGCATTTAACTGTAACCCCTTCAATAGCTATAAAGCGGGAACCTATGTAATTACCAATAGGACAGAATAACTCTCCACAATCTCTGGAATCCATTACAATTATGATCAATCACAATCTCTTGTAATACCAATCTCATTCTCATTGTATTCTCATTATGTCCATAGCAATAAAGGTCTTTGTATTTTGATTCTGCTCTCATATTATTTTCCATGTAAGCTTGATTAAGGGACCCTGGGTCTCGATCATGGACAGTTGGTGCTAGAAGGAGGGCACCATCAAGCCAGATATCATTGTTGTGATGTTCTCATGTCCTTACCAATGGACGAGGAGAGCATCTTTGATCTTGTCAACTACACCGACCTCATGGACGAGGACTACATCCTAGAGGAGGCATGCAAGTGTTATTTCTACCTCAAGTACGTTCTCAAGAGAGAATCTTCACCACTCTCAACCCAACCCATTGGAATTAACACGACAGAGGTGCCAATGCCGCCCCCAAGAAATTCCGAGGGTGAGTACATTCCTACTTTTATCTCAACTGGAGAGATAAGTGACCACAATGCCAATACCATGGCGGCTGATGATGTTCTCATTGATAGTGTCGATGTTGAAGTTATGGCAGAATCATCTCTAGAACATCCACTCTGAGACTTGTGACGAATGTCAATTTCAATCTCGACAAGTACACCAACCAACAAACCAATTGCAAACAATTCCATTGTCATTGCCATTTTTGACATAGGGAATTGACATAGTTGGACCTTTACCTACGACAAGTACAAATTTCTATAATTGGCTATTGATACATTTACTAAATGGATTGAAGTCAAACACATCACTACTATTACTGCATTAGCAGCTAAAAAATTATTTATGAAAAATATAGTGAGTTGTTTTGGTGTACCCAATCGACTCATTAACATACCACAAACAACAAGAGCAAACTAAGATAATTACAAGACAAAAATATTCATCATTACAATAATGTCAAATCATTCAATTTTCCTTAAACTAGAATTTTTCATTTTTCATGTATTCAGTTACAGGAGAAGCTACTTCCTATCGTTTATTCTGAATTTCTTCTACAGAGCTCAAACACAGATTAGGAATTAGTCTCCAAGTCTAGTGCATCCTTGTATAAGTGCTTCAATTTGATGAACAAGGTGCCAACGTTAACAACTATTACTGACTGGAGTGAGGTCTTCATGGATTGGGCTATCTTCTTGAGGTGGTCGACAATATGCTTCACTTGAGCTTTGATGCCATTGACCAGTTCTTCAATAGATGGCTCATTCTTTGTATGTTCAATCTACGTGCACTTTATTTTTGCAGCAATTGCTTTCAGCTGTGTCAAAATAAAAGTCAGAGTTGTAGAGTTGATTTCTTTATTGTTCTCGATTGCTTCCATGAGATTTTTCTTTTCCTTTTCAAGTTTTTCGCTGTTCTCATGAAGATCATAGTGAAGCTTATCTACTTCTCTTAACTCATATAATGTTTTGCGCCTAGACCCTCTCTGTGTTGGTGGTATGCCCTAGAGACAATCATAGAGATGATTGTATCACGTCTATGTTTATGAGTTATAGAATAAATGTTATAATGTTCCTTGGATGAATTATCATTTATAAAGATAAACAAGTATTGGACTTGTTGGTGAAGCTCTTTTACTTGTATGATGTCACTAGTCGGAACACTAGCAACTTATCAACCAGCACATGCATTTATTGATTACTATGTTTCACCGGTTATGGATATGGGGAGATCGAATCAATAATGTGAACACATGTTAAAGAACATGGTGTTGGATTGATCCATCTTGAGGCACTATTGATATTATTATGATTTTATGTGTCATCAGTTGGTCTCAAGCAATGATGATGTATAACCCTTAGACCTGAGATCAGTGTGGTTTTCTACATGTGTAATAGTACACTTAGGGATTGCCAAATGCTACTTTGTAGCTGGGTAGTTATAAAGGTAGATTTTAGGTATGCTATGAAATACGCAAAGGGATGTGAATAGTCTGATATAGGATTTGTCCATCCTAACATAACATGAGAGATATCTCTGGGCCCCTCGATATGGTCTGATAAATAAAGAGCATGACCGTTTCACTAGTGGTCAAATAGTCGACCACATGAAGTTATCAGTCACTTGATCGAGAAAGTATTGAACAATCCATGGATAACAAAATATCTCACCCGGAGTTCAACCGATATCGTGAGACAAGGGAGAATACGCTTGCAGGTCATTCAGTCCGACCAGATACGAACTGGTCGTTTGGAGATACGGATTGGACAGAATCTCTTGGTCATTCAGTCTTGACCAGCATGAAGACCACATAGCACCTGGCACAGAAGTACGATTTTTTCTTGGAGGAGGAATATTTTCCTATTCCAGGACTAAGATAACAAAAATTAAAAAGAATAAGGCACTTTCTCGGTCATAACATATTAACAAGGTAAAGAATAATTTCTTGATCATGTGACTGAAGATTTGAATCCTGACCAATATCTTGGTCGACAACTACTTCAGCTCTTTCTTCTATGATAGGCAAAACTTCAGTGGTCGAAGCCTGCACAACGACCACTTCAGTTTGCCTCGTCTCCTTTTTTTTGTTGGTGGGATTTGCTCGACCACCTCTTCTGAAGTAATCAAGGCCTACTCGATTTCTTCTCCTGCAGGAACTTGTCTTGGGGAGATCAAAGCACTCCCGACCACTTCCTCTGCCTCCACCACAGACAATGATGTCTCCTCCAAGCTGATCTGAGCCAACTCAGCCACAGGAGCAAGCAACAACCTCTCTAACTTCTTCAACTCCAACAATTGGATGAGAAGAAGTGGGGGGGGTCTGATACAGATACATACATTTATCTAAGTAAACAATGCATAAAATCAAATAAATAAGAGTTGGCGACGAAGAGTTCAAAGGCGGGAGGCTTGAAGACGGAGATTGCGATAAGAACATGGTAAAAGTAAAAGGTGTCTTTTTTATCCTTTTTTTACCATAACTATTCACCCAATTACCGCAATCTTTGGATACGGTTACTAAGAAAACAAAAAACTTTTCCTCTCTCCCACATTCTCATTAAATGTTTGGAATAATTGTGAAGGAGAAAATCTTCTTGATGTACGTTTCAGTGCAAGAAAGCCTTAAGTAAATATTTCTTATTTTCTTAAGCCTTGGGGGCTACCTGATGTGGATTCTTGACCAAATCAAATTTTTTTGGAAAAATCAAAATATCTATGAAAGCAGGCCCACATATTAAGGGCCCACTTTATGGTGGTTGTGAACTTACTATCAGTATTAAAAGGAAGTCTAATCCCTTTTATTACAACCAAACTGATTGTAGACTGGTTTGAGTCATGAGACGACCAGTCATGGACACTACACAAGTAGCTATACGGTTTGGGCCATCCCTAACTAGCAAACTGGTCGGGAGACATGACAGTTTTTCACGTGACTAACGCAGGAGTGGTTATTGGCGTATCTGGCAACTTACGATAATTAGTTAAAAGATGTGACGATTCAAGACTCAACGAAGGAACGTGTGTGAATATGTAATACACCTTTAGCGGCATTAACTGCCAAGCCATCAAGCTATAAAGGGGGGATCCCGTGTAATAACCAATAGGACATAATAACTCTCCATGATCTCTATAATTCGTTACAATTACGATTTATCATGGTCTCTTGTAATCCCAAACTCATTTTCATTGCATTCTTATTGTGTCCACGGCAATAAAAGTCTCTACATTTTGATTGTGCTCTCATATTATTTTCCTGATAAAATTGATAAAGGTACCTTTGTTTTGATGATCGACAAATTCATTTATTCACTCGCTTGAAGGTGACAAGAACACTAGAACATTCATGCACTAGAACAATTATCCTCTCTTGTTTTCTTTTCCCATGCCATCAAGAGAACGAACCGGTCTGTGGTACTGTCGAAAGGTATCATAGAACATCCTCAATCATCTTTTTTTTAACCCTAAAAGATAAGGGTCCTAGGAAAGGAAACTGCACGCCATCATTTCTTCAACTTTACTGAAGAGGAGAGCACTGTATTTAGGAGTAGTTCCCAAAGTTCTCTTTTGAAGGAAGCAATTTACTGAAGATGTCGAACTGTTTTTATGAGTAGTTTCCAAAGTTGTCTTTTGAAATAAGTAACTTCCCCCAAATTAATTGGTGCAATGTCTTTCTGAATCTCCCAGCTCCAACATATTAATATTAGTGTTTCATTGAATCCAACCGATCGTGCCACGAATTTCTATTAACTCAGCAATTGGACCAAGCCTTTAAATCCACAACCTATTTAAGCACACACTACCTGTGACATCCCGTTTTCGGACGGCAAATAGTGTCTCCACTCAGTTTTTGACTTTCATTCAATTTTCATTTCGTCACTTAAATTCCAAAATTTTGAGCTCTCTTTAAGCTCGGGTTTGTGTTTCAAACCTATCCTCAAATTCCAAATTCAAAATTCGAATTGAATTCATCTTTTTCAGATCTTGGACCCCTCTCAGAGTTCTACCTCCTCTTATTTTGTTGGGCCGACCAATTATTTTTGGCCCGCCTATGTTTCTCACTCTCCCCTACCCTTCTCCACCCCCATTTCTTTTCTGACCGGCCCACAATTCCTCCCTCAGCCCACCATTCGCCCCGGCCCAGCCGCACCTTCCCGGCCAGGCTCCGCTTTTCCATTCCCCCCCGACCCGCTCCTTTCCTCCTCCTTTTTTCTTCCACCGGCCCGGCCCGCTTGCCTCATCCCTTTCCCTCGGTCGCTCCGCCCGACCCTTCGTCTTCCCCATTTCTCTCTCCCATGTGCACCGTCTGCTCACCTCCCCATTCCTCTCTCGGCCTCCTCACCCGAGCGTGTCGCCTCCTCCTCCCCGGTTGCGCCGCTGTCTCCGTGCTTTCCTCCCCTCCCCAGCTCTGCCCTCTCTGGCTCAGCCCGGCCCCGCTGTACCCGGCCTGTTCTCCCCGAGCGCCACCCCCACTAGCGTGTCGCCTTCACCGGGCCCCAGCCGGGCGCCGCCCCATCCCCTGCGCTCGCCCCCACCGCATGTCGCATCCACCTGCCTCGGTCGTCGCTTCCATCGCATGACGTCAGCGCTGTCCTCTTCGGTCCCGTGCGTGCTTCCGACCGGTCCAAGCCTTGCGTCGCCCTCCGTCAACAACTGCATCGCCCGGTCCAAGCGGCGAAGCCCCGGTCCGAGCCATGCCGCATCCCCCATCAACACCTGCTCCCCCTGCGGCGCCGTCCCGTCGTCCTCGCCGGATCAAAGCGCCAACTAACGCCATGGCCGTCCCCTCCGCACCATGCCGCCACCTCCACCCGGCGTCATCACCTCCCCGGCTCCATCCCCCCTCCAGCGGCCACTACTACAAAATATGCTATACCGTCTGTGATAAAATTATCACAGATGGTTCTTCGTTAACCGTCTGTGATAAATAAGTATCACAGACGGTTCTTTATACGAACCGTCTGTGATACATGCCTATCACAGACGGTTCTTGTAAAGAACCGTCTGTGATATACAAGCACTATAAGTAGATGCTCCCGACAGGCCCCCTTTCCATTCCATTTGAGGCGCCGCCACCATGCTGCTGCTGCTGCCTCCTCCCCATTGGCCACCCTGCTGCTGCTGCTGCCTCCTCCCCGTTGCGCCACCCTGCTGCTGCTGCCTCCTTCTATGCACATTGCTGCCCATTCCGTTTTGAGCTATTACCCCTGCGTCCTCCTCCCCCATTGCGGCACCTCTGCTGCCTCCTCCCACATTGCGCCACCTTGGAGAGAAGGGTAACGATCTGTAACCTTTTATTTTTACTCTAGACTAATCACTAATGTGTAACGATCTGTAACCCTTTATATTTGCTCTAGACTAATCACTAATGTGTTTGGTCATTATGAAGGGTACTTGCGGTTTATTAATATAACTTAACCCTTTATATTTGCTCTAGACTAATCACTAATGTGTAACGATCTGTAACCTTTTGGAACGAAGGGGTACAAGTATGGGATGCGTACAAACGAGAGAACTTCACTTTACGCGCCATGTTATTCTGCACCATCAATGATTTTCCTGCCCTTGGTAACCTGTCGGGGTTCAGTACAAAAGGAGCCAAAGCCTGTCCGCACTGCTTAGATGGTACCGATAGTGTATGGCTGAATAACTCATGCAAAATTGTGTATATGCATCACCGTAGGTTCCTTCCCAGGATTCACCCATACTGCAAGATGAAGAAACAATTCGACGGAAATAAGGAGGACGGTTCAGCTCCAAGGGCTTTTAGAGGGAAAGAGGTCTATGATATGGTTAAGGATATCAATGTTGTGCTTGGAAAGGGACGTAAATTACGGACCCCTCAGAAAAATATCTGGAAGAAGCCGTCAATTTTTTGGGACTTGCCTTATTGGGAGCACTTAGAAGTTCACCACTGCATCGACGTCATGCATATGGAGAAGAATGTATGTGATAGCTTGATTGATCTCTTACTGAACATTAGTGGCAAAACAAAAGACGGTGTTAACGCACGGCGTGACTTGGTTGATATGAACATAAGAACCGAGTTAGCACCGAAAGAGATCGATAAAGGACGAACGTACCTTCCCCCAGCTTGCTACACTTTGTCGAAGGCCGAGAGAAATGAACTGTGTCAAAGCTTGCATGGTGTGAAAGTTCCGTCCGGTTACTCCGCCAATATTAAGAAACTTGTTTCCATCAAAGATTTGAAATTAATTGGTATGAAGTCTCATGATTGTCATGTGCTGATGACACAGATGCTTCCTGTTGCAATTAGGAGTATCTTGCCAAACAAGGTCCGAGTGGCAATCTTTAGGCTGTGTTATTTCTTTAACTCAATTGTTCAGAAGGTCATCGATCCCGAAGGACTCGACGCTCTGCAGGCCGAGGTGGTGATGACTCTATGTCATCTTGAGATGTATTTCCCTCCGTCATTTTTTGATATCATGGTCCATCTCATTGTTCGCCTTGTGAAAGAGATAAAGATATGCGGCCCTGTGTTCCTACGTCATATGTACCCTTTCGAGAGATACATGGGAATTCTGAAGTCCTACGTACGGAATCGATCTCGGCCAGAGGGCAGTATCATCGAAAGTTATGCAGCCGAAGAGGTCGTTGAGTTCTGCGTCGACTACATGGCTCAGGTGGAACCGATAGGTATGCCTCTATCTCGTCACGAGGGGAGACTGGAGGGTATCGGGACCATCGGGAGGAAAGCAATCACTCCCGATCTAGATACATACGCGCAGGCCCATTTCACGGTCTTGCAACAAATGACCCAGGTGTCCCCGTACATCGACGAGCACAAAGACATGGTACGCCATGCGAGAATCCGCACCGGTCGGAGGTTTGGATAACGAGAGAGCACAACCGTCGGTTCAACGAATGGTTAAAGATGCGATTCACTTGGAGGTCATCAAGTGATAAAACGCTGCTATGGTTGGCCAAAGGACCAAAATTTACAATTGTGACATGGCAAGGATACGACATAAATGGGTACACGTTTTATACGGCAGCTCAGGATAGGAAGAGCACGATCCGAGCAGCGGTGTCGCATAGATGCATTTCACGAGGGGTTCAATACCGCGGGGGCACGCGGGTTGAACTCGTACTATGGGTTCGTAGAGGAGATTTGGGAGCTCGACTATGTACTTTTCAAGATCCCCCTGTTTCGATGTCATTGGGTTAAACTTCCGCATGGCGTCAAGGTCGACAAGTACGTCGTCACACTGTGGACCTCAAACGTGTCGGATACCAGAATGAACCATTCGTACTCGCTAAGCAAGTTGTTCAAGTTTTTTATGTAACGGACCCAGCAAATAAGAACCGCCACGTAGTTCTTCATGGGAAAAGAAGGATTGTCGGAGTTGAGAATGTCATGGATGAGGAAGAGTACAATCAATTTGACGAGTTGCCTCCTTTCGGAGACAGCATCAGACTGGTGGAAGAACCCAGTGAGGAAGCTAGCTATATGCGCGTCGATCATCATGAAGGACTATATTTCAATTAAGCATGTATTCCATTGTAATTTGATGTTAACATGTGTTATGGACTTGTCATCTCTAATGTTGATGTTAATGCGGACTTGTTAGAGTTATCAACTTATTGAGAATATCATCTTTGAAACTATGTTGGAAATACACACAAATGGGCAAATGTGTTTTGTCATTTGAGCAAAGTTAAAAGTGCATTGCTTCTGTGGCCTGGCGGTCTGACCGGCAATTAGTTGTGTTTCAAATGTATGAAAATGAGGATAAATTAAAACTTTTGGATGCATCCTTGTTGTCATTTGAATTCTCTAGAATTTATCTCCTTGAAATGTGGACTTCAAATTCAATTAAGGTTATTGACTCGAAGTGTTGCAATTCAAGGTCTTCTAGTCAAACCTTGTGATCATCCTCGGGAAATATTTTTCCTAAATTATTGATCATCTGGGTAACCTCCCTGAGAAATTTCATAATTTTTAGAAATTATTTGCTATTTCTTAAGGGCTGGTCAAACCTGTTGTCTCCCTGGTCAAACCCCCTGTCCAGCAGCTTGTGAATTTTCTAGCGGGCAATGCACTACATGAGAAATTATGGAAAATTCATACAAGGTCGATCTTGAAGTCAGGATCACTCAGTAAAAAGTTCAGAATTTTTGGAGCTGTGGAGCTACCTCTGGAAATTCCCAAATCATCTCAACCTTTCAATTGATCAAAATCTGGAATCACTGTTCCTCGGGCTCGAACCCGAGTCAGACTCCGACCCGAGTCTCGCGGTTCAGCTCAACCGCCTAACCGCGTCATGTGTGAGCCGTCCGATGGAGATCCTCCGGTCCAGATCTCCTACCCATTCGGACCACTCGGGCCTTCCCGCTCCTGGATCCGAGCCGTCCGATTTGGAGATCACGGCCTGGATTGAGTGGCTGATCGGACCGGCCGATCGCCCCTTTCACTTGAACTGTCCGATTTGGATATCAACGGCCTGGATTGAGTGGCCGATCGCCCCGTTCACTTGAACTGTCCGATTTGGATATCAACGGCCTGGATTGATTATTCACATCACAGATAGCTCCATTAAAGAACCGTCCGTGATGTTTATGGTTATAGCCGGCTATAAATGGCCAGGAGCCCCTCTGCCTCTCCACGCCCCACTCCTCCCTCTCCCAGGTAAGTGCTCCCAAGAACCCCCGATCCTTCCTTCTCCCCTCTGGCCGAAGACCTTCCTCCTGCCACTGGCCACCTCGTCGTCGCCTCGGCCCAGCCGTCGGCTCCTGGAGCGCCTCCTCGGTGCCCCTGTGCCTCCCCGACCACCGACCGCAGCACCCATCTCCCGAGGACCCCTGCCGCTGTGCTCTTCCTCGCGCCGCCCTCAGCTCCGTCGCCGGCCACCTCCGTCGCTTCTCCGCCCCCACCAGTAGCCTGGTGAGTCTCACCACCACCCTGGTGCCCTTGCTCTCCCCCCTCTCCTTCTTCCCCAGTCACGCCGCCTAGCCGCCCCATGCGCCCCTGCTCCCCAGTCAGACTGGTCGCCTCGCCCAGTCAGACCGGCCCGCACACCCCCCTCTCCCCTGCTCCTATGGTCGAGCGCCTCCTTGCTTCCCTGCTCTCTGTGCTTTTTCCCCCTCTCAGCTCAGTAGCCATAGTTGATCAACCGCAACATCATTTGATTTGGTTGCCCTTAGTTGCTGATGGGTGCTACCAAATCTTGATCTTCCATATATTGAGTGAGCTGGATTGTTAATTATTGATTGTGGCTCCCCCAGATCAGTAGCAGTAGCTGGTTCAAACCTTAATCCTTCAGGCCGTTAATGGTTGAACTTGGAATTATGATTGTTGATTAGTGCCTCCCAGTTCAGTAGTTGATTGGCAGTAAATTGAGGATTCAGTAGAGCTGGCATTTGGTGAAGTCTCTGTGTATAATCTGTCTATTGTAAATCCCTGATTAATGCATGTATTGCTGCTCCAGTTATTGATTGTTGTCAATGCTACTTGCTCATCAGTATCCAAGATGATGACAGTGAGTAAGGAATTGTGATGGTTGTGCATTTCTTCTCCAGTTATTGATTGTTGATAGTAATTCTTGTTCATCAGTATCAGTAAATTGAATTGTGGATTTCTGTTCAGTACTTCGCCAGAACATGATTATCAGGAGGTGGAAATGATCTTCCGTGTTCAGTGATGATAGCAGTGGTAGCGATTTGTGTAATAGCTTTTGAAATCTATGTTTAGTATCTGTCATTTTGAAATTGTGTGTTCTGGTATATAGTGTGTTAAGCTGGCAATGTCTTTATAATCTATCAATGATTGAATCTATGTGTTAATGGCAATGTTTGACTGTAATTTGTATATCAATATTGTTGGCAGTATGTGTGTTTTGTGTTGGCTATGGCTTATTTTCTCATCAGTATAAGTAATTTAGCGATAGCAATGAGGTTGCAATCGATCCGACAATTGATAATTTATGCAATAGGATAGTAGGATGTTTTGTTGGTAGTAAATTGAATTGTTGATTGTGATCCTAATTATTAGGGATAGCTTTGATCTTCAGTAGCAGTATTGTCTATTGGTTTTGTTAATCAATTGTTAACTGTTGGTTAATGCTTCATCAGTGGAACAATGATTATTGGAAGTAATTGTATTTTGTGTAGGCTGGAAGTATTGACTTGTTTATATTGATTGCTCTATCAATCTGTATTGTTTGGCAATGATTGGTGTTCTAGCATCGATTAGTTGGCGATAGAATCTGTGTCTTGATATAGCAGTAGGTTGTAGTAGTAGGTTGAGTAGCTAGCAATTGAATCGTTGAGTATTATCTGGTAGCTGAGATTGGTACTGAATTGCCATTGGATTGTATGTTGATCTGTTATCTAGAATTAGTGTAGAGCATGTAGTTAAGTTGCTTTGTCGCCTGTAGTAGTATAGTCTTGCTATCTTCCAAATCCGCAGTAGAGCATTCCGGCAAAAATTCCTTCGACCATACCCTCCTTTGTATTGTCCCTCCCAGCAGAATTTCTCTGCCATTGCTCCTTTCGCTCAACTGGATGTTTGACTCTGTCAAACATTCCAGTGTCGCCCAATACCTTCTCTCAAGCTCGTCCTCCTCAATCTTTATGAGGTTCTTGTGTTTTATTGGTCTTTTGAATTCTTTGGATTTATTTGGGTTTTCAATCATTATTGTGTAATTAGAAATCGAAGTCCGGAAGAATAGACGACTCGAGCAGGATCAAGATCCAAGCAAAGACGCCGACCAAGAATTCCAACCTCTATCTAATCAGGCTTTGAGTAAGATCAAGGCCACGGTAAAATAGCTCAGGCGAGTCAATACTTTGATCATGTTGATCCTACATTTTATGCAAATTATGTTCTTTTAAAGTATCAAATTGCATGCTCTAATTTCTATGCAAATGTATGTCAAACACCCTAAGGTGGTTAAATTACTATTTGATAAATAAATAATTATTATATCATGTCCTTGATAATTGAACTCCCAAAACCCTTATCACCCTAGTAAATATCTGGTAACCTACTAGTTATATGTCGTACTTAAACGTCATGTTAGACTTGTTTAAGTACCAGGGTATTTCTACCCCAAACCATCATTCTTAAATCATGATAATTGTTTTGGGCAGTCATTGTGGAGAATGACTGAATTGGTTGTGATAATTTATTTTATACCCCTCCAAAACTCTAAAAACTTGCTAATACTCATCTGGGCGGATGGTAAGCTGGAGGACATATGGTTGGGTACTAATGTAACCCAGGACATTTTTGTGGTAGGTATGTGGTAAGAACCACCCAGATGATCTTAAGGACTTAATCCTGTGATGACCTCCTATTGTAAAACAGTACAACCACAAGTCTATAATGGTGTCGACCTGGCTAACTAATTGGTGACCGACGGTACGCGCTGCACCATTGGGGGACTCCCCTTCACCGTGAGCCCACGAGGCTACGAGTTAGGGTATGCGACTTGCAGGACCCTAGGCGTAAGTCGTATGGCGCAAGAGGGGGTCCGGGTAAGTGGTTGTCAGATCCCAGTAACCGAGACCCTACTCAGGTGAAACCTTAGCAGGTGTAGCAAATACCGAGGGATGCCTTGTAAAGGCCTTGTGATAATCTCCCCTTGATTCACATGTCAAAGGTAACATGTGTATATATCAAGACGATTATCTCTTGTGGGTAAAGATGTACAATCTCTGTAGAGAATAAAACTTTTCGAACAGCCATGCCCACGGTCAAGGGCGGGCATAGGAACTTATAAGATATAGTTCTATTTCAAAAACTTTTGTGGATAGGTTGGAAAATGTGCGGGGCTCACCTAGCCTTTGATTTGGATTTTCCCTGGGTATTCTTACCCAGCGTTGATAATAGGTGGGTATGACCACCATCAAATATAAGCATGAAGGTGGAGGTAGCCTCTGCTTTTATTAATTATTGCACAATTAATCTCTTTAAAAATGTAATTTGGTTAAAATGCTAAGTGATAGGATTTTCTAATATCTGTATTTATAAATGTTGGTTTACGCAAATAAAAGAACCCGAGCCATCCTTGTTACACCTTGTACGTATATTATTGCATCTGTTGTGTTGGCTCGCGAGCACGGTAGTTGTGCTCATCCTCGCTCTTTCCCCAAATACTCAGAAACAGGACCCCTGGAGCTTTCGACTGCAACAAGGATCCAGAAGTCTGAAGACCCAGGAAGTCGTCGAAGCGTAGATTAGTCCTTAGTTGTTCTAGTCTCACCCCAGTCTAGCTGACTCTGTCGGTTCTTGTGTGCCTCCTATATTGTCCGAGGTTTTCGGATAATATCGGGCGTACACGGGTTCCCCAGTCACTTGCCTGTGGAGAGATGTGCCCTCACCCCTTTGCTTCCATTGTTGCTTCCGCTATCTTTTGTAATGTATTCATTTGGCCATTCGGCATTGTAAAAATTGACTCGAAGCGGTCTATGTAAACTCTGATTTATAAATTAATTAATGAAATGATTTTGCGCCATGTATGGTTGATTCAGCAATGTGCCTGTGAAGTTGATGAACCCTAAGGTTTGATTTGTTGGCCCGATCTTTTGATGAGAACGATAAGTCCGGTAGGCGTCGCTCAACTCTGACGATCCTGGCTATGAACACGCAAGGCTCGAAACCACGCAATCGCTGAACTGATCGACAAGTCGTTATCAACCATGCACGAATACCCGGTTGACCTGACCACGAAGGTCGATTCCTGCATACACCGAAGAAGCACGCAAGAACAAGATAAAGCAATCTGAAATTACAAATAAAGATTGAAATATTAAAATTGGGATTTCGAAAAGCGGTATTATGGTTGGTCTAGTCGACACAAGCCAATACACGAAGTTGCAACAAGGCTAACTTTTAACTAAACAAAATCCAAGGAAACTAAAGGGGGTGCGTCCTCCTTAAATAGGGGATGAGGAACCACAAATCTAAAAGAAATAGAGGGGTGGGACTAAAGGCACGAATTACTGTTCACATGAACAGTAATCACGCCCCCAGGTGGGCCGGCGGCATATGGGCCAATTCCGGTACGATTATAAGGCCCAAATTAGTGATATAGCACCTTATTTTGATGATTTCGAAGTCTACAGAAGGAATTTGGAGGTGAGGCTAGATCCGTTGGAAATATATCGTCGTTAGCTTTCCAACAAGCCCAAGAACACCCAAATCGGACTCCGTTTGCAAAAGTTATATCTGTTTTAAGTTGGTCTTTGTCGGGTTGATTCCGAACTGATCGACCAAAATGTATCCGGCTTGAACTCCTGCTTGGCACATGTAGTAGCACCATGGCATGTACACATAGTACCATGGTATGTAGACGTAGCACCATGGCATGTAGACGTAGCTCGATCTAATTGGGTAATATGGCATTGCATTAGCCGAAAGTCCAATTGGAGAAGATGTTGGTGAAGTAAAGGACGTAGAGGATGCAGTGCAGCAGGTTGAAGCAGTGGTTGTATCCTTAGGGTCGATGTCCTCATCATCCTCCCTTTCTTGAATTTGAGTCATCCTCGACTCATTCGTTTCCCCCAAGTCATCACTCTCCTGCAAAAGATTAGTAGCAACAGGAGGCAAAGAAACATGCACTTCTTCTAATGGACACTGAGATTCTTTGCAAATCATAGTATGACATTCATATTCATGTTTTTCTATATCAATGCAATTAGATTTTGTAGCTAACATAACAGGAGCTTTCAATTTAATTTCACTTGGAGCTATAATCTTATAATCATCTTTTGTGTTCTCCGTACTTGTTCTCTCATATCTTTCTAATTCATCCTGTAATATGGCAGCAGGAGACATTGGAAGTAAAGTGATTTTTCTTTCTTTATATGTGAAAGTATATTGATTAGATCTACCATGATGTTCAGTATATCTATCATATTGCCAAGGTCTACCTAATAATAATGAGCATGCTTGCATAGGTACGACATCACAATCAACATAGTCATGATATGATCCAATAGAAAATGTACGCAAGACAAGTTTAGTCACCTTCAACTTACCATAAGAATTCAGCCATTGAATGTAGTAAGGATGAGGGTGTGGTGTTGTGGTCAAGCCAAGCTTCTCGACCATGTCTATGCTAGCAAGGTTGTTGCAACTTCCGCCATCAATGATGACTCTACATGAACGTTCCTTGATGACGAACTTGGATTGAAACAAAATATGACGTTGAATTTGTTCAGCAAGCTCCATTTGGGCACTTAGCACACGCTGGACAACTAAGCTTTGGTACATGTCAGAGGCCTCATGGCTTATATGTTCTTCCTCAGTTTCATCACCTGCATTGTTAGTTGCAACTAAAACTTGTTTTTCCTCAATATCGCTAGCTGAAGTGTGCTTACCATTGTCTTTAATAAGTAAAGCTCGCTGACTTGGGCAATCACGCATCAAGTGCCCAAATCCTTTGCAACGGTGATATTGTACATCTCTAGATCGCCCTGTCGAAGCAACGGACGAAACACTTTTTGTAGGGACTTGTACCTCTGTTGATTTGCATGCATTAGGGACATGCACAGGAGTGGAAGGGGTAGAAGGGGGCACACGACTTGAGAAGGGTGCCACGTGTTGTTGCTGACTTGGCCGACCTGCAAAAGATCCTCCAAAATTTGCCCTAGGGCGAGACTGTCGACCCTGCACTTCTCTTTCAGCTTTGCAAGCAAGATGGAACAAACGAGTGATAGAATTGTATTCTTTATAATCAAGTATGTCCTGAATTTCTCGGTTTAAACCTCCTAAAAATCTAGCCATCTTAGCATCTTCAGTTTCATCTCAAACACAACGCAATAAATCAGTTTGCAATTCTTGATAATAATCCTCTACAGAACTACTACCTTGTCTTAAACGTTGTAATTTATTCAGCAAATCACGAGAATAATATGAAGGTACAAATCTATGTCTCATTGCTCTTTTCAAAGTATTCCATGTTCTAGGTATGTCCTGATGAGTACGACCATATTCACTCCACCAAATAGATGCAAAATTAGAAAACTCACTAGTAGCAGCTCTAACTTTCTTATCTTCAGGGAATTCATGACAAGCAAATTTTTGTTCTACGGTAAGCTCCCATGTGAGATAAGCATCAGGATCATATTTTCCAGTAAAAGAAGGCATAGTGAATTTAATTTTACAAAATGCATTATTATGGTCACGTACCTCACGTTGATTTTGTCCCATACCTTGACGATTATGACGAAGCCGACGATAGTTACGATCATTGTGCATATTGGCTCCATCTGTTTCCGTATCGGCAGTGTAATTGTTCACATCTTCTTCCACCTCATCTGCCCAAGAGCGGACCGCGGTGGTGTGCGGCACGTAGGAGGTGGTGTGCTGGCGAGAGGAGGTGGTGCGCGCGGCGGAGGGTCCTCCACTCTTGGCTCATGATCATGGGTCTGTTGTCGACAAGTGGTCGGCGCCGAGGAGCGCAGCGCGTGTGTGGAGCGCCACGAGATTGTCATTGATCTTATCCAAGGCATCGCGAACACTCTCACCGAGCGAGTGCTCAATGTGCCGCACGAGCTCTCTCGTGCGAGGTGTGAAAGATCCCTCACCAGTATGCCCCAAAGAGTGGTCGTTATTGTCTACACCATGTGTAGATCCATGTGATCCTGTCATTGTTAGTAGAAAACAAAGAACCAATCACAGTGTATATGTCCCTATGAACTACTAGATTCTGGAGTTTCACAAGTCGCTCACACTCAAGCTTATACCCAGTTCTTACCAGTTCTTACCAATGCAGCAAGGAAGTGGTACAACCGGTGGCTGGTTCGTGATACTCTCACTTGTGATCAGCCCAACGATTGCGAGGGCAGACTCTTGAGTTAGTAGGAAGTGGAGCTCGGAAGGCTAGTATGTAGCAAAGGAATAGCAATTATTCAATTCAGCATGCAAAGTTGAAAAGCAGTTCAAAGTACTAGTCACAAGTGCTGATCCTAGTCTAATCAAAGTTTAGCTAATCAAAGCCCCACTAAGAGATGTGTATGTACGCACACGCAAAGATAAATATGACTTGATGTAAGCAATGGAAAACCTTACAACAAGTGCTAGGAGAGACGCTAACCAACTACTCAAATTTCTTTGTATGGCACAAGATGGTTCACACGATGTAGAGCACAAAAACGGAATAACGTGCAGCGTAAACAGCCCTTTAGTTTAAGCAGAAAACAATAGTTAGTCTCAAGAGATGAAAAAGCAAAGTTTTATATGGCTTATATATACTCGTTTGAAAGGTTTCGATGAGATCTACAACTTTGCAGTTGAGACGAACCCCAAATTCTGAAGGGAAGACTAAAAGAAATGGCAAAAACCAAAACAAAAAACTTGCAACGCGAATTCGGAGCCGAAAATGACCGATTTTGGGTTCCCTGGTGGGAGACTTATGCATTAAGTGGAAAGTATGCACCCCGTTGTTAGCTTTCCAACGAGTCTAAGAACGTCCAAATCGGACACCATATGCAAAAGTTATGCTCGTTTTACTGAAGGTCTCTCGGAAACGGAATCGTACTCGGACTGGAAACCGACTCGGTTTCAATCTTTAAATTGCTATATCTTTTGATTCCTTGGGCTAATCTTGCAGAAATTTTTTATGCAAACTTGTGGCTATATGTAGAAGGGCTCCACCAGTTTTCACTGATTTTGGTGTAAGCTTGCTTTTTTTTTCTTTTTCTTTTTTTTTCTACCACGGCTTTTGTTTTGTGTGGCGGCCTCTTTCTCCTTCTATTTTTTTTTGCGGCTCTAGGGTTTTCCACAAGTCACGAATACAGCAAAGTGTTCTCTCTTTTTTTTGGTGCAGATTAGAGGAGTTCTAACCCACGAATTTTCTGTTTTAGATGCAAAAACTAAGAACCCTAAAAGAACGATTAAGTTTACGCAAAGGAAAAACACGAGAAGCAATCTAGACAACGACCAACTAGACAATAACTAGAACTAAAGATCAGCAACTAGACACGACAATGCAACCAAATATTCAACAAGCAAACTAAAAAAGAAAAAAATTGCAAAGGCTCAAAGGGCTCGGTATGGATGATAGATGCGAATTATTTTCTTTTGGTAATTTTCTGGACTCTAGGTATGAAAAACAAATCTACTACTAAAAAATTGGAAACTCTCACCGATTAACCGTAGCTCTGATACCACTTGATGAACCCTAAGGTTTGATTTGTTGGCCCGATCTTTCGATGAGAACGATAAGTCCGGTAGGCGTCGCTCAACTCTGACGATCCTGGCTATGAACACGCAAGGCTAGAAACCACGCAATCGCTGAACTGATCGACAAGTCGTTATCAACCATGCACGAATACCGGTTGACGACCACGAAGGTCGATTCTCGCATACACCAAGAAGCACGCAAGAACAAGATAAAGCAATCTGAAATTGCAAATAAAGATTGAAATATTAAAATTGGGATTTCGAAAAGCGGTATTATGGTTGGTCTAGTCGACACAAGCCAATACACGAAGTTGCAACAAGGCTAACTTTTAACTAAACAAAATCCAAGGAAACTAGAGGGGGTGCGTCCTCCTTAAATAGGGGATGAGGAGCCACAAATCTAAAAGAAATAGAGGGGTGGGACTAAAGGCATGAATTACTGTTCACATGAACAGTAATCACGCCCCCAGGTGGGCCAGCGGCATATGGGCCAATTCCGGTACGATTACAAGGCCCAAATTAGTGATATAGCACCTTCTTTTGATGATTTCGAAGTCTACAGAAGGAATTTGGAGGTGAGGCTAGATCCGTTGGAAATATATCGTCGTTAGCTTTCCAACAAGCCCAAGAACACCCAAATCGGACTCCGTTTGCAAAAGTTATATCTGTTTTAAGTTGGTCTTTGTCGGGCTGATTCCGAACTGATCGACCAAAATGTATCCGGCTTGAACTCTGCTTGGCACATGTAGTAGCACCATGGCATGTACACATAGTACCATGGTATGTAGGCGTAGCACCATGGCATGTAGACGTAGCTCGATCTAATTGGGTAATATGGCATTGCATTAGCCGAAAGTCCAATTGGAGAAGATGTTGGTGAAGTAAAGGACGTAGAGGATGCAGTGCAGCAGGTTGAAGCAGTGGTTGTATCCTTAGGGTCGATGTCCTCATCAGAAGTGCTATCTACTGATCCAGGGAATAGTGTAGTGGTTTCACAGAGGAATCCGGATGGAGAAATCCGGGGTCTTACACTACCACCCAATATGATATGTTGATCAATTAATGATGTTTGTCCATGAAATTAATGTAAAGAAGCTAAACACAAGGGCATTCCTTGTAACTTTTTACTCACTCCATACGTGCAATCAAACTTTTGAAATTTTAACTATTGATATCTTTTTAAATATTTAAATTTGACATATGCAAGTTATATGTGTAGATTCATCTCGAAAAGTACTTTCATAATATTATAATTTTGTTGGATTTTAAATATATATTGCAATTGTAATTAGTGGTCAACGTTGTATTTTGATCACTGTGTTAATATCCAAAATAACTTATTTTTGTGAACTGGAGAGAGTATTAAGGTAGAAAGTGTTTAGATTAGTCTTTAGATACAAGCACTCTAGTATTTTGTTATTGGAGCTTGTTTCTAAAGGGCCACATAATGAATTAATTATTGCATGCACCCTCCCTCTCCTTTTCTTTCATCTCTCCCACTTCCCCACCTCCCCTTACATTTTCTTGGTCCGAGTGTCTAGCCAGTTATTCATACAAGCAGCAAGTTCTCTCTCTCTTCCACGTCACCCCAATTATGACCTGGCATGGGCTTGGTAACAACTAGTTTGCACTATTGGGTGTGCCCTAACACACACATATATGTACAAATAAATGATTCACACTTGAGATTTTAAACGAGTTACGGATATGCTACCAGTTGGTAGTCTGAGATGGTACACACACATACATATATAGGGAACATATCTAGTGCTAATGGGTAATTCAGTGCTAATACCAATCTTGACAGTTGGATCTGAATTGAACAACCAAGATCAATGCGGGCTCCCACCTCTAAATCATTTAATCACTTTGCATGCTCCCACCTTCAATGTGCTTTCATTAATGCGTCTTCATTAAACACCCTGCATGCTCCCACCTCCAACGGTCAAGATCCAGTGCTAATAGGCAATTCAGTGCTAAGATGCTAATATCAATCTTGATCATTAGATCTCGATTGAACAGCCAAGATTAATAGGGCTCGCACCTCCAAACCATTTAATCACCCTGCATACTTCCACCTCCAATGCGCCTTCATTAATGTGTCTGCAATAAACACCCTGCATGCTCCCACCACCAATGCTCTGCATTAAACACCCTGCATGATCCAACGGTCAAGATTGCCATTAGGACCTTAGCACTCAATTACCCATTAGCACTAGATATGTTCCCATATATATATAAGCCTTCATGCCACCATAGCACCTAGCACAGAAGTACGAGTTTTTCTTAGAGGATGAATGTTTTCCTATTCAATGACTAAGATAAAAAAAATTAAAAAGAATAAGGCACTTTCTCAATCATAACATTTGACAAGGTAAAGAATAATTTCTTGATCATGTGACTGAATAGTTGAATACTAACAATTATCCTGGTTGAGAACTGCTCAGCTCTTTCTTCGGGGACAGGCAAAACTTCAGTGGTCGAAGCCTGCACAACGACCACTTCGGTTTGCCTCATCTCCTTTTTTTGTTGGTAGGATTTGCTCGACCACCTCTTCTGAAGTAATCAAGGCCTACTCGATTTCTTCTCCTGCGGGTACTTATCTTGGCGAGGTCAAAGCATTCTCGACCACTTCCTCTGCATCCACCACATACAATGATGTCTCCACTATGTTGATCGAAACCAACCCGGCCACAGGAGCAGGCAACGACCTCTCTAACTTCCTCAACTCCAACAATTGGATGAGAATAAGTGGGTGGGGGTCTGATACAGATACAGACCTTTATCTATGTAAACAATGCATAAAATCAAATAAATAAGAGTTGGCGACGAAGAGTTCAAAGGCGGGAGGCTTGAAGACAGAGATTACGATAAGAACATGGTAAATGTAAAGGTAAAAGGAGTCTTTTTTATCATCTTTTACCATAACTATTCACCCACTTACTGCAATCTTCGAATACGGTTACTTAGAAAAGATAAATCTTTTCCTCTCTCGCACACTGTCATTAAATGTTTGGAATGATTGTGAAGGAGAAAATCTTCTTGATGTACGTTTCATGGCAAGAAAGCCATAAGTAAATATTTCTAATTTTTTCATAAGCCTTGGGGGCTACCTAATGTGGATTCTTGACCAAATCAACATTTTTTTGGAAAAAATCAAAATATCTATGAAAGCAGGCCCACATATTAAGGGCCCACTTTATAGTGGTTGTGAACTTACAACTAGTATTAAAAGTAAGTATAATCCCTTTTATTACAACCAAGCTGATTGTAGACCAGCTTGAGTCATGAAACGATCAGTCATGGACGCTACACAAGCAGCTATACGGTTTGGGTCATCCCTAACTAGCAAGCTGGTAGAGAGACATGGTATTTTTCCACGTCACTAATGCGGGACTGGTTATTGGCGTATCTGGCAACTTACGACAATTGGTTTAAAGAAGTGACGATTCAAGACTCAATAAAGGAACGTGTGTGAAGATATAATACACCTTTAGCAGCATTAACTTCCAACCCATCAATAGCTATAATGGGGGAGCCCTTGTAAATACCAATAGGACATAATAACTCTCCACGATCTCTGTAATCCGTTACAATTACAACCTATCACGATCTCTTGTAATCCCAAACTCATTTTCATTGTATTCTTATTGTGTCCACGGTAATAAATATATATATATTTTGATTGTGCCCTCATATTATTTTCCAAATAAAATCGATTAAGGCACACTAGGTTTCAATGATTGACAAATTCATTTATTCACTCGCTGGAAGGTGCCAAGAATACTAGAATTGTGTGACCCAGATTTTGCAAATCCAAATCCCTTGTGAAAACACTGTGATATTCCCTAGATCAGTAGATAGCACTCACAGATACATCACTGAATCATTTCCTACACGATGAAAACCTTACCATCCATTATATTAGAAAACATCAGAGTCACATAGACCACATCGGGTCGAGTTTTACAATAGGACCGAAGAGGCAAAATGCTTACATTACATAAAAGCATAAGCGACTGTAGAAGCAAAAGGGGGGTAGAACACATCCCTCCACAGGCAAGCGACTGGGGAAACCCGTGTGCGTCCGATATTAACCAAAGACTTAGATAATATTGGATGCACACAAACACCAATGGAGTCAGCTTGACTGATGCGAGACCTAGACTAAAAGAACTACACCACTCTTCATCATCTTCTGGGCCTCCAACTCCTGAATCCTCGTAGTAGGAATATGCTCCATGAGCTCCTGCTTTTGAGGGTTTGGGGGAAAGAGCGAGGATGATCACAACTTTCGTGCTCGTGAGCCAACACACATAATGCAGTAATAATACATGCAAGGCTTAACAAGTATTTCTCGGGTTCTTTTATTTGCTAAAAACAATATTTTCAATTACAGTATTTAGAAATTCTTATGACTTAGCAATTTGACCAAAGCTCATTTTATTAAAGAGATATTGTGCAATATTTATAACAGCAGAGGATACCTCCACATTATTCTTATTTTGATTGTGGTTGCCTCCACTCTGCAGAGGTTGTACACTGTACCCACAAGAGGTAATCACACTCATTGTCCCACATGATTCCTTATTCATGTAGTTGAGTGATCATCACAGTAACCATTCAAATTACCTGGCCATTTCTGGTATCTCACCGATATGGGCTGCCCCAATTTACGGTGGGTCCCATAACATTGTGCGGAATGCTCACCACAATGACTAGTATAGTTGGCAACTTCACCCTTCCCTAGTGTCCCATTCAAGCTGGATCGTATCCAACGCTTGCACTACCTCCCTATGCCTCTAGGGAGATGAATTTCAAGGTCCAATAGGTTTACTAAGTCAAGTTGTACTTTACAGACTTGTGGTTGTACTTGTTTTTACACAGGAGGTCATGACAAGATTAAGTCCTTTATCCATCCAGGCGGTTCATACCATATACCAACCACTCTCGTGCTCCGACGGCACCACCACCATACCATCCGCCCAGATGAGGTAACAACAATTTAATAGGGCTTTTGGGGAACAAAATGCATTACACAACATTCTAGTCATTTACCCACAATGACTGCCCAAACCAATTTCATGATTAAAAGATGATGATTGTGGCATTTAATGCCTCGGTACTTAAGCAAGACTAGCATGTGCTTATGTACAACCTATAACTAGTAATTACCACATAGTTACTAGGGTGACATGGAATAATGGATTCAATTACCAAAGAGTGGTATAATAATTAATTAATCATCAAATGGGTATTTAACTACGTTAGGGTTTAACATACATTTGCTTAAAGAATTAAAGCATGCAATTTTGGTAATTTAAAGGAACATAATTTGTGTAACATGTCGGCTCAAAATGATCAATGTATTGACTCACTTGGAGTGAAGGGGGGAGAGTCTTGAAAGTCTTGTGCTTGATCAATCTGGTGATATCCTACGTCTCCGAACTCCACTTGGACGAACACACCAGAAAAGAATAAACAAGCAAAGAGAATAAATAAATACTAACGAAATATCAAATGAAATCCAAATCAAATAAGACTAGTGCCATTAGCATGGTCTTGAATTTAGACAAATTCAGAAACAAAAATCACTAGAATCAGTGTTATAAACGGAGGAGAACGGAGCTTCTGAAGTTCTGGCTTCATGTACTGTCGGTTCCGAGTACTGTTCATTTCGAGTATTATTTGTTTCGAGTACTGTTGGCTTTGAGTACTATTCATTTCAAGTACTGCTCACTTCGACCTGACGTGGCCGGAAGGAGGTTGGACTACAGGACATAGTTGGAAGGGGTTGTACTACGTGGTCGAAGGAGTTTCAACTGCGTGGTCGAAAGGGGTTCGACTGCGTGGTCGAAATAGTTTTGACTATGTGGTCAAAGTAGTTTTGACTACACGACTACTTGGTCGTAGACATAGTCATAGATATGGTCGTAGACGTAGTAAAAAAGGAGTTGTGACCACTCGACGTGGTCAGTGAGAAGTTCGACAACACGGTATGGTCGGAATGACAAGAGGAACCACTGGGCACGGGGAAAGGGGGCTTACCAAGACCGACCCATAGGTCGAAGGAGGTCGAACGGCGGTGAAGGACGACGATGGCGAAGGGGTCAGCCGGGACTGAAGGAGAAGAGAAAAGACGGTGTTTCCTGCGACACAAAACTAAAGTCGAGTGAGGGGATCGCTCCAAGGAGCTCTAGGGCAGGAACTAACTCGGGTAGGAGAGAGGCTGCACTGGTTCAGCAAGAATCGGAAGGAGGCATGCGACGGCCTGAACTTGGAGCTTCGGGGCTTCAGCAACCGCAGCGATACGAGCGAGAGTGCGGCTCGGAAAAGAAAGGGGTTGCTCGGGTTCTTTCTAGTGGCACTTACCAAAATGAAGGGGAGACGAGGGGAGGCAAGGGGAGGCTCGGAGCTCCTTTTATAGCCGGCGAGAGGGCAAGGAAGGGTCGTCGGAGGCTTGAAGTTCCCGAGGTAGTCGTGGCATGGGCGCCCTGATCGGAGAGGATGGGATTGGTGCGTGCAGCGAGGAGGTGATGGGAGTGATGACTGGCGGGCGACACAGGTGGCTGGGGCAACTCAAGCAGGCGCTGGCGACGAGACGGGCGATGGATGCACCGGAGTCAAGAGCAAGTGGAGGGGAGCAAGTGGTGGCAGAGGGCCAGAGGGCGTAGGTGCGCTGCCATGGTTCTAACGCGGCGGCGATATAGGTGACGGGAAGGGGAAACAGAGCTGGCGACTTCGGGGATCAAGTTGGTGGCAGAGGCAATGAGGGAAGGTGGGCATTGTTGGCGTCGGGCGATGAGGAGGGGTGGGGGTGCCGCAGTCCACGAGCAGGTGGAGTAGGTGGCGGAGGCGACGGGGCAGTAGGGGCTAGCTCGGGGGCTGAGCCGGGGAGAAGAAAGGCATAGGGGATGAGAGTTGAGCCAGCTAGGCCGAAGCTGGGTCAGGGGAGGAGGCCAAGAGGGGGCTACTACTAGGGGAACGGCCGGCCCAAGGGAGAGGAAAATGGGCTGGGCTAGAAGAGAGAGGTTTTGAAATTGAGGTAGAAGCTTGAGATTTTAAAAATACAACTTAAGTTGAAATAAATTTTTGAAACCAACTGACAAAATAAATTAATATTCATAAACCAAAAAATAGGATGTTACATACCCTACCCTCCTTAAACGGAATCTCAACCCCGAGATTCGAGTTACTCGAGTTAGACAGAGAACATACCTCTCATTACTCCTGAAGCTACTTGGGCTTCTTCAGCGGTGATTTGGTTCACATGGCCCTAGTTTGACGTGGAAGCGGCTCTGGATGCCTGCGAGGTCTGATGACTTTGGCCTGGAGCTGAAGTGTGTCCTCGAGCTGGTGTGGCTCTAAAGTTGTATTTCACCAGAGTGACTGGTTGAGGGCACTTTTTCCCCATAGCTGAAACAGCAAAAATGAGCTATTGGGTTGGCTACTGCAAGCTGTCCGGCGGAATGCGGAGTGCGGAAAACATCCTCATTGGGATGCAAGGTTGCAACTGGAGCTGGAGCTGTAGTTGGAATTGGAACTCTCAGTGGCTAGGCGGCTAACTGCCTAAAAGACAAGCTGCCCTGAAATGCTTATCTCTGTGAAAAACTACTTTGTGGCCCTTGAAATGACATCTTTCTTTTGCAGCTAGCTTCTGTCATCCTCTTTTCATTTTCCAATATGAGAGCTTTGTTTACCAGGTGGTGAAAGCTTGGAAAGTCCTGGATAATAAGCTAGCCACTCATGTCTTCGTGCATTCCTTCTAGAAAGCGGTCGATCTTTTCATCTTCATCGGCTACTTTACTTGGGGCGTAGCGGGCAAGTTGATTGAACATTGTCAGGTACTCATTGACTGTCATGCTTCCTTGCTTCAGAGCACGGAACTCATTCTTTTTCATCCTCAATGTGTGTAGCGTCCCGTTTTTCGGAGTTTTTGAAAATTTGAAAAGAGAACCATTTGCTTCTATTTGCCCAAAAGCTTAATTTGAAAATTTCAAAATCATTTGCAGTTTAATATGAGTTAATCAAACTTCAATTAAATTAAAGTTGGTTTAATTGAATTTTCTGGAATTTAAAATCAAAATTATTATTTTAAGAATTTTCTTGGATTTATTGGATTTTAGAAATTTATTTTTGTTTTATCCGAAATTAAAAATTAAATTATTTATAAAAGAAAAAGAAAATTTAAAGTTAAAAGTATTTTTATTAAGTCTAGAATAATTCAAGGAATTTCGTGAATTTTTCTAGAATTTTTGGAGTCTATTTGCTATTTTCTAAATTGCTTTTGAATTGTTTGAATTTCTAAAATCAAAATGTATTTTAATTCCTTTTTTCGTGCGTGGGCGAATCCTTCGCCCATCATCGCTTTCCGCCCCGCCTCGCCTCCGCGCCCCTCCGCTCCGCCGGCCGCTCATGTGCAAGGCCGCCTCAACCGTCCGATCGTCATCGTGTGACCCTCGCCTCGCCGCGTCCACGTCTTCGCCGACCGTTGGATCGAGATCCGCCGCTCCGTTCGCCGCGGCCGTTCGTCTCCCTCGCCGCGTCCCCTTTTCATCGCGACCGTCCGATCGCCATCGCACGGCTCGCATCGCCCGCGCCCCTTCCTCTTCTCACCGTCCGATCAAAATCGGACGGCGCTCGCTTCATCTTCCTCCCCGCGCCCCTCCGCCTTCTCAACCGTCCGATCGAAATCGGACGGCTCTCCGTTCACCGCGCCTCCCTCGCTCCCCACCGTCCGATCGCAATCGGACGGCTCCCGCTCGTCGTTCTCCCCGCGTTCGCCGCTCTCTCTCCCACGTCGCCGCCGCGCCTCCGCCGCCGCGAATCCCGCCCCGTCCCGTCTCGCCGTCTCCTCGCCTCTCGCGCGAATCCCGCCGCGAATCCGCCGCCATCGCCGTCCGTCTGCCGCCGCACCGCCACGCCCGCGCTTATCCGCGCCGTCCGTCGCCTCTCGCCGCCTCACCGCGCCGCGACTCCTCCGCCTTTAAATAGCGCCGGTCTTCTCCCCTCCCTCTCTTTTCCCTCCCCTCGGCCCGCCTCGTCGCCGCCGTTCTCTCTGAAGCGCCGCCGCCCCTCCTCCGCCTCGCGCTTGCCGTCTCCCTCGGCTCGGCCATGCGCCTCCCTCTCTCTCTCTCTCTCTCTCTCTCTCTCTCTCGCCCATGGGACGAGCCCACGTGGCCGCCGCGTCGTGCCGGGTCGGGCCAAGCACCTCGGCGCGTGGCAGCTACGTGTGCTTGCAGCGCTGACGCGTAAATCGGAATTTTCAGTTGGAAAATAAATCCGAAAATCCGAAAACCCTAATTCTATCATTTCATGTGATTTTCCAACTTCTTTTGGCCATAACTTTCACATCCGAACTCCGATTTGGGTGATCCAAATTTCTAAATTCATATAAATTCATCCTCTTTCATTTGGTACTGGTTTTGTAATTTTTGGAGTTTATTTGGTGCTGTTTTATTTATTATTGCTATTCTCGCACGTAGATTCCGGCGTTTCGGAAGATTTCTTCGACCCGACGACCAAGACCCTCTCCTCGTCAACGAAGGCAAGTCGTAGGCCTTTGACCATGTTGAACCCATTTTACAAATGTATATTGCTTTAAATTATCATGCATGGCTAGTTTTATTAAAAATGGTTTTGGGAGTAGATAATTACCAAATTGCCATTATGCCTCCTTGATGAATTGAAAATGAAATGTCTCCTTGAATGACATATATCCTTGAACACCTTAGGATGGTTAATACTAGTTGGACATAATTGTATACCAACTTGGGAGCGTATTATTGCTTAGACATGCTTTAGTTACCCGCGAGACTTTCGATCACATGTTCAATGATTATTGAAATTTGACTAATGGAACTATGGAACAGTGGTGTGAGGCCACTTTTATTAAAAGATGTTGTGCCATGGCAGGGATTGCCATTTGGTCGGGATTGAACAAAAATGATTTATGCTCGGGCTTGAGGTAGGGAGCTAGAGTGGGTGCGTAATGCACATTGGGTTGTGGTAGACTTGTCTGAGCAGTCAACTAAGGACTTAACTTTGCAAGTCATTGATCTGGGTCACCTCGTGCAACCATAAGTCCGGTATGGGACGGACCTGGCCAATTAATTAGGAAAGTTTTGAGTCGGTTCTGTTGTGGTACATTTATTGGCGCAAGAGGGGGCTGTGATGGCGAAACCTTAGCGGGCAGAACCGAGGCAAAATGGAACTTTGTAAAAGCCTTGTCACGTGCTCTAGACTACTCACCTAAGGAAGTGAGCGGTGGTATCGACGGATGCCAAACAAACTAGAGAATTCGTGTCTTGTGGGTAAAGCTGTACAACCTCTGCAGAGTGTCAAAATCTATTCGAATAGCCGTGTCCCCGGTTACGGACATGCCTGGTGATTTCGCGCAAGGGGTAGCATTTTCAAAAATGTGGTTTGGTTCGATGGAAAGGTTTGGTTGGAATGGTTGGGAAGTGAACGGGATGTTCACTGCTTGATTCAAAAGAACTTGGTTATCTATGTATTATTCTTTTAAAATCCTGCCTTGCAATCTAATTATTGTATTTACTGTTAAACTTGCTTTCTGCAAATTAGCCATAAAGCCATTCTTGTTTAAGCCTGGCATGAATACTATGTGCATACATTTCTCTACGACTTGCTGAGTACTTTATGTACTCACGGCTTTATGCCCTTTGTTGATCAGTCCCAGCAGAAGAATCAGGAAATATTGAGTTCTACGAAGAAGGCTACTTTGAAGACTTCGCGAACTAGGTCACGTCCTCCACTCGATTGCCTGTGGGCATGTCGATTGGGCTCCACGTGTTTTTGAGATTTCCGCTGCCAGATACTCTGTTGTTGCTAAGCCCTGTGAGGCGACTTTTTGTAAGAACCTTGACCATAAGGTCTTTGCTATTTTAATTAATATTACTTTGTCTGCTTCATTAGTTCGTCGTTGAATGGTTATGAATGCATCATTGTTGCAACTGTGCAAGCTAGCTACTGATCATGGGACTAGCTTGGTATGCACAGAGGGTCTCGGGGTTGTGTGAATACCCGGGGTCCCGACAATGTGCTGGCTGGCACGAAGTTTGTTCTGAAAGCCTACTTGAATTCGCTCCAAGGAATTGACTGCCTCGAGGGTTCAATCTCGTCTAACTGCACTTCTGCAATCTCTTCTGCGGCGGCGGGGTCTTACTGATTCTTAGCCTCAGGTGCTACTGCTTGAATTTGCTCCAAGGAATTGACTGCCTCGCGGGTTCAATCTCGTCTAACTGCACTTCTGCAATCTCTTCCGCGGCAACGGGGACTTACTGATTCTCAGCCTCAGGTGCTACCGCTCCTTCTGTTATTCTGCTTCTTCTTCATCAACTACTAGGCTTTCACCACCTCGGACAGCGAGGTAATTTCCCACTAAGCAACGACGGCTCCTTTTAGATGATGGATGGCAAAGATCATTTTGTCCTCCTCTGAGCATCGAGTAAGACGAAGCTTCTTCTCAGTATATCTGAGCCAATCCTCAACTTCCAGGGGTTCATTTGCTACAGCGAAGGTGAGGGGTCTTGTCCTGAGAAAGTCGGCCAACTTCGAATGTTGACTGGTCGGTCCTGACTGCTGACTGGCAAGCAAGTCTTGGAGAATTTGTGTCTACTGAAACATGACTTGTGCCATTGACGGGTTGGCCGGCGGTGGGGGAGCTAGATCTTGACCACGGCCACGGCCATGACATCTTCCTCGGCCTGCTGCAAAAGCACCACGTGTAGGGGCAGCTGTTTTTTTTGGTACCATCTGAAGAAACAACTCAGCTTAGAACTAGTGGAGATATATGAGGGTTTACTAGCCCTCTATAACACACACACAGAAGAACTTCAAACCAATGAGGAGAAGAATCAAGTACCACACAAAACCTAGAGTGGCCATATTACATTAACGGGGTTAGGTGTCACATGACTCCTGAAACATAGCATACATGCTATGCTAAGCCACGACACAGAATACAAACCACAACGCTAACAAAAAAAATGGAAAACAAAAAGTGCTCGCAACCAAAATATTTCCTAGCAAGCACTGCTAACTAACCTAGCCTGGCCTGACTACTCCAAAATGACGATGAAGACCTCGGGGTCGATCACTCCTTCCTGGATGGGCAGAATGTGTTGGGACCAGAAAATATATCTCAGGAACCCTCTGTTTATTCTGAACTAGTCCCAGATCAGTAGCCAGCTCACACAGGAAACAGTGATGAAATATCACCCATTTATTCGATTTAACTAAAAAGATAACAAATAATAATAATAATAACTAGACCTTATGGTCAAAGTTTACTGAAATTGCCATGCATGGCTAAAGAAACAAAATAAACTCTTGTAGCGGAATGAAAAATCTTGGAAATACCACTCAACATGCCCACAGGCAATCGAGTGGAGAACACATCCTAATCCGTAAAACCTTCAAAGTCCTCCTTCTGAAAGAACTCATGAGCAGCTTAATATTCTTCAACAAATCAACAAAAGTGTAAAGCCATGTGTATATAAAGTACTCAGCAAGCCGTAGGGAAATGTATGTAAATACTATGCATGCAAGGCTTGCCAAAGGTTAGTTGTATGGTTCTTTTGCAGAAAGTAGCATTGACGATAAATACAATAAATAGATTGAAATGCGTAGTTGAAAAGAAAAGTAAATAATTGCTTTGAAACAACAAATGAATTCCCCATTCACTTCTCAACCAAACCAATGATTAATGAATCCCCAATTCACCAGTCGATACAAACCATCAAGTGAATTACCCATTCACCGAACAAACATTATATCCATCAAGTGAACTTCTCATTCACACTCCGACATATTTTATAAGAAACTCTATCTCTCGTACGAAACCCCATGCACGTCCATAACCACGGACATGGCTATTCAAATAGTTTTACACTCTACAGAGGTTGTACAGCTTAACCCACATGATACGAATTATCTAGTTTATTTGGCATCCGTCGATACCACTCCTCACTACCTTAGGTAAGCAATCTAGAGCACATGACAAGGCCTTTACAAAGTTCTATTTTGAATCAGTTCTGCTTGCTAAGGTTTCAACACTGAATGTCTAACCGACCAAACAGGATCCCCCTCTTGCGCTAAACACAACCCAAACAGAACCAAATCAAAATATCGCTAATTAATTAGCCAGGTCCATCCCATTAGACATGTGGTTGTACGATTAAGGCCCAGTTAATGGCGCACAAGATTACGTCCTTGACAAGTTACCCAGACGATCTTACCACAACCCATAACCCACAACCCGCAACGTGTTAAATCCACACACTCAATCCACCATCCACTCACCCGAGCGAAAACCATTTGTTTAAATAAAACCAATGACATACCCTGTCATGGTACACAAATTTTAACAAGAGTTGTTAACCACCACAATTCCATATATCATTAAGTCAAGATTAATCATTATAACACATGTGATAATGAACCCATTGTAACTAAGAATGACTAAACATTTGTACGCTACACATGTTGGTGATACAAATATGTCCAACTAAAATTATCCATGCTAGGGTGACAAATGATTCATGGCATTTAAATATTCAATGGAGGCATAATGACAAGTAGGTGATAGCTAATCCCAAAATAATTTTTATAAAGATAGCATGCAGTTGTATAAAACAATATACTGTTCAAATCATAGATTCAATATGATCAAAGGACTACATCCTGCCTTAGAATACAATCTGGTACTGTTCTTGATCTTGATGCACTCCTCCTTGCTCAAAATTCCCCGAAGTGGCAACGTCTACTCGCAAACAAAGTAAATAAAACAAATAAATACAAAATAGAGATAAAAAAACTATAAAAATTAATTACAAATCACAGCTAAATAGAGCTCAAATTTAGATGAATTTAAAATTTTGGATGGGCTCAATCGGAGTTCGGATGAAGAAAATATGGGTTCTGTAAGATCAAAACCCTAAGAAATACCCAAAAAGAAGTTTCAAGTACTATTCGCTTCGAGCACTGTACCTTGAGTATTGCACACGGTCGGAAGGAAGTTGCGACTGCCTGGTCATAGGAGGTTACGACTGCCTGGTCGTAGGAGTTACAACTACCTGGTCGTAGGAGGCTTACGACTGCCTGGTCGTAGTAGGAGGTTTGACCACGCGGTAGGCTCGGGTTTGGATTTTGGATGTGCCACATGGATCGCCATGTGGACCGATGACTGGAATGCCACCTAAGCAAATAGATGACATGGCTACTGACATAAAGGTGAAGTGGCACAAGAGAGAGAAAATGAGGGAGAAGCAGAGAGAGACATGGCCGGCAGCTTGGGCTCATCAATGAGGGCAACTGGCGGCTAGACAGAAGTGGCTAAGAGCAAAAATGGGATCCCAAGGATACGGCGGTGCTCTGGGTAGCACTGGCTCGGCAAGAGCGACGACGTCTCGACGGCGGTGGCAGCTTTGGTGGCGGAGCTTCGGCTCTCAGTGGCTTTGATGCTTCAGTGGCGCCCAAGGGAAACAAGGAGGAGCACAACGATGGGGATGACATGGGGAGCACAATGCAAAAGCTTGGAAAGACAGGAGGTCAAAGGAATCCACAACGAGAAGGAGTTGACCAGAGTCGAAGGATCGGTGGTGACACCTCGGTGGCAGAAGAGCAAGGGGGAGGTGGGAGATTAGATGAGAGGGACATGGAGCACATCTTGATGCGCATGGAAAACAAAGGATCTCACCGGAGGATTAGATCGGAAAGTGGTCGGCGACCGTATTTGATGATGAAGACAAAAACGGCGGAGCGGTGGTTCCCGAGAAGAGATGATGAGGGCACGGCACAACCCATGGGGATGCAATCCCAACGGTGGTTGAAGCACAGCCGGAGACGCATTGTCGACGACAAAATCTGAGAGCGAAGAAGCTTCAATGGCGGCGGGTCCTTCAACGATTGCGGTGCAACGATGACGAATCTAGGGCGAAGCCTTAGGGTTTTGGGAGAGGAGGAACAGTGAAGAAATTGACACAGTTGGGCCCCTTATATAGGACCGGAGGGGAGGAGTCCAAGAGGAGGCTAGTGGTGCGGAGAACCCGGATGGAAGGAAAGAGTTCACGCTGAAGACAATGGCGACGTGGCGATGGCGACGAGTCCACCTGGCCACCGGACAAAGGAAACTGGCGCGAGCGAGCAGGACTGCGCAGAAAATAGGCCAGGAGATGGGCTGGGCTACGGGAATAGACTCGGGCTAAGCTAGAGATTCAGCCCGAAGGAAATATGAGATTTTAAGTAGGTTTTTCTTTTTAGAAAATACAAAAAATACAAATGGCAAATAGAAAATAGCAAATGAACTCAGAACAATTCTAGAAAAATCTAGAAAATATATCCAAGCACAAAGAACCCAAATAAAAATAATTTTGACAATAATTGATGATGTAATTAATCACATTAAATGGTTTGTCTTTTGAAAGTCCATATTAAGCTTTATTTTAATTCAAATAAGAATTTGGTGAATTTTTCTACAGAACTAAACTACTCAAAAAGATTTTTAAACTTCAGAAAAATTGGGATGTTACATAATGTAGCAGAAAGGCGATTCCAGTAGAAGATCTTCGTGCATCTAGCTCAGGCAGGTGCAGGTGAAGAGTGCTGCGTCTTGGACTGCTTCATCACAGCTGCCTATGGGATGGTCAGTCCTGAAGGTGTCAGCGATGAACTCGCCCTCTCTAGCATAGAGGAAAGCCTCCATTGCCCATGACTCTTGGTCCAGCATCTGGGTCTTTCGGCCTCTGAAGATAGGCCGACTAGCTCTATCGGACCTGGATTTCCTCTGTGAAAATACTGTGTTATTCCCTAGTTCAGTAGATAGCACTCACAGATACATCACTGAATCATTTTATACACGATGAAAACCTTACCATCCATTATATTAGAAAATATCATAGTCACATAGACCACATCGGGTTGAGTTTTACAATAAGGTCGAACAGGCCAAATACTTACATTACATAAAAGCGGAAGCTACTGCGAAAGCAAAAAGGGGGTAGAGCACATCTCTCCACAGGAAAGCGACTGTGGAAACTCGTGTGCCTCCGATATTAACCAAAGACTTAGATAATATTGGATGCACACAAGCACCAACAGAGTCAGCTAGACTAAGATGAGACCTAGACTAAAAGGACTACACTACTCTTCATCATCTTTTGGGCCTCCAGCCCCTAAATCCTCATAGTAGGCACAATCTCCATGAGTTCCTGCTTCTGAGGGTTTGGGGGAAGGAGTGAGGATGAGCACAACTTCCGTGCTCGCAAACCAACACACATAATGTAGTAATAATACATTCATGGCTTAACAAAGATAGCTCGGGTTCTTTTATTTGCTAAAAGCAATGTTTTCAATTACAATATTTAAAAATTCCTATAACTTCGCAATTTGACCAAAGCTCATTTTATTAAAGAGATATTGTGTATTATTTATAACAGCAGAGTTTACCTCCATCTTATGCTTATTTTGATTGTGGTTACCTCCACCTATTAACATCACTGGGTATGACGACCCAGGAAAAAGCAAAACAGTGTTACATCAGCCTGACTAGTATTTCATCCCATCCACAAGATTTTATAAATAGAACTAACTCAAGTTAAGTTCTCATGTTCGCCTTTGACAGCAGGAATGGCTGTTTAAACAGTTTAGACTCTGCAGAGGTTGTACACTATACCCATAAGAGACAATCACACTTATTTCCCCACATAATTTCTTAGTCATGTATGTTGAGCAATCATCACAGTAACCTTTCAAATTACCTCGCCCTTTCTGACATCTCACCCATATGGGCTGCCCCCATTTGCGGTGGGTCCCATAACATTGTGCGGAATGTTCACCACCACGACTAGCGTAGTTGGCAACTTCACACTTCCCTGGTGTCCCATTCTAACTAAATCATATCCAACATTTGCACTACCTCACTCTGCCTCTAGTGAGATGAATTTAAGGGTCCAATAGGTTTACTAAGCCAAGTTGTACTTTACAAACTTATGATTGTACTTATTTTTACACAGGAGGTCATGACAAGATTAAGTCTTTTATCCATCCAGGCGGTTCATACCATATACCAAACACTCTCGTGCTCCGACGGCACCCACCACCATACCATCTGCCCAGATGAGATAATAACAATCTAATAGGGCTTTTGGGGAACAAAATGCATTACCACAACATTCTAGTCATTTACCCACAATGACTGCCCAAACCAATTTTGTGATTAAAAGATGATGATTGTTGCATTTAATGCCCGGTACTTAAGCAATACTAGCATGTCACTTAAGTATAACCTATAACTAGTAATTACCACATAGTTTCTAGGGTGACATGGAATAATATATTCAATTGCCAAAGGGTGGTATAATAATTAATTAATCATCAAATGGGTATTTAGCTACCTTAGCATACATTTGCTTAAAGAATAAAGCATGCAATTTTGGTAATTTAAAGGAACATAATTTGCGTAACATGTAGGCTCAAAATGATCAAAGTATTGACTCGCCTGGAGTGAAGGGGACAGAGTCTTAAAAGTCTTGTGCTTGATCAATTTCGAGATCTCCTGCGTCTCCGAACTCTACTCGGACGAAAGCATTGGAAAAGAATAAACAAGCAAAGAGAATAAATAAATACTAACGAAATAACAAATGAACTCTGAATCAAATAAGACCAGTGCCATTACCAAGGTCTTGAATTTAGACAAATTTAGAAATAAAAATCACAAGAATCGGAGTTATAACAGAGGAGAACAGAGCTTCTGAAGTTCTGACTTCAAGTACTGCCGGTTCCGACAAGAGGAACCACCGAGCACAGGGAAAGGAGGCCTTCCAAGACTGAGAAGGAGGTCAGAGAAGGACTAACGGTGACGGGGGAGCTCGCGGTAGGTGGCGAAGGAGGACAGCGACGAAGAGGTCGGCCAGGACTGAAGGAGGAGAGGATAGACGGTGTTTCCTGTGACATAAAACTGAAATCGAGTGAGGGGATCGCTCCAAGGAGATCTGGGCCATGAATTGACTAGGGTAGGATAGGAACTGCACTAGTGCGGCAAGAACCAGAAGGAGGCACACATCGGCTGTAACCTAGAGTTTCAGGGCTTCAGCAACCACAGCGACACGAGCGGGAGTGGGGGCACGGAGAAGAAAGGGGCTGCTTATGTTCTTTCTGGTGGCACTTACCAAAATGAAGGAGAGATGAGGGGAGGCAAGGGGAGGCTTAGAGCTCCTTTTATAGCCGGTGGGAGGGCAAGGAAGGGTCGTCGGAGGCTCGGAGACGCGTGGGTTCCTGAGGCGGTCGTGGCATAGGTGCCTTGGTCGGAGAGGACGAGGCAGGCGTGCGCAGTAGGGATGTGACGGGAGTGACGACTCGGGTGGGCAACGCAGGTGGCGGGGGCGACTCGAGCAAGCGCTGGCGATGAGACGGGGAGATGGAGGCGCCAGAGTCAAGGGCAGGTGGAGGGGAGCAGGTAGCGGCAGAGGGCCAGACGGCACAGGCGCACGGCCATGGTGCTGACGAGGCGGTGAGATGGGCGACGGAGGCGGTGACTTCGGGGGTCAAGCTGGTGGCGGAGGAAACGGGGGCTAGTGGGCATTGCAGGCGTCGGGCAATGAGGAGGGGGAGGGGGTGCCGGAGTCCACGGGCAGGTGGAGTAGGTGGCGGAGGCAACGGGGTAGCAGGGGCTGGCTCAGGGCTGAGCCGGGGAGAAGAAAGGCAGGGAGAGCTAGGCTAGGCGGGCCAAGCTGGGCCGGGGGAGGAGGCCAAGAGCGGGCTACAACCAGGGGGGACGGCCGGCCCAAGGGGGAGGAAAATGGGCCAGGCAGGAAGAGGTTTTGAAATTGAGGAAGAATCTTGAGATTTTGAAAATACAACTTAAGTTGAAATAAATTTTTGAGACCAACCGACAAAAATAATTACTATCCACAAACCGAAAAACAGGATGTTACAAAAATACATTCATGCCCTAGGACAATTATCCTCTCTTGTTTTCTTTTCCCGTGCCATCGAGAGAATGAACCGATTTGTGGTACTTGTGGTACTGTCCTAAGGTATCTTAGAGCATCTACAATAGTTTGTTTCTTAGCTTGTTACTAAGAGGGGAGAGTACTCAATTTAACAAAAAGAAACAAGCTTTTCAATAGATTGTTTCTTGAGCTTGTATCTAAGAATTTAATTCCTACTTTAATTGCTATAAGCAAAACTAGTTTTTAAGTAACAAGCAAGTCTCCAATAGCTATTTTGTTATTTCTTATGTCTTGTTATCAACATCTAGCTTATTTCTTCATCTAGAAATAAGCTCACCTTCTCTCCTCGTGAAGAAATAAGCTCATCTTCTCTCCTCGTCTTCTTTTCTTTATATCACCAAAATGCTGTTGTGACAACTATTTAGTAATAAATGATATAGACTATTATAGATACTCTTAGAACATCCTCAATCATCTTTTTTTAACCCTAAAAGATAAGGGTCCTAGGAAACTGCACGCCATCGTTTACTCAACTTTACTAAAGCGGAGAGCACTGTATTTTGGAGCAGTTCCCGAAGTTCTCTTTTGAAGGAAGCAATTTACTGAAGATGCCGGACTGTTTTTAGGAGTAGTTTCCAAAGTTATCTTTTGAAAGAAGTAACTTCCCCCAATTAATTGGTGCAATGCCTTTCTGAATCTCCAGCTCCAACATATTAGTACTAGTGTTTCATTGAATCCAGCCGATCGTGCCATGAATTTCTATCAACTCAGCAATTGGACCAAGCCTTTAAATCCACAGCTTATTTAAGCAGACACTACCACATAAGTTGATCAATTAAGGATGTTTGTCAGTGAAATTAATGTAAAGAAGCTAAACACAAGGGCATTCTCAATAACTTTTTACTCCCTCCGGTTTAAAAAAAACAACTCGTTTTTCCCTCCGATTTATAAAAACAAGTCATTTTAGAATATGTACAGTCAAATTTTTTGAATTTTTGACTATTGATATCTTTTTAAATATTTAGATTCGATATATGAAAGTTATATGTGTAGATTCGTCTCGAAAAGTACTTTCATAATATTATAATTTTATTAGATTTTAAAAATATATTGCAGTAGTAATTAGTTGTCAACATTGTTTTTTGATCACTGTATTGATGTCCAAAACAACTTATTTTGTGTACTGGAGAGAGTACTGGGTAGAAAGTGTTTAGATCAGTCTTTGGATACAAGCACTCAAGTATCTTGTCATTGAAGCTTGTTTCTAAATGGTCGTACAGTGAATTAATTATTGCATGCATCCTCCCTCTCCTTTTCTTTTCCTCTCTCCCACTTCCCCACCTCCCTATTACACTTTCTTGGTCCGAGTGTCTAGCTAGTTATTCATGCAAGCAGCAAAGTTCTCTCTCTTTCCTCTCCCTCTCTCTTCCACGTCACCCCAATTCTGATGTGGCATGGGCTTGGTAACAACTGGTTTGCACTATTGGGAGTGCCCTAACATACACATATATGTATAAATAAATGATTCACAATTTGAGATTTGTAAATAAATGATTCACATTTGAGATTTTAAACGAGTTATTGATATCCTACAGTTGGGAGTACATATATCTTCATATGTAAGGCCGGCCGGCCGGCACCACTCCAGGCAGCCATAAAACCAATATGGCGTACGTAGTGGTATGCATCATGATGGCTAGTTTGAACACTTTTCACTTAGATGGTCCACAGGAGAACAGGACCAATATCATATAACTGCATCAGTCTTCCAGACAGTGTGTGTGCAGTATCTTGCTTTTCTTCTCTATGCAAAAACATATTTCTACTCTCTGCTGGCCGGTTGACACACGCAGTCCGGTAGGCCCTCTAAGCTGGATAGCTATGCTAGCAACCTTTCTGCCCCCAAAGGAAGACGAAAACATTCTTAATCTCATCATAGCAAGGGATCAAAGGAACAAGATGATGTGCATACTTTTCTTGTTGCTAAGGCTAACAGGTCGACCATGGTCCAACAAAGCATTCATCGTGGATGAAGCCGGCCAGCATGGACATTAGATGAGGCAAACATGCATTGTTCTCTCTCAAGTGAACTTAATTGTATGCCAGTTAATTAATTGCCTATATGTATGTACACTCCAGCTGCATGATTGTACCAACAACTAGTTAAATCATCTGCTAGGTGTCAGAAAAATCAACTTCACCTGACCTAACTTGCAGCTATAAATTAATTGTAGAAAGCCTAAAGGGACTTGTAGCTAGCTAGCTAGCTAGCTTGTTAATTCCCAGGTATAAGCAAGAATATTACTAGCCAGCACAGCAGGGTAAGTCCTTTTGTTGCATGCAATGCAATGCATGGCCATGCAGGAGGCCAGGAGGCAGGCATGCATGATCAGTAAAAATTGCATGTGTGGGGGCAAAAAAACATGCGTGCTGGCGATCGACTGACGACTCCTCCATATGGGCCGGGACGACTGCATGCTGTGCCTGTGCGTGCAGCTGTGGTCATTATCTGCTAGCTTTTGGTTTGTTAGCTAACACATTTCCCAAGCCGCTGCCTAGGATCCTCTAGCTCGTTGGGTTTAATATATATCTTGCATTGCATGCAGAGAGGACGACCTTTAATTTTCTATCTCTTTCCATCTAGATAGAGCTAGCTAGCGCAGCTAGCTCGAGTGTACCATCTCGCCGGCATGGTAGAAATGCTGGTTTAGTTTAATTTCTCGCTAAAATAGGTCGTACAGAACAAAAATGCAATTTTTAGCAAGATAATTCGGGGATGTATCGGCTTGTGCAAACTGCGCGCAAATCACACTCTCGGTGGCATGTGAACTCCAGCGTAACTGCTGATACGCACGAGGGGATTAACATTGTCCGGTTGATCTTAGGAAGCTAGCAACGATTGCTCCCATGGTCAAATCCATCATGATTCATTCTCATGTTCCCCGTTGGACTTCAAGGAAATGCTAATTGGCGTCAAGAAAGGGGTTTTGCGTCTGATGATCCCTTAATAATTATCTCAATCATCGATTATATGACTGTCAGGCCAGTACTAGCTAGCTTTTCCAAAACGAGAGAAGGCCCGAGGTGAGATCTCAAAGGACAAAAACATGCAAGGGACGAGAGAGAGAGAGAGAGAGAGAGAGAGAGCTACTTATCGGCAGCCGCGTGCTGGCCGGCGTGCACGCCATGCACTTCCCAAGTGTCCCTACGTAGGGCATATATGCAAACAGGTGGTTAGGCAGATCGATCGATGAGCTCCAAGTCCGAGGTAACTAACGAATAGGAATAGAAGTGTGAGAAGCTGGTGGAAAGGAACAGCACGAAGAGCTCAAAAGCTAATTAATTGGTCGGTCGCTTCCCTGATCGAAAAGGATGAGAGAGAGAGAGAGATGTGTTAGAAGATAGAACGTGCTAGCTAGCTGCACATGTAATACATACATCGAAGAAGCACGCGTGCATCGAGGGCCATGCATGCATGTCAATCCGTCTGCTCATCGGTCTCCTCTCGTTACGCATGGTATGGCAGGTTACACATGCAAGCAGAAAGTGAGGCATGGCCAAGGCTGCATATCCCAAATTGCATTTGGCAGCAAGTAATTAATGTTCGGATCACTTTGTCTAGCTACGCCATGTTTCAGATAAGCCCATCTTAGCTATAACCATTGTTTGGTTGCATTAACTCTAGCTAGGCTCGGTGATGGTTTAATTCAACGGTTGCGAATGAATTTTCCTGCGTCTACGGCAAGCTTTTCGTTGCAGTTGCAGACGAGATTGCCATCGAAAGCAAGATACAGAACGCCCGTATTTGCTAGGCAAGGCTAGGGTTGCCCTGCGCTATAGATCCAAATGCACCGAATGCTATATATGAAACACCAGGTTTTGTAAATACTTTTGCGTAAGACAAATTGCAGAAAACACCAGGCCAACGCTAGCTCTTGCGCACGAAACTGCACCGTGGGTCCCACTTGTCAGTGAGACAACGGATGTCGTCTTAGTGGATCTTACATGCATGCTAGTGAGTGAACATCACTTCTACTCTCTACTCTCTATCTCCCCCTAACTCTATTGACATGGATGATGGAAGCGAACGAAACACCTCATAGTCTTTCTTTTTATAGGGTTTGGTGCTATATATTTCTTTTCAGCCATGTGTTTGCATGTATGCTCTCAAAAAATAAATTGCATGAATCTTTAAGCTATTATTAGTAGTGAAGTAGTGTCTCCATGGTGAAATTTTGGAGGGCATCTCTGTCAAGTCACAAGTGCTACATCTGACTCATGTAACTCGGCCCATGCTTTGTTTTGTTCAGGTAGGACGAAAAGAACAGACAAGTCAAGGTGCATGCTACATTTGGAGAGGGACAGGTAGCTCAGATGCACTATGTATGGTTGAATAGTCCCTGGATTTGATTGGAAGGGCTTTCACGCATTTGGTTCTTTGCAATCAAAGGAATAAAAAGAAGAAAAGATGTCCCAACCCTCATGTCGGACATATTGTCCATATGCGTTTGAATAGTCCTGTCGAGGTTGCAAATGGACTTCCAAACTTTGGCTCTTAATTGCAAATTCTTTCTTATATTTAGACAGGAACAAAATGGTTGGGAGCAAGATTCCAAGGGACATGCATGCATGCATGCATGATGGTTTATTGATTTGTTCTTTTATGGGATCTACACTTTGGTTCTTAATGGCAGAGCCATGATAAGTTGTGCTGGATGCATCATACATGCTTGTTCAATGCACATATTCTTTCTTTTCTTTTTCTTTTCTTTTTCTTTTTCTTTTAGAGAGAGAGAGAGAGATATGATGCACTTGCAAAATAGTCAATTGGAGGCCTGCATTTGTCTCTACGAAATGGCATGTGAGTTGTTATAGTTGTCCAAAATAATTTGAGGCCCAGCCCAAATTGTTTTATAAGTTGATGGGCCTCTCTATTACTGTACTTCAATCTAAAACCCTAAACCTCGACTGCGCCTCCGCCATTCACCGTTCCCTGCGACCGCAATCCCCGCCTCCTCCGACGAAACCCTAGCCATGGCGTGGCGCGGCGCCGCCTCCCGCTCCCTCCTCGCCGCTGTCCGCGGCCGCACCGCCTCCGACGCCTCGCGCCTCCGCGCGGCCCCACTCCCCTCTGCCCCTCGCCGCCGCATCCCCGCCTTCGCCTTTTCCTCCTCCCCCGGCGCCGCTGCAAGGTAATCGAGACGAAACGCCCCTCTCCCGGTACCCTATGCGTTGGATGATGCGATGTGATGGTAACCGGTGGTTTTGGTCCGTAGGCCGTTGGCGGCGTTCATGGGGCCGGCGGCTGCGGTGGCGGCGAGGCTGACCGGCCACCCGGCGGCGAGCGCGCGGGCGTGCTGTGAACTCTCCCAGGGTACCCCTTACTTCCGCACTTGTCAGGATCGCTAACATGCTAATGAATCGTGATATTGTATTCATCCATCATCTTACAATAATCTTATCGGTTTGCATCAAAGATTGCTTTATTTCATTCAAGATGTGTAATTTATGTCTTTGTTGGATTCATAATGTAACACTCTGGCTCAAAATCCGCTTATTGCCTAGCCCACTGTGGGGCAAACTCGCGCACATATAGCACTCTACTTACACATTCGTTCTTGCTAGGTTTAAAGGGTTAACCATCCCACTAAACAGCTCCACATGGACTACATAGGCTGTACTACGAGCAGATTGCGGCATTACTTTCACCCCCTTAAGGGCTGACGCCCTCGGCAGCATACCGCATACGCGGCAAATACCCAGAACCACCCCTCGGTGCATGTCAGTGCGGCGACACATATGCCATGTTGTATCCCCACTCTGGGCCCACACACGCCATGCGCCATATGCTTGCACCACTGTTCCGTACGTGCCTATCTAGCTAAGGTTGATGCTCTGATACCATCTGTAACACTCTAACTCAAAATCCGCTCAATGTCAAGCCCACCATAGTGCGGATCCACGCACACATAGCACCTCACTTGTTTCGTGTAAAAAAGTTAACCTGGAGGTGCTATGTTTAGATCGAACAATCATTATATACTACTACAACTCATTTTAGACAAGCATTGTAGGACTAATTCCACCATACAACTCCATGTGGACCACATAGGCCATACTACGAGCAAGCCGGAGTATTACACATAATGTGCGTGATTAATTGGTATGGGTGCATTGGGGCTTGGGAACTGGGAGGATGCCTGTCCTGGAAATTTTTTGAATTTCACTTGGGTTGTTGGGTTATTGGGGCTGTTTCGAGAATTTTAGAGAATTGCTGCTGCCATGAATGCATTTTCACATGAGGTCTTGATTTGGAAGTATGTCTAGGTACAATGTGCTTCTTATTTTATTATTTCGCGACTATCTGAAAATTTCTTACCGAACTGTAGTACACGATAATAAATCAGCACCGGGATCACTGGGAGTGGAGAAGATTTTCCCTAGTGGATTCAATGGTTGGAAATACACGGTGTCTTCGTACCAACATGTAGGGTGATCTACAAAGTGGATCCTTAAGCGTCGCCTAAGCGGTAAGGTAATCCCGGTGTGTCAAGGCATCGCCCTGCCTTGCGTCCTCTTAAGCGTCGCCTAAGTGGTAAGGCAATCCCGGGGTGTCAAGGTGTCGCTCCGCCTTGCGTCCTCTGCTCGGAGCCTTCGGTGGAGAGGGAGGTAGTAGGAGAGAAGAGAGGAGCCGGGAGCTCACTTGGATCTTGGAGTTCGTCAACAAGGTGCCTCCTCGCACAATCTGCACCGGCTGTGGATCCTCCTCCGCCAAGAGCCGCGCTGGATCGGGCACCTGAAGTGCGGCCTCGTCTTCACCACTCGGCGTCGTGCCGTCTTGTCTCCGGATCTGCAACGTCGGGCTACTCCGCCGCCCATGTGTGTCGTCTTGTCTCTGGGTCTGTGTCGTCGATTCCGGCTCGCCACCGTTCAAATCGACCTCCGCCGCCGCGGGATCCGCCATCCCTGTCGTCGGTCGGGTACTTCGCCACCTTGCTACCATGAGGTAGGGGAGGAAGGGGAAGAGGTCGGGAGAGGGAGACTGGATTTGGGAGAGGATGCGAAGTGAAAGAGGATGGCGTCCATGCGCTGCGGGAAGAGGGGTGGCGGCGTCGGCACGTGGGCCAAAGGTCGAAGAGATAAGGAAGCGTCGGCCGAACATGAAGTAGAGAGAGAATGAGAGAGGAAGCGTTGGCCGAACGTTATGGGCCAGCCAGTTGTGCATCAACAGTGATGGGCTGGCCAATTTTTTTTTTTAATCCTTTTTCATCTCCACTTCCTTGCTTCATCTCTTCGCTGATTCTCCCTTTGTTGATTCTGTTCGGCCGCTTAGGCGGCGCCTTAGAATGTGTGTAAGGCGTCGCCTCGTCTTGCGCCTTAGCGCTTAAAAGGTTTGAGGGGGGTGGGTCGCCTTGCCTCACCTTACTGTCTTAATAACCATGGTTTAAGAGTTGGCGCGCACACATTGCTACACGTTAGGAGCTGTTTGATCGGAAGAGAAAATTAGGATCATGACAAGTTGAGATTTGGCAATCTTGTGGAACCATCTCTAAGGCTGTGTTTGGTTTGAGGTTAAAATAACTACGTTAGCTAACCTTAACTTAAGTAGGATAGCTTCGTTGACCAAACGGAGCTTTGATGTATTATTTTGCATCTATTTTTCGATCAGACAGCCCTTAGTAGGTGGTGACACGCACTATCTTAATAGAAGTAACGCAGAGCATCATCATTGGGTTGGTTTTACGAAGATACAGATAACTCCTACTGGTGCTGTTTTTTAACCTTTGGCAGATTTTGACTATATGGTCTACTAGCGGCATGAGATGAAAGATGGTTTCCCTGCCTATAATTTTTGTCGTTTTATGACCAAAGTGAACTTATGAGAGTGTGGGGTTTGTCCTATGATGTATCCTTTATTTGCTCGTTTGATGACGTTGTATTAGAACTAATATAAGGACATCAAAATTGGGATTTTATAGGGGAAAATGGGAAAGATGGTTGATGCAGAGGACAAACAGAATGACTTGGGATCCCATTCCCTAAGATGATGTAGGTCTCCCCTTTTCCCTGAATGTTATTTTTGCTATCAACAAATTAAAGGGATTGTGTATTAAGGATGACCACGAGTCCATGCTTTTAAGAAATAGTTGTATTACAAGTGTACAATTCTGGGCCCTACTTGTACATTGGGTTTACTGCTTGAAGTGGGTATAAGCAGCAGGCTAGCTTTCCTGGAGAAACCTGTGGTAATTTGTTCCCAAAACAAATTAAGAGATACACATACTTTTTGCAAACTTATTTGCAATTAGGGCTTTTACCAATTATTGTGCATTCCCCAAAAATGATAATATGTCAAACAAAGTTATGTGTTAATTGTAACGATGCTTATTAAGTCGATGACTAGTTGTCGACTAGTCGACAAGTCGGTGGAGCAGAGGCGACTTGGTCCGGCGACTCGACTTGCCAGGTTCCTAGCTCGCCACCACCGTCCATCGTCGCCCTCGGCCATAGCTCCCAGCCAGCACCGCCCTTCGTCTCGCTCGGCAGGAGCTGAAGCTCTTAGCTCGCCGACGGTGAAGATGGAGGCGATGTGGATCTGGCGTCGGGGAGGTGGAGGCGAGCTCGATGTGGTCGGAGATCGTCGCCCTCGGCCTCGGCTCCCAGCCGGCACCGCCCTTCGTCTCCCTCGGTGGGAGCTTCCCAACTCGCCAACGGCGGAGGTGGAGGCGACGTGGATCTAGTGTCGGGGAGGTGGCAGCGAGCTCGATGTGGCCTGCTGCGAGCTCCTTGCCGCCGTTGCCATCACCCTCCTCCTCTGCTCGCTCTCCCTGTCGCCGTCGCTGTGTGTATGTGGCTGTGGTGTGAATGTGTGATGGCTGTGTCAGTGTGGGTGTGGTGTGTGTGGCTGTGGGGTGGCTATGTGGTGTGTTGTGATGGCTGTATGTCTGTGTGGTGTGCTGTGTGTGATGTGCTGTGTGTACTATATGAACAGTACTCATCAACTAGTCGGCGGCTAGTGGGTCACTAGGAGGATTGTGTCGACTTACCAACTTAATAACCATAACTGTAACTGTGAAATTAAATCTATAATTTTAACACACAATAAATGTGACCTGAATGAATTATTTGGGATGTATACCCCATATCTAAAGATTCTAAGTGCAAACAGTACTACTGCACATCCAATATCTCTATTTATTATCATGGGAATAAATTTGTAACCTGTTAATACTGGGTAAAAGGGTGCTTCTTTCTTGGTTGTTAACTTGTTATCAATATCATTTAAATGGTTCACTACCAGTTACCACCAAAACTCCAAAATATTGCCCATGATGTTTTCATGCATCAGCCCTTGAATTACGATTTCCTTCATCTTTGATTGTGAACTCTGTACTCATGTACAGTACAAGTGTACACAGTTTGCAATGGGTCCCAATTGTTGCACACTGCACTTCTGATCAATTTAGACTCTCTAATGTGCAGTCAACTCATTTTCTAACAAATTATCCAAATACACTCGTTTCTAACGATTCATTCTGCAATAATGAAAGTTTGGTTTATTTGAGGATTTCTGTGGTTGGGATCTGTTAGGAAATGGAAATGATGCATTACATGACGCATGGGAGGCCAATTTAAAGCATAGTGAAGGTGCTGATGTTGAAGCAATGTACTTTTGTTATTTTGTCAGTCAAGTTGATTGATCCAAATTCAATAGCTGAAATGAAATGACAGATCGGATAATTAGACTCAGCAGTGAAAATGCTAGGTTTTAGCACCAAGTGCTTCATCATGTCTCGTGTAAATAATGTGCAACATTTGGGTTATCAACAGTCCTCTCTATTATGGGAAACTGAAAATCGCTCTGATTTTTTAAAACATTAATATTCTTAATGATCAGCCACTATCATATATTCACTCCGGCTACAAAAAGAATTGTGCAACCTAGAGATGCTATATTCTACCCACTTATTTTCATTATTGGGGGCTTATTTCAAGTTAAAAGTTCCAAGCCTTCCTCACTTGACGATTGACATCAATACCCTATCATGTCTATGCCAATGTTTTCCAATTCGGTTTATTTCAATAATACAGCCTTTTTCTAACATGATGTTCTTTCACTACTTCATAATCCTCCGGATTATCACGCATTAGTAATTTGAGAACCCAACGACCTGTTAATGTCAAAGACCTACCGCTTAACATATTGTCAATATGCTTGGGAATTTTATGTCATCTTCCCTGTGCTATGATTTTTATTACTTAACCTGCTCTTCTACCGCTATTATTTTGTATGATTTTCATGTCGAACCTACCTGGCATACACAACTTTATTTTGCAGGTACTTAAAGCTTAAGAGTTGTTGTCCTTCGCTGCAAGGATTCAATTCTTTTGGGGTGCATCTCTTGGAAGCTCTTCTGGCTTGTGTTCCTTTTTCTGCATTCTGCAAAGTTATAAGAAACTCCATAGTAGTAGTTCGTATGTCTCCTAGACAGATGGGCACTCTACTTGTTTTCTACATAGAATAATCCCCTGTTAATCAGCTACTAACTATTTCACTCTGTTAAAAAAAACAGGGCTAGAATCACTGATCTGTTCCGTTGGAATGAATGTTTTTATTTTGCAAAGTTTTGATATGTACGGATGCGTTAAAAAATTCTTTCCATGATTTCGTGTTTTTTTATAAAAAATTGTTCGCACGAGTATTCATTCCGACCAAATTTGTGAATCCAAATCGAAAATCCTAGTCGATAATCCTGGATTGTGATTTGTGAGTACTATCGTTAATGATCAAACAGAATAAAATTGCTACTAGGCTGGTGTGCAGATTACTTTGGGTGGTGCCTGGCTAATCGTAACAATTTTGTTTTTGATTTGTAAACTGGCTTGTTACCCAGTTGTTGCGATTTTTGGCTGGCCATGTTGATAATTTTCTCCTGTGTTCTAGCCCGAGTCTTTTCCCTTAAGATAGTTTCTGCATCTCCCATGCTGTCCCAATTAAGGCAGGGGTGAACAGTGTAAACAGTGCTCAAAACGCTCAATCTCTCCCGGTTTGCTGGACTCTTTTTTTTTTTTGGTGAAAGAGGACGCATCTACTTGTTACTTAAAACAGTCATCATCTAAGGACTGTTGAAATAAGATGTGGTTAAGCATAAACTGAACCAAGCATACATACAGTAGAGCTAACACAATGCAATTGATCTTCATCGAGATCAAACACACCAAGACAACGTACGTCCAGCATTATTCCAATACTTCAGACCAGAGCTACAAGCTCAACGGCCACCACCAAGCACAAAAGTTCCTGCAGCACCCAGGTACATACATACACTACCACCAGGAAGAGGAGCACTTCCTGCAGCGTTACAGTCTCTTTAACACAGTTTCAGTTCAGTTTGGCTCCTCCAAGCACAGGAGAGCACTCAGCGCAGCAGGGCGAAGCGGCCGCGCAGCCTCCGGAGGACGTGCACGGCCATCGTCGGCCGCCGCTTGCCCTTGACCAGCTCGAAGAGGCAGACATCGTGGCTGACGAGGCCGTTGTCGCGGGCGAAGTCGCACCAGCCGCGGCCGCAGAGGCCACGGCAGTAGTCTCGGCTCGCGCAGTGGACGTGCCACGTCCCCCTCCTGCTGGCTCTCTGAAGAATGATCTCTTTGCCGATTGTTCCCAAGTACTTGCCTGCAAATTCTGAAGACACGCCCTGCGAAAAACAAAAATAACACAACGATGAGCGGTTTCCGCTAAATAGCGAAGAATCATACTGTCTTAGCGTGTAATTTTGCAGGAAACATATCATGGTTTTCCCATTCCATACCGTAAGATATGACAAAGTTCAATCAATGTAATTGCAAAGTATTGGCACTGAAACTGCAGTGCCATTGGTAGTACTGGTTTTTAGAAGGAAGGTCACTTACTACAACGCTGGAACTTCTGCCACGGACATGGCTCGGGTGCATCACCTGCACGAACACCGGGTTTCTCGGCTGAACTGGGACGCGAATGCTTGATATCTCCTCCTTATCTTCCTCCGTCAGATGGTACTCGCTCACCGGTCCGTTCTTGCAGAAGTAGTACCCAGCCTTGGCGGGTGCGTCACGATCATCTAGCTCAAGATCTTCATCATCTTTAACTTCGCAGTGAGCTTGCTCTGCAGGTACATCATTGATTACATTAACATTTCACCGTGAATGCCAATCTATACACTCAAATGCTGTAGTTTGACATACCTATATCATAATATAGGTCTCGTTTACATGCTCTGGAGATGCTCTTGCCAGTGCTTCTGTGAAGTGTCATCTCCAGATGAGCATTATCATTGTCGATCGGGGGCGATTGCGGTGTGCGGTCTTTTGTTCTTTCAAAACTGCGGCAGCCACATCGCACTCCTTCAACTCCGGCAGAGTTCTCGAGTCTTTCATATCCATGATTCTTGACAAAATGTGGAGATGTTTTCTCGCAGCCGTTTGGATCGAACATCAGGACATCAAAGGAGGATACTCCACTATATTTGAAGAGCAGGTAGTCTCCTTCCTCTATGCTGTGAGCACTGACAAACTCATTCCAGCCAGACCGGAGGACTACTCCGTCGGTATCATTGGCTACTCCAATGCTCCATGTTTTGCCACTAGGGGACTTCAAATTGACGTCTTCAGAGATGTGCCCGTTGAAATTGTTTGCAAATCTATCAGGTATGCTCTACAACAAGAACAGTTTTTATTTGTGATACTTCTTTTTTTTTCTCAATGTATCTATTGATATAAGTAGAGATCCATGCTTGAGTTTACAATGGTAAGACATGCAAGAAGAAACCTTAGGGGGAGCAGTGAAAAATCTGCATTTAGTATTGTGTACAGAGTAAATGGAGGAACAGCAATATTCATTTGGTTACCTACATGTATGACAAAAAGCTCTGCAGACTTCAGGTTTACTAGCATTTAGAAAAAAAAGAAGTTAATATGTTCTTCTTAAATCGCGCATGCTCATACCAACAATTCATACAGATGCATGTCACCCAAACTGACTCCATGCCATAAAGAAGTTTGAGAAAATTTCTCACCAAGCTTTCGGTGAAGTCCCCAACCATAAGCTTGAAGAAGTGCTTATTCTCATCAGCCATGTGGCTCCAGTAGCAATGTTTTTGCCACTCCATGCAGATCTTGCAATTCTTGCCCATTTTCTGCATGCTCTTGAGATCAGGAAGGGTAGAAACAAACAAGGAGAGATAGAAGGTGTTTAGTGAAAGAGAGAAAACTCAGAAATTTCAGGTTCTACTAGGCATTATAATAGCACTGGCGATGCTTCCTACGGGCAAGAGGTTGTTCTACCCTGATAACGTGCGACCCGATCGAACTGTAGATCTCGTGCGGTTGTACTATTTTGTATGACGTGCCACCCGAACTGTATGTTTGCATGGGTTCATTTTCTGTATACATCGGATGCCACGCTGCTACTTTTTGCAGTTCCAATGCTAAGTTTTGGGGGGCATTAAAAGGCTAACTAGGACGCCACGTGTCATTGTTTTGCTAACACACATGCAAAACAGTACAAATTTTCTAGATTTTTCAGCATGTCTCCCTCTTCCATGGATTATAGTGTCCGCCGGATAGTTCCCAGTCACGATAGTATTGATCAAAATTTCAATTATTTATATTATATAGACTAAATAAGCTGGCACTAATTTGACAGATTAACCGTGGTCTTGGATAACTCTAAATGCAATCATGATAAATTAGTTTTATAAGGTTTTAAAAAATAAACAACTTTTCGGAGCAACGAGAACTAGAATTCATTTCCCACTCATGGTGCTTGGATGAGTTATTAGTGTGATCTAATGTACACATTAATAGCTAATTTTTCCCACCTTCTAAAAAATCCTCTCACTCAAATAGTTTACAACTATGCACATAGAAAAGGAAGAAAATACTTTCGTTGTGACATGGCATGTCTACTTCCTCAAGTCAACAGCAAGTGACATCTAAAATACATGCAATCAAACTATTTTATCTTTCACCAACAATATCTTCACGTAACCTATATCGATCATATGAAAAAAAAATGATGTAAGTAGATTTGCCTAAAAAAAATACTTTTTATAATATTATAATTTTTAGTATGTTTTACAAATATATTTCAACTAACACAAATTTGTGGGCGTAATCATGTCTTGGGTACCCGTGTTATGTCCAAAACATCACTTCTTTGTGACTTAATTGGGGCAGTAATGTATAGTAATTTATACCCATTTATCTAATACTACAACTAATAAGCTACCTAGAAAAACTAAAACAGAAAGTTATAGCACTAAAACTAATTTACAACAAATAAATAAGAAATTGAAAGACTTCGTTGAAATTGTTTGTTTGGAAATGGAAATTTTACGATACATCTACTACCAATAAGTTATTAGTAGTAGAAATCAAATCTGATCAAAGAATTGTTAAGGACATAATAGACTTTTCTTTATAATTATAATTTTTTTCATGAGGTCCACATTTTACTAAACCTACTGTTAACCCCTTCCCGACCAATTCCCTGGTGCCACCAGCCGCGTATCGTACAAGCTCCGCTAAACCTCCCTACCGCTGCCGCCGAGGAAGGAGAGCCACCGCGTCCATCTCGTATGTGCGCTACTGTCGCCCACGTAGGAGACGTCGTTGCTGTCAGGACTTTGAGACTTGAAACCGAATATGAACAAATTTGCAAGTAATTGGCTATGAACTGAGAAATGAAAAAGTAATTGTAATAGAGCAAATTAGAGAAAGTGCATATTACAGAACATAGGATACTAGGGTTTCGATAGATACCAAAACGTAGCAACAAGACTTCTTATATGGAGTACACAATCTTTACAGCAAAGCCGGACAGCACGCTGCCAAATAATGACAAGAAAACAAGATTACCAGTAACAGTAATAACTCAGATAGATTCTAGCCACACGATCTTGATTGAAGGGGTATGAGTGAATATCTACCACGGGATTTGCATTAAGAGACTTCCTTTGCTATCAACCTTTCGATAATCTTTAGTGAAACGATACCGCGGGAATATCTACCGCGGGATTTGCGTTCCATTTTACCAATCGCGGGTGGTCGCCGAAGTCCCCTCCGTTGGCCCTGAGCTCGCTCGAGAGCCGGCCATGGTGCTCCTGTTCTGTCCTTTGTTGCGGAGACGATGACAGTGGTGCTGACACGTGGCCTAAGCGATTAGATTAACTGGTAATTACTTAATGTTAAATAATTAGGTATTGTATGTATAACATGTGAGCTCTCGATAATTAGGAAAACCAATAAACCGTGTGTTAAATTATGAGTCTATAACATACGGGTGGTGCCCTTACTTTCTCTATCGTAGACTAAGCCGCTGACGTGTGGGCCCCTTGACCCTGTGCACCGTCGAGTGGATTGAGTCCATATGGACCGCGGTCCCACCTAAACCCCAGTAGACCCCACTTGTCAATCACAGAGAATTTTCTTAATAAAACTAAAGGAAAAAGAAATTGAAAATCCAACTGTACCCACCTGTCGAAAATTTTAGATTTTCTGGATTTCTATCGAGTCAAACTTTGGAGAGCTCGTTCTCTCTCGTTTTGAATCCAAAACATTTGATTTTTGTTTCTAAATTCAACATCTTTCTGTCAGTACTAATAGAGAAAATTTTGGAGTTCATTTTAATTATATTGTAATTTATTTGAGTTATGTGCATTTTTTCGAGTTGTCGTTTTGCGCTTAAATAAATTCCAACGTCATCGAAGACTTCGCCACTACTTCGGGACAAGACCAAGACCCAATAATGTCCACAGTTGGGCAAGGCAAGTCCTTTCAATTGACCATGTTGAACCTACTTTTCAAATTCAAATTATTTTGTTTCAAAGTATTACTAGCATGATTAATAGTATTTATGAAATGCTATGTTAAAGGTTGATACCTAGCTATGCCAAATATTGTTATTACTATTCCCCTCCTTGATTGTTGATAACCCCTTATACCTTGTCACCCTGGGTTAATTATTACATTAGTAAACTACTCTTGGTTAATCAATAATGACTATTGGTTGTGCTTAGACACTGCTTAGTGGTTGAATTGAATATGATACAAACATTGCTATTACAAAAACTTAGGACATATTTTTAATCGTCGTGTGGTAACGTGGGTTACCAGTGGAAACAGAAAAATGTTATTTATAATGGTGGAGACTTGGGCGAGTGATTGGTATGAGATCGGTGCAGAGGAATGCACGAGAGTTGGGTTTGTGGATTATCTCGTTGAGTCGATTAAGGACCGAATCATGCGCTGCATTTCTAAACTAATAAATCGTGCAACCACAAGTCTACTATGGGATACACCTGACCAATGAATTTGCTCAGTTCCGACATAAACTCTGTGCATAGTGGTACATTTAGAAATAGAGAAGGGCGAGCGACTCCCTAACAATGGATGGTCCCTCATTGAAAATGTGGCTCATAACAGAGCATTCTAGGGGTGCCCCATAATGGCCACTCTCCCAGTGTTGAGTTGTTCCCCGCCAGAGCGGGCCGAGTGTCGGCACTAGGTATTCGAAAGACCTTGTTATTGTCATCTCCACCGTACACCTAAGAAAGCGTGGCATGGTCGATATTATGAGTTGATCATATCTTGTGAGTAAAGTTATACAATTTTTGCAGAGTGTATAATCTATTAGAATAGATGTACCCCCGGTTATGGGCATTGTGTAGAAAACTACACTTGGTTAGTTTTATAAAAATGTGAACTGAGACATGTTAACGAAAACTGGTTGGAGCGATAATGTAGGTGAGAACCTTATAAGCAAAATATAGGTGGATGGAACCTTATGAGCAGCAAACGTAGGTGGATGGAACTTTATTGAGATAACAATTTTTTACACAAATGAAACTTTGGTTTTGAAGTTAAGAAAGCAAAGTCATATATTTGTAAAATAGTTATAGTTTTTTAGCAAAACTTGCTTTGTGCTAAATAACCATAAGATCCTTCTTTTGGTAAGTCTTGCATCTATATAATTGCATTTTGTTATGAAGGCTTGCTAAGTACATTCGTACTCATTGTTGTTCAAATATGTGGATTCAGACTATGAAGTTGAAGACCTTGTATATGGATACTACTATGCATCCATCTATAGAAACGAGAAGGATGGCGATAACTAGATCCCAACCCTAATCGATTGCATGTGACAAACTCATGGTTTATCTTTCACCAACAATATCTTCACGTAACCTATATCGATCATATGAAAAAAAAATGATGTAAGTAGATTTGCCTAAAAAAAATACTTTTTATAATATTATAATTTTTAGTATGTTTTACAAATATATTTCAACTAATACAAATTTGTGGGCGTAATCATGTTTTGGGTACCCGTGTTATGTCCAAAACATCACTTCTTTGTGACTTGGGGCAGTAATGTATAGTAATTTATACCCATTTATCTAATACTACAACTAATAAGCTACCTAGAAAAACTAAAACAGAAAGTTATAGCACTAAAACTAATTTACAACATATAAATAAGAAATTGAAAGACTTCGTTGAAATTGTTTGTTTGGAAATGGAAATTTTACGATACATCTACTACCAATAAGTTATTAGTAGTAGAAATCAAATCTGATCAAAGAATTGTTAAGGACATAATAGACTTTTCTTTATAATTATAATTTTTTTCATGAGGTCCACATTTTACTAAACCTACTGTTAACCCCTTCCCGACCAATTCCCTGGTGCCACCAGCCGCGTATCGTACAAGCTCCGCTAAACCTCCCTACCGCTGCCGCCGAGGAAGGAGAGCCACCGCGTCCATCTCGTATGTGCGCCACTGTCGCCACGAGGAGACGCTGCTGCTGTCAGGACTTTGAGACTTGAAACCGAATATGAACAAATTTGCAAGTAATTGGCTATGAACTGAGAAATGAAAAAGTAATTGTAATAGAGCAAATTAGAGAAAGTGCATATTACAGAACATAGGATACTAGGGTTTCGATATATACCAAAACGTAGCAACAAGACTTCTTATATCGAGTACACAATCTTTACAGCAAAGCCGGACAGCACGCTGCCAAATAACGACAAGAAAACAAGATTACCAGTAACAGTAATAACTCAGATAGATTCTAGCCACACGATCTTGATTGAAGGGGTATGAGTGAATATCTACCGCGGGATTTGCATTAAGAGACTTCCTTTGCTATCAACCTTTCGATAATCTTTAGTGAAACGATACCGCGGGATTTGCGTTCCATTTTACCAATCGCGGGTGGTCGGCGAAGTCCCCTCCGTTGGCCCTGAGCTCGCTCGAGAGCCGGCCATGGTGCTCCTGTTCTGTCCTTTGTTGCGGAGACGATGACAGTGGTGCTGACACGTGGCCTAAGTGATTAGATTAACTGGTAATTACTTAATGTTAAATAATTAGGTATTGTATGTATGACATGTGAGCTCTCGATAATTAGGAAAACCAATAAACCATGTGTTAAATTATGAGTCTATAACATACGAGTGGTGCCCTTACTTTCTCTATCGTAGACTAAGCCGCTGACGTGTGGGCCCCTTGACCCTGTGCACCGTCGGGTGGATTGAGTCCATATGGACCGCGGTCCCACCTGTCAGTCTCTTTGGTTTTCCCGAATAAAAATAAAGAGAAAATAAATTAAACCCCAGTAGACCCCACTTGTCAATCACAGAGAATTTTCTTAATAAAACTAAAAGAAAAAGAAATTAAAAATCCAACTGTACCCACCTGTCGAAAATTTTAGATTTTCTGGATTTCTATCGAGTCAAACTTTGGAGAGCTCGTTCTCCCTCGTTTTGAATCCAAAACATTTGATTTTTGTTTCTAAATTCAACATCTTTCCATCATTACTAATAGAGAAAATTTTGGAGTTCATTTTAATTATATTGTAATTTATTTGAGTTATGTGCATTTTTTTGAGTTGCCGTTTTGCGCTTAAATAAATTCCAACGTCACCGAAGACTTCGCCACTACTTCGGGACAAGACCAAGACCCAATAATGTCCACAGTTGGGCAAGGCAAGTCCTTTCAATTGACCATGTTGAACCTACTTTTCAAATTCAAATTATTTTGTTTCAAAGTATTACTAGCATGATTAATAGTATTTATGAAATGCTATGTTAAAGGTTGATACCTAGCTATGCCAAATATTGTTATTACTATTCCCCTCCTTGATTGTTTATAACCCCTTATACCTTGTCACCCTGGGTTAATTATTACATTAGTAAACTACTCTTGGTTAATCAATAATGACTATTGGTTGTGCTCAGACACTGCTTAGTGGTTGAATTGAATATGATACAAACATTGCTATTACAAAAACTTAGGACATATTTTTAATCGTAGTGTGGTAACGTGGGTTACCAGTGGAAACAGAAAAATGTTATTTATAATGGTGGAGACTTGGGCGAGTGATTGGTATGAGATCGGTGCAGAGGAATGCACGAGAGTTGGGTTTGTGGATTGTCTCGTTGAGTCGATTAAGGACCGAATCATGCGCTGCATTTCTAAACTAATAAATCGTGCAACCACAAGTCTACTATGGGATACACCTGACCAATGACTTTGCTTAGTTCTGGCATAAACTCTGTGCATAGTGGTACATTTAGAAATAGAGAAGGGCGAGCGACTCCCTAACAATGGATGGTCCCTCATTGAAAATATGGCCCATAACAGAGCATTCTGGGGGTGCCCCATAACGGCCACTCTCCCTGTGTTGAGTTGTTCCCCGCCAGAGCGGGCCGAGTGTCGGCACTAGGTATTCGAAAGACCTTGTTATTGTCATCTCCACCGTACACCTAAGAAAGCGTGGCATGATCGATATTATAAGTTGATCATATCTTGTGAGTAAAGTTACACAATTTTTGCAGAGTGTATAATCTATTAGAATAGATGTACCCCCGGTTATGGGCATTGTGTAGAAAACTACACTTGGTTAGTTTTATAAAAATGTGAACCGAGACATGTTAACGAAAAACTGGTTGGAGCAATAATGTAGGTGAGAACCTTATAAGCAAAATATAGGTGGATGGAACCTTACGAGCAGCAAACGTAGGTGGATGGAACTTTATTGAGATAACAATTTCTTACACAAATGAAACTTTGGTTTTGAAGTTAAAAAAGCAAAGTCATATATTTGTAAAATAGTTATAGTTTTTTAGCAAAACTTGCTTTGTGCTAAATAACCATAAGATCCTTCTTTTGGTAAGTCTTGCATCCATATAATTGCATTATGTTATGAAGGCTTGCTAAGTACATTCGTACTCATTGTTGTCCAAATATGTGGATTCAGACTATGAAGTTGAAGACCTTGTATATGGATACTACTATGCATCCATCTATAGAAACGAGAAGGATGGCGATAACTAGATCTCAACCCCAATCGATTGCATGTGACAAACTCATTGAGACCCTTTTCTTTTGGTTTATTTATATCCCACGGCTATTTACTCTTTGAACTAGTAGGCCCATCGGCATATTATGTAAACACTTGCCCTTAAGGCCTATTTACAATGTTTCTGTAATTTTAAATGCTCATTTGCTTATACGCTCGTATGGATGTGATATTTGCTAATAATTATACTGTATAAACTAGCTTAAAATACGAAGAGAATACGTGTGAACTAGCTCAAAACACACACAGGATATCCGGGCTCGACGTTACAACAATGCTTCCCGTGGGCGGCGCAGCGCAAGGGTGCAGGGTGGGAGGCCATCCGTCAGCCGAGTGCCCGTGGTAGAGCAGCCGAACAGGGGTTCTACCGCCGAACAGGGGCTGCAGGCAGGATGCAGTTCATATATTTAATTTGGCAGTTGTTAATTCTGTTTGATTTGTTTCTTTTTTTAAGAACACGCAAAAGTTTGATTTGTTTCTTGTTGACTTACTCATAGATTTAGAGGCATTCCTAGCTCATTGGCCATTAGCCAGGTACTGCATTTATTATATTTTGTATCTTTATTTTGTTTCCTTTCTATTTATGTATGATTGAATTTGAATCACACCAGACTTTTGTAAGTATTGGATACATTTGTCTCATGTTAGCTAGGACCCGGAGCGCCCCTCTATTTCGCCGGAGACAAATGAGCTAAGTAAACTTTACGATGAACAATTCATGGCTTCACCATATGACAGCACGGACCACTACAAACAGATAGCAGCAATACTACATGTTACAGAAGCCAATTCCATCTTATCAAAACACAAGCCACTACATAGAAGCACTTATCACCATTGCAAACCAATCAAGCAATGGATAGATGATAACTCCTAGATAGTGTGTCAGCAGAGTAAGCTAGACGCTTATCAGACAGAGAAGCATTATCAGCATTGCAAAAGTTGGCACCAATAGCAGAAAAGACATCAGATTTTGCCAATGATATGGACATTCATTGCATTCTTCTTCTTTTTCAGCAGCTCGAACAGGCATATATCTCCCAGGTGTAAGTTGTTGTCATGTGCAAACCGTTTCCACCCTTTTAAAAGCCTTTTACATTTGCCATCCTTAATGCGACACCGCACCTCCCAACTCTTGCCGTGACGTTGAAGCGTCAGTGTTTGCTCCTCAAATGGAAGGTACAGATCAGCATATTTTCTACATAATTCCTAATTAAAGAGGGAAAGGGTATTTAATGATGGCAATTCAAACAAAATTACGTAATGGTAAAAATGGACCGTCTACTTCCCAACAATTTACAATCTATAAAGTTCCCCAAAAATAGCATATTTGCAGTCTAGTTGCAAAGTTAATTGAGCATGCATTACATAATCCTGTCCCAAGGGGGTGCATGACTCGAATAGAAATTCCATCAAGAATGCAATACATTAACAATTGAAACAAAGGAAGGACGCGCAAATAAAATAGAGTACCCATTCGAGAACAGAGATTTTAACTCACCACAGTACAAGGGTGTCCATAAATACTGCTCTTGTTCATGACGTACCCATAGATGGGGGTTTCAGAATGGATAGCTTGAACTTTTTCTTTCAGTTTCTTCTTCTGTGCCCCAGTAAGACGGGTGCCCCTAGGAAGGATGTAACTCGGCACAAAATGCGCTTCCAGGTCATCTTCTGAAGATGAAACACAATCTATACCGAAAAAACTTAAAATGTGATGTAAATGAAGTCTAAATGACATACAATGCTTGTAGATTTGACAATCTGACTTATAACCTGATGAGTCGAATGGAGAGCTCGATGAACTGATATACACAATCTTATTCCCCTGGTTTGAGTTATCCCTTTGCTTCCAAGCTTTCCTTTCACTTTTTGGCGATTTCATGGGAGTATCATGGCAACTGCTTGAAATATCAACAGCTTCTTGACCATGAGTAGCATTTTTCATGACAATACATGACGTTACTTTCTCACAACCACTCGGATCAAAGATTAGAACCTTCAATTGAGAGATCCCATTGTACTTGAATAACAGGAAGTCCCCCATTTTCAAGTCATGAGCACTAACAAACGCCTTCCATCCAGATTGAAGGACTAGTTTGTCCAAATTCTTGGTAACTTGAACATCGAAAGTGCAACCATTGCGTGATTCCAGCTTAATATTTCTTGCCGATTTCCCCCTGAAATGCCGCAAAAATTTATCTGCTATGGTCTGCAGAAACAAGATAAATACAAAACACAGCACTTATGATGTGAGGAAGAAGTAGAAAGGATTTTGCTATATCCATAGTATTGTTGATATGATCAAAGTTCATTGTCTTACAAGAAAATGAAGCACACCACATTATTGTGCAGAACAAACTTCATTTAAGATGCCAAACAGAGAGTAATTAAGAGTGCACAGAGTTGCCCAAATCTAACTAATTAATTCAGTTTCATTCCTGGAAGTTCTTTTATTATATTAATTCTGTAAATTATTTTGGAGAACCATAAAATATTTTCTCATCACCTCATGGTGCACAATACTCCCTCCATTCTTTATAAAGTGATGTTATCGACTTTTCACAGTCAGCGGTCAGCGAGATAGAACTTTCACCGTTAGTTTTAGTTTCAATAGCATGATACAAATATAAATTAGAAAGACTACAATGCTATGAAAGTATTTTTTTTTAACAAGAAACCTAATGATACAGTTTTCATGTGACCAATGTAGCAAATTTTGCAAATGTTAGGTCAAATTTATAAAAGTTTGACTGCATGGATTTAAAATCATTTTTTGTTTAGTTTTAACTTGCTTTAGGAACTTGGCTTTGGAGTCAATGAATACAGAATGAAGATGACAGAAATGCTAACACATGTTCTCCACTTGAGAGCAAGTAATTGATCCAAAACTTGCAGAAAATAAACCCAAGAATACAGTGCAGTTGAAAATAGCTTACCATTCTTTCACGAAAATCACCAATCATAACTTTAAAGAAATGCTTGTCTTGCTTATCTGTGTGATTGCAGTAGTAATATCCATCCTTCTTGCATCTCTCACAAGGCTTGCTCATCTTATAATCACACCTACATCCAAAAATTTAGCCTACTAGAACTATAAGTTGGAGAAGTTCTAGCTAACAGGGTAAGGTAAAAAAACTAGAATTTTTTTTTGTTAAACTTCAGGGTACATGTTGTGGTAAATCCTATTTGATATTATGGAACTTTACTGCATTACTCCTATACAGGAAATAAAAGTACATATATGATCATGATCCGTGAAAAGATAGAAAGAGGGGAAGCTAAGGAAGAAACGGAAAGCACAATCTTGAGTGGATAGCTTATTGATCAAACCTTCTGGAGAGTCTTCGAGAGTCAAGCCCAGCAAAACACAAGCATAATAACTCACCAATAGACTGGGAGATATTACAGTGAAATTGCTGTATATATGCTGAACGCAGCACAGAAGAAATGGTTTCTGCAGGACAACAGCAAATGCTCCTGCAGCTTCTTTATGCCTATTAAATAGTACGTGCCTGTCAGAGACTCAGAGGCCAAAACTTGATGAAGGATGGGGGAGGCCTCAGGCTCTCGAAACTCCCAATAGCTGCTTTAGTACGAGCATTGAATACTAACATCTGCACGCCAAGTCCAATGCAGGCACACTGCATCCAGTAGGACGTCTGAAGAGAATTTTTTTGCGGATTCGGCCGATTTTCACACTGTATTAGCAGTTTTAACTATTGCACGCACGTATTAGCAAAAGTGGTTGGATCGGGCGCAGCCGGCGCAGGCGTCGCTGCTGCTGGCGACACGTCGCTTGCGGCGCAGCAGCCGGCACGCCGCCGCCGCCACGCCACCCGCGGGCGCAGGCGGCGCGCCACCGCCACCTCACTCAGCGCCACAAGACGCCCCGCCGCCACTCACGCCCGCGCCGCGCGCCACGCCACGCTATTTGGCGCTGGTGGGCATATACACCACTGGGCGATGCTCACACATGCCAAACTAATTAGGCCGGTTGTTAGTTTAGGGTTAGGTTAGGATTAGTTTAGGTTAGGTTAGAATAGAGTATAAATTTGAAAAAATTGAAATATATAGCATATTACATCAAAAAATTACAAAATTTTTTGTGGGGGTTTCTCACATATTGTATTTGTTTGTGTAATTTTTTATTAATTTATTTGTTAAGAATTGTTTGATATAAATGCGTGTTTATACAAAGCAATAAATGTGTGTCGAATGTGCATTGTGTTATCCGTGACATGTGTTCATTTGCTAAACATTGTAATGTGGCCCTTTCTCTATTTGCGCCATATGTTGATTGTCCAACGATTTAAACCAGGCTATCTGCCCATAATTGAGTCATTCCTCTATTTGCGCCATATGTAGATTGTCTAACGATTTAAACTAGGCCCTCTCTCCATAATGGAGCCATGTGTTGATTGTAGAAAGAATTGAAGCAGGCCCTCCTGCATTTGTCAAAACTTTCCACCGAAAGAATAGAAGGCACCTCTCTCTCACCCGCTACACCCGCCACGCATCCGACTGTTGTACGGAGAATTAAAAACGCCGGGTGGCCATCTTTCCCACCGCCCATCCTCCCTCCTCCGCACATCTGTCGCCCCATCCAGGAATTCCGGCGCCAATACTTACGGAATTCCCGGCGCCAAGGCCGCGACTCCTCCTCCACTCGGCTATAAATACCGGACTCTGGCACTCGCTCTTCGGATGGTACCGACGAGGACGCACACGAAGCCGGTGGTCCTTACGTGGCATCGAGACTTGATGATATCGCGGCGCTCGCCGTCATCGCCGCAAGAAGAAGGCTCCCGTGGGGTTTGAACCGACACCCTCTTAGTTGGGGGCGCTTCCGAACAAGGTGGCCGGCAACAAGCTATAGCACGGCACGCTTTGTCCATCACCGTGTACCGAGTGCACCGGTCCAACCTGTGGAAGTACGCAGTGAAGTGCATAGTAGAAGGCGCCCCGGCAAGGTCGGCCTCCGAGCAAAGATCTTTGGCTCGGTCTTCACGGCCAAGGAGCCGATCGACCACACCGTGAGCTCACGAGCCGCGGCAAAGATCGAACGTGACTTCCGTGATATGTTGCAAACCTCATCACGCACCTAGTTGAGGCGGACGTGTCTATCTCCCCAAGTCGATGATGTCGAAGTCGCCAATCGTGTTGGCTATCCATTAGCTACAGAAGGTTCGACGAGCAAGCAGTAAAGTCATCGAGACTATGTACGGGACATACGAAGAGGCGTACAACCTTGTGCCGAGATTGCTTCACCAGATTGCCGGATCAAACCCCGGCACGTACATAAACAAGCTGGACCGTGAAGATGCTGAAAAAGGGCCCAACCACTTCATACTGGATAGGGTGTTCTGGGCTTTCGCTCAGGCCATCAGGGGCTTCAAGTTCTGCCGTCCCGTGCTAACGATGGATGGCACTTTTCTCACTGGGAAGTACAAGGGCACCATCCTCACCGCGGTGGCGGCCGATGCGAATGACCAACTTCTCCCGATTGCATTTGCCATTGTCGAGAGCGAGAACACATCCAGCTGGCTGTGGTTCTTGGAGAACGTGAAGAGGGCCGTGGTGGGAGACCGGGCCAACGTCTGCCTAGTCACAGACCGCAATGCTGGGTTGTTGGCGGCCATCAAAAGCATGCAGCGTGGGATGGATCCATCTCACCGATGGAACGACGTGCAATCCGTGGTGCATGAGGCATCTTGCATCTAACTTGTTCACGCGGTTCGCAATGAAACTCATGAAGACGTTCAAGGCATTGTGTATGCAGAACCAGCGACGGAAGTTTGAGTCTATTTGGAGAGACCTTGAACACCGGACTACGAGACATACAAGGGAGTCCACTCCGGAGAGGGAGCAACCTAGTAGCGCCATAACCTTCTCCAAAGTGGATTAACGACCACGCCCCGAATTGGAGAAATGGTCCCTCCTCTATGACATGACGGTGCGAGGTACGGCGTTATGACGACCAACATGTCCGAGGTCTACAATAGCGCCCGAAAGGTGTGCGCAGCTCCCTATCACCGCGTTGTCCAGAGACATGGACTCGCACCGCTGGTTATTTCGTGAATAGAGCCACCGCAGCCAAGCGGCTGATGGACGAAGGCAAGCGGTGGTCCGAGAACATGCAGAGACACATGGATCGGAAGATGGAGAAGGCCCAATGCACGACATCCGGTGATCGACGGCCAAAGCGAAAGTACGAGATCAAGCTTCGACGTAAATACGCCAATAGGAGGCCTCGGGAGGTCTAGGGAGATCAAGGAAAGTCTCGGGACCTCCCTTGACCTCCCGTGGCCTCCCGAGACCTCCCGTGACCTCCCGTGACCTCCCTATACCTTTCGAGACCACTCGAGACCTCTCGTGGCCTCCCGAGACCTCCCTAGACCTCCTGTGACCTCCCTAGACCTCCCGAGACCTCCTGCGACCTCCCGCGACCTCCCGAGACGGAGGTCATGACAGTCTCGGGAGGTCTAGGGAGGTCTCGGAGATCTAAGGAGGTCTCGAGGAGGCCACGAGAGGTCTCAAGGTTTAATGGAGTGGAATCATTATACAAAAAGTTTGTACGCTTATTGATTAATACGAACAAGACACTCATACGAAATAGCGATAACAAGCATGTAGTACAATGAAAATCGCATAACACGTGATACTATACGGCTCACTCGCCCGAGCCACTACTCTCCCTCGCTGCTGGCGCCGCGTCGCGGCGCGCCTTGTTTTGCGCCGAGCATGACCCGTGGAATACGCCCACCGCCGGAGAACGCGTGTCGGTTCGGAGGGGGTACGGAGACCGCTGAGGCGAGGTGGACCAAGAGATCGAGTCCGGAGCAGAGTCCGTAGGCGACATGTCGCCGTGATGAGACGTGCCGACTGGGACACTTCCGAGGAATTCATCCACCGCCGACCACGCAGCACCCTCCGCAGAGGTTGGCCAAACCTCTGCTCCACCTGACCTTCCACCGCTCTCGGAGGGCCGGAACAAGCGGCACACCGGATCGGAGACCACCAAGAACGACGCCCTCTAGGGTGATCGTCATCTCACCCCACCGAAATGGAAGGTGTGCGTCTCGGGCCTCTACCGGTCCACAAGTGCGGACAACAGTCGCCGCCTAGGGTGAACCCACGTTGGAAGGACACCATCCTCGCAAAGGGCAACAAGCCCGCCTCCCGAGGATCGGGACGTAACGATCGCTCACCGCCCACCGGTCCCTCCCGCCCAAAGCGCCAGGGCAGAGGCCATCCACGCCACGGTGATGAGCCACGCCTGCACCGTGGTCCTCATCGAGAATTGTTCTAGTAGCTCCGTAGAGACATGACTAGCAAAACATACATAGCGAACATTACGACAATGTGGCTAATTAAACATAGAAGAATGTAGCTAAATTAAAAATTACGATAAATCTACCGCGAACGCATTTACGACGGTTAATAACGTTGAAATATAATCGAGAGAGCAAGCGATGAAAAGAAAAGAATGGGCGAGGAGCGAGCGAAAGGATCGCGATATGAACTTAGCGAAGAACGAGCGAAGCGAAGCGATCGTGAAATGAAATCGCGCGTCGCTCTCTCCAATATATATGCATCGCAATCATCAAAGGGAATCATTTTATATCCATCGCAATCATCAAAGAGAGTCACGAGATAACATTTCATCCAAACTTTGCAAAGTTAAACCACATGCATGAACCAAGCATTACAATCAACACTTGGCGTGCAAGTGCTCGCAAGGGCCACATTACAATCTCCAAAGAATGAGCACATGTCACGATATCATAATGACCATATGACCTAGCAAAATGAGCATATGAAGTACATTAATTGATCTCATGCGAAAGCAAAGTTATATCAAAAGATTCTTAACAAATAAAATAATACAAAATTACATAATCAAATACACTTTGTCGAATGCTACACAAAATTTTTACTTTTTTGACCTCATTTGCTATAATTTAAAATTATCAAAAAAATAAAAATCCTAACTAACCCTAAACTAATCCTAACCCTAAACTACACGCTAATTGGTCGGCGCATGTGGCATGCGCCATGCCGCCGCCAGTAGCGTGAGGTGGCGGGCAGGCGGCGGCGCGCGGCGCCGGGCGCTGGCGGGCGGGCGGCGCGCGCGCGCGCAGGTGGTGAGTGGGGGGCGGGGCGGACGTGGCGCGGCGCGCTGAGGTGGCGGCCGCGGCGACGTGGCGGGCGGATGCGCGCGCGCGCGAGTCGAGGTGGCGGCCGCACGCTGCGCCGCGGCGCCGCGGCGACAATGTCGCCGCGGCGCGAGGGCACGCCGACTGCGCGCCACCGCCACTTTTTCTAATACGTGCGTGCGGTGATTAAAACTGCTAATACGGTGTGAAAATCGGCCGTATCGGTAAAAAATTCCGTCTGAAGAAGCAAAAGGTACAATGCAAGTTATACAGAAGAGCCATAAATACCTCTCAACTGTCCCATTCCATCACTTCTTTCTCCATCCAGAACAAAAGTTGAAATTATATACTGAGTGGAGCCCCTCTTTTATGCTTCAGAGTTTTTTTAGGCTCTGTATGGAATTATATACGGTAAGTAGGAGGGCCTTACAGCAAAATTTCAGTGACAAATCTAGCACCATACAGATACAATATATTCTCTTGCAGGCAATGCACTGATGTATGTGCGGTGGCATCTGGATTTTTGCATACCATCATATCGCTGCAGTGATTCAGTTCAGTAATTTTGTGTGCATCAGATAACATCAGATGATCTCTTCCTCACACTTCACATGACATGAATACGTTGTCTCTGGAGATAATTTAGGGGACTGGAAGCAAATGAGCTCAAGTGAACTTTATATAGTGACTTAATGCATCCTAGAATTCGTCCTTTTGGCAAACAATCCATGACTTCATCACACAACATGAAGGACGAAACACAAACAGGTCACAGCAATACATGTTGCAGTGACCAATTCCATCATAACACAGACATCGACACAACTGAACTTGGACAGTACAAGTAAATCGATCACGGGGTGGATACATAGATCATAGATCATACATAGTGTATCAGCTGAGTAAGCTAGACACATATCAACAATAAAAGAGCTATAACCACCATTGCAAAAGTCGGCACCAATAGAAGAAAAGACCTATCAAATTTCATCTTTTGGGAATGATGTGGGTGTTCACCACGTACTTCTTTTTCGGTAGCTCGAAGAGACAGAGGTATCCTATCTGTAGATTGTTGTTATGTGCAAATTTTCTCCAACCTTGATAAAGCATTTTGGAATTGTTCTTACTAATGCAAAACCGCACTTTCCAACTCTTATCGTGACGTCTGAGCATCATCAGTGTTTGCTCCTTGTATGGAAGATATGCATCAGCATATTCTCGAGATAAATCCTTGTCACTGAGGGGAAAAGTCATTAATTGTTAGAATTAGACTCATATGTATAAAGGTTTATTTATTCCTGAAATTCTAAAGTATATATGGTTAGTCCTATATTGCCTTGCTAAGTGGTGGGAGAGCAATTTATAAGATGGAGTCCTCGTCATCCCTTGAATTGTGTAACATATAACATGGGATGACATGAAAAAAACTATAGCTAAAGTCACACACACGCACATATATTCGCGTGACAAACACGTGACTTATGACTTGCGATGTGCGACCGTGAACATGCCATGAACCCGGTTCACCTTTCTTTTACTGACCATGCATTTCTCTCTTTCTGGTCGAAGGCATAGACCAGTGTGGTTGAAGGCATAGACTAATATGGTCGAAGCCATAAGACCAGTATGGTCGAAACAATGTGGTCGAAGCTATAGACCAGTGTGGTCGTAACACTGTGGTCGAAAGCAATAACTAGTGCGGTCGAAACACTATAGTCGAAATAAGTGGTCGAAACATAGTGATCGAAAATTAGTGGTCAGATCCAAAGACCAGGGTGGTCGGAATACACTAATCAAAGCTGTAGACCAGTGTGTAATTAGGATCTAATAAACACTGCTTAAATACCATTAATTGCTTTTGAATTAGCAGTTACCAATGGTTTAATTTGCAATTACTAGAGAGTAATTGATTCGGCCTTAAAAAGATCTAAAGATGTTCAAATAAAAAAGACTAATAAAAAACACTTCCACTTTTCTTCTTCCTCCTCTCCGCTCTCTTGTGCTAGAGTATTGTGCTGTCGAACCAAGCCATCTCTTCTCCTCGGTATGCACCAGAAGGAGGGTGAGCGGGTATCTCCAAACCTTTGTCGCAAAGTTCACCTGCACGGGGCGGTAATAAGATTTCTGGGGAGCGCAATCTGCGTGACCACTCGCTTCACTGAATTATCTACAATCGCTTCTTCTTCAAGTTTGCACTACTTCTTGTTCTTCACCGAGCTCAATTGTAAGTTAGTTGTACGACCGCTATATTATTTTATAATTGTATTATTGTGTATGTTTAGACGTACAATGAGTTGTTTGCTATTAATATCGATTTATGCATCTCTAGCTTTATGTGATCTTTGCCTCGTAACAAAATCTGAAATTAAATTATTGTCCACAATTCCAACATTAATAATGAAAAATCTAAACAAATTAAGGGGTAAAAGACAGAACAGTGTCGAGTGCCAACAGTATACAATTTGTAAGTGGTGCATATCTAGTGTAAACTCATGTCTAGATGCAAACATGTAAACTTTTCACGTGGATCGTTGGATGAGGGATGGATGGATGGATACAATTACATGGCACTTGAGGATAACTTTATGAATAGCTTCCTCTTGTTGAGAAAAGAATACTTATGAGGACTCCTACCTTCACGAAGACCTATCAAATCAGAGTTAAAAAAAGACTTATAAAATCTGATCCATTCATTATGTATCCAACGGTCCACGTGGTAGTTTGTATCATTGCACCCACACATGAGTTTACACTAGATATGTTTCCATTTACAAATACTAGACAAAATTTTGTTTTTGCAAATGTAAATACGAGTGAATAGAAATAGCCTTCTAGCGCAACAGGGTGCATGCTTGAAACAAAAACATAAATATGGAACTTCCATCAAGAAAGGAAAAGATTTTAATTCAACAATTCGAACAAACCAAGGAAGAGAAAGCAATTTAATTGCAAAGCTACATAATCTGCTTGCCAAAGAGTGCACAATAGAAATAGCGTGGATATCATGGGGATATACTCCTGATCTTAGGATAATGTGATAATTGGCAATGTCGTTAACGGTTTGTCATTTCACGTGTTTTTGGCAAAGAAAAAGTGTTGTAAGGCCATAACCGGTCTGACCGGCCAGGGCGGCAGTCAGACCGGTCCAAGGGCGGTCCGACCGGCCATAGCGGCGGTCGGACCGGCCAACTTCAGAAATGGTGGATTGAGTTGAGCCAAAAATAGAGGGTGTAGACAAGAGAGGAGATTCTATTGCACTTGGTCCCATGATTTTTGGAGTCTTCAGTCAAAAGTTCTATTAGTTTGAAAATTCCAGTAGGTTTCGGAATTTCAGAGGTTGAAATTGGCAAGTCCCAACTAGCGGTCAGACCGGCCAATAGGTGGCGGTCAGACCGGCCAGGGTGGGCGGTCAGACCGCCCCTAGGGGCGGTCTGACCGGTTTTCACTTTGATCGTCGGCCTTCGTGGCGGCGATGTTCGGTTGTTAGGTCAAAGTTATGAGTTTCAGGCCATATATGTTGCATGATGCATGTTTTGACAAACATGGGTCAAGTTGTGAAGAACTTGTTTTCAAATTTGGTTTACTTGTCTATTGTTGTGCAGGTTGCTTGGTGGTCAACGACGGTCAACGGCGAGGATGATCGGGACTAAGCTTGGAGAGCTGAGGTCCAGAACGATCGACGATGCCGGGTGAGGTCAATGAACTCAAGCGTGACGCAAGATGGACAAGGGTGACCTATTGGCCAATCCGCGGCGCAAGATGGCGCAAGGAGAAGCTAATTAGGTCAAGAGGTGTTAAAGACTGCGTATTAAAATACGTGCGTGTGTGACCCGTTTGTTTTGGGCTTTAACGGGAGCCCAATTGAGTCAAACTTCTAGAAGGTCTAAGTCTCCACTATAAATAGAGGAGGGTGGTGGCTGCCCTCTCTCTTCGTCTCTTTTGCTATTGGAAACCCTAATTTGTTTAGGGGGAAGCTTTTGTGGAGGCTAGGGTTCTAGAGATTTTGATGTGATTTTTGTGCTCTTAGATTGAGCATTGTCCTCCATTGATGGAAAGACTGTAAGCTCATATCATATCGAATCAATCAAAGGAAAGTTTGATCATGCTTTGCCTCTTTGCGTTCTTTCTCTATATTTGATGATTTTAAGTCTTTCTTTGATCCGCGAGTTTTTTATTGAATTCTTCACGTGATCTAGCTTGCTGTGACATGTGGGAACCTATCTAGGATCATCTTGATCATAAATCACCTACGAGCAAGATTTTGGATCAAGTTTTTGTTTTGACCCGGTTTTGAACCCTTCTTCAATCAAACGGAAAAGGATCGTTATTCTTCCAAGAATTATCACAATCTTCGATTGGAATAGGTTCTGATATCATAGAGAAGGTGTGTTCCAAGTTTCATCAAGTTTGGAGTTGTAGATCAAAAGTTTCATCTATTTGCAACTTCGTCATCGGGTTTTCTGCTCGTTTCTTGCCGGGCGGTCGACCGCCGAGTCACCGATCGATCGCGGCAGTCATTGGTCAGACCGCCATTGACCCAGCGGACCGACCGCCCTGCACTGATAGTTGTTTTCGCTTGTGTTGATCTTTGGTTGTTTTGCTTCGGGGGTTAGGTTGGATTCAATACTAGTCTTCCGCTGTATTGGTATATTGATCTTCATAGCTTTCACAGCCACTGGAGTGAAATTTATGTTGAATCTATTATTTGTGAAAAAGTGAGCGTGCTCCTATTCACCCTCCCTCTAGTCGCCTTTTCGATCCAACAAATAGAATATCCATTCAGGTAGGGACGGAGACAAGGGACTAGTGGGAGCCCTAATCTCTCTATGGTTGATGAAACTCTTTATATAGTTCTTAATTTGCTCATAGTTTGTGTGTATCTATTGCCTAAACTATAACCTATTGGCTACAATAATAAGGATACCGATATTTCAAAGAAGATCATGCATTGAATAGGATTATAACTGTTGTTACCCCCAAATATAGCAATTTTAAGCAAACATACACGCTGGAATAATAGATTTTGTAAAAAGAAGTATAATAATTAAAATAGTATAATAAACATGATAAAATGAGGTACTTTCCTTACTCTAGTTGCTTTGAATAAGAGGATGGAGGATCGTTGTAAATTTCGCTCGAATAATTGACGTCTAATCAAAAGAGCTGGAAGCAAATTAAATATAGAAAAATAATTTAAATAGTGACAAAATCCAAATCTTTTTGCATATTCAGATAGATCATGATTTTGTATGAATATAGAAAAAAATCATTTGATTTGGAATTTGTATCCAAAAGTTACTAACATTTCAATTTGCTTCGGTTTTAAAATTCCAGCAAATTAATAAAAGAGTAACGTCGAAGGTGTATTATCTAAGGTTTACGCTTTCCAACAGAGAAAGCATATTTTCCTTAGAACTGAAAGCGGTTTTTCTTATTTTTCTGAATTTTATTAACTCACATGTGAGCCTACTTATCAGTGACTCATGGTTTTCTTTTATGGATTTTTATTAATAAAGCAGAAGCGGTCCCACATGTCATAGACTCATTATTTAATAACTAAATGATTAAACCTATTTTTTATTTTAATTATCTAACGACTGGAGTCTACATGTCAGTCTCTCGGATTTTAAAACATGTTTTAAAACCGAGAATAGTGTGTGGTCCCACATGTCAGTAACACCTTTACTAAAAATGTTTGAAATTAGATTTTTGTTAACATTTTCGACTAATCAAACCCGTCATACACTTATTACACTTAACCATTGTCATTTAGTGTTAAGCTAATACTCAATTCAGTGTGACCCATTGTTAGAGAGAGAGAGAGAAAGAAAGAAGCAACAGAGCTGCGCGGCCGAGCACCATGGTGAGCTCACCGGCGGCGAATGGCGAACGGTGCAGCGAGTTATCTTTGGGATTGGCAAAATGGGTTACCCTCTCGATGGAAATCCCGCCGGGTGGTGGTGGGGACAGAGAGATGGTTGGAGGTGACGCTATGACAGCAATAAACGGTGGAGCTTCTCGAGCCCGACATAGTTTTCGCGATTAGAGTCAATCGACGGCGAAAGATGGTGCGCACTGGCTTCAGGGGCGACTACGAAGCTACAGGAAGTGGCTTGGAGACAAATGGTCACCGAAGTGGCGGCAAAAGATGGTGCGCACTGGCTCTAGGGGCGACTACGAAGCTACAGGCAGTAGCTTGGGGACCAATGGCCATCGGAGCGGAGGCAACAACCCTTGCCACGGTGACGCTGTGGGTGGCCATGGTGAAGCATATGCTACACTAGCTAATCATCCAATCTAATGCGCGCAAAAACTCTAGGGGACTACTAGAAGCTCACAAAGCATGCAGATGACGCCAGGGGATGGCTGGAGAAGCATGTCAATGTTGAACAGCGCTGGCACAGAGGTGGCTCATGGTGCTGGCGCGTTATGGCGATGGAGATACTTCAAGAAGCAGCGCATTAGATCCTTAAGGTCCTAAGGATGATTTAGGAACAAGGAATCGAACGGGGACTCACCGGAGTGACGACGAATAGAAAAGGAATCGGCGGTGGCCAGTTTGGGGGAAGAGCTCGTTTCCGGTGATTAGTGGAGTAGGGAACGCGACATGGCGCTGTTAGATGATGTTCAAGCTACCAGAGCGTCGTGAACGCAGAGGTCTGAAACGTGGCGTGCGTTGGAGACGAAGAAGATGACGACGCGATCACGCTATGGGGTTCCTAGAGCTACATTAAGCAAAGAAGGAGTATCATTGTGGTAAGAACACATGGTTACGCAGATGGTGAGGGCAAGGAAGCTCACCAAAGAAAATGACGGTGTGAGGCTTGCTCACCGGCGTCGAGAACGACGCTCTCATTCTTGGCGAAGTAAAGCACATGTGCTCTGATTCTGTGCGAGAAGCGAGAATGGTGAGCTGAGGAGCTCGTGACACGGTGAGGGGCTTAAATGCGGCTGAGAATGGTGCGAGAAAATAGCGTGGCGTATGGCTTTCTCGCACTGAACTTCGGTCTCATCGTCTATGCGGGATAACGGCGTGTTGACGGAGTAGCTAGTATGAGCCATGGTAGGCGGAGGTAACAGGGGTAGGTGAGGTGTGAAATTGTGGGCGTCGATCACAAACGAGGGGCGAGCAGTGGAGCTACGCTGGCGCATGGGCGAGAGCGAGAGGTGGTAGATGGGTGCTGGCATACGGGCCCGATATGTCAACGAGTGCAGGAGCGGGTGCTGGCATGGGTGGAGCAGGCGAGAGCGAGATGGGCCTCGGCAGTTACGGCCCAACGGCGAGGGGGGATTTCAAAAATGGCTTTTGAATTAAAAAAAACTGGCTGAATGTTTCCCAATTTTTTGACCTAGAAAATAGAGCCCAAAATTTATGAAATTTTTTGTAATGGCGCCAAACACAGAATGGTTTCTCATGTAAAGTTTTAGAATTTTATCCATTATGTGATTTTCTAAAAATTATTATAATTTTCTGTTTGCATGTGATTTTACTATTTGAGTTATGCAAAAGCTCAAAAATCATGCTAAAATAGTTTTCCATACAAAACATGCTCAAAATTTTCCCCACTTATTTTCATTATACTTTATCAAAATTAGGATTTTTAGGATGTTACAGTTCGACATTACGAGTTATAACCTGACATCTCAGATCGAGTGCTTGATGAGCTAATATCGATGGTCTTATTCCCTTGGCTTGATCTAGAGCTATTTTACAGTACACTCAATTTAATACGAGTCATTCATTCTTTTGATCCAATGGTTTTGATTAGTTAGGATTTAGTTATATTATACCTGGTAGTATGAGTAGTAGAATCTTGAAGGGGGGTAGAATTGTAATAGTGGTTCAGAATTTTCGCAACCTGGTACCATCCAACCCCATCCCAAGGAACAACCCGCAGAGTGTGCCAAGAGTTTCTTTTTCCTACCGTCAGCCAGGGCACTTCGCCAATCAATGTCCACAAAAGGGAACAATAACTCCAGTACGCTTCAACCTTGGAGCTACACCAGCTAAGATACCAACGCGGAGCAACAATCGGGAGCATCTTAAGTTGCTGGCCAATCCAACGGAGCACCGCAATCCATGGTTAGAGGTCGTGTCAACTACATCACTCTAGAAGGATCCCAGGGAGCACCCAACGACGTACTGGGTAAGTTTATGGTAAACTCAGTACTTGCATCAGTTTTATTTGATTCTTGAGTTTCGCATTCGTTTGTTTCTGGAGTTTTTGCAACCAAGAATAATTTGAAAGTTAAGCCTCTTAAGCATACTCTGTTAGTCCAGTCGCCTGGAGCAGAGCTAAGCTCTAAAGTGGGATCTTTAGGTGCTAAGTTACTCATAGCCGCAGTAGAGTTTCTAGCCAACTTAATTGTTCTAGACACCCAAATCTTAGATGTCATTCTTGGCATAGATTGGTTATCAAAGCACAAAGATGTATTAGATTATGGCCGAAGAGCTGTAACAATCGAGGATACCAATGGAAAGAAAGTGAAGTTTCTAGTCACCTCCATCCGTGATGGACATCTATTAGTCAACAGTTTGAAAACCGTATCTTTGGAAGATGTGCCTATTGTCAGATAATATCCAGATGTATTTCCAGAAAGCTACCAGGAATGCCATTGACCATGACATTGAGTTTGTCATCGATCTAGTACCAGGAACAACACTAATTTCAAAGAGACCCTATCGGATACCAGCCGATGAGTTAGTAGAGATGAAGAAGCAGATCGAAGAACTTCTTGAGAAAGGTTTTGCAAGACCTAGTTCGTCGCCATGAAGAGCGTCGGTCTTGTTCGTCAAAAAGAAAGCTGGAAGCATGAGAATGTGCATTGATTATCATTCTCTGAATGAAGTTACTATCAAGAAAAAGTACCCATTGCCTCGCATTGACGATTTGTTTGATCAGATGAAAGGAGCTGGAGTGTTCTCAAAGATCGACCTACGATCAGGTTACCATCAGTTGAAGATTTGTTCAAATGATATACCGAAGACCGCTTTTTCAACACGATACAGACATTATGAGTTCCTAGTCATGCCCTTTGGCCTGACTAACGCCCCTGTCTATTTCATGAACATGATGAATAAAGTATTCATGTAATATTTTGATAAGTTTGTAGTTGTGTTCATTCATGATATATTGGCGTACTCCAAGTCAGAAGAAGAACATGCTGAATATTTCAGAATAATCTTAGAGAAACTTAGAGAGCATCAGTTGTATGCTAAGTTCAGCAAGTGTGATTTTTGGAAGAAGGAAGTTGATTTTCTTGGTCATGTGATGATAGCTGAAGGAGTAGCAGTCGACCCCAGTAAAGTTAAGGCAGTGTTACATTAGGAGCATCCCAAGACCATAACTCAGATTCCCAGTTTCTTGGGAATAGCGGAACATTATCGCTATTTCATCGAAGGATTCTTAACGATGGCTAAGCCTCTTACGCAATTGTTGAAGAATGAGAAAAAGTTCACTTGGACCCCAACTTGTGAAGAAAGTTTTCAAGAATTGAAGAAACGTCTGACTTCAGCCCCAGTGCTGATCTTGTCAGATATTCACAAGGATTTGGATATCTACTGTGATGCTTCGCGTCAAGGATTAGGATGCGTCCTGATGCAAGAAGGAAGTGTTGTCGCTAATGCATTAAGGCAATTGAGACCCCATGATGAGAATTATCCGAACCATGATATGAAATTAACTATTGTAGTGCATGCTTCGAAGATTTTGCGGCATTACCTCATTGAAAATCGCTGTGAAGTATACACAGATCATAAGAGCCCGAAGTATATTTTCACTTAGTCTAACCCGAACATGAGACAGAGAAGATGGTAGGAGTTAATAAAAGATTATAATATTGGAATCCACTATCATCCTGGTAAGGCCATTGTCGTTGCAGATGCTTTGAAACGTAAGTGTTACTACAATGCTTTAGAAGTGAAAGAAATTTGCTCAGAACTTCAAGAGGAGTTTCAGAAGCTGAAGCCAGAAGTTGTATCTGAGGGATTTGTGGCTAGTCTAGAAGTACAGTATACTTTGGAGAAGCAGATTCGTGAAGCCCAACCAAATGACCCAGAAATTTCTGACATCAAGAAAAAAATGGCAGAAGGGAAATTCAAGAACTTCACTAGAGATAATCAAGATGTATTATGGATCAATGGGCGTATCTGCGTACCAGACATTGATGGGTTGGGGCAGCTAATTTTGAAAGAAGCCCGTGACTCAAAGTATTCGATTCACCCTGGTAGTACTAAGATGTATCAGGATGTTAAGAATAAGTTTTGGTGGCCAAATTTAAAGTGAGAAGTCGCAGAGTTCATTGCCTCGTGCGACGTGTGTCAGAAAGTAAAAGTAGAACATCAGAGATCAGCGGGTTTCTTAAAACTGCTGAAGATTCCAAAGTGAAAGTGGAAAGAGATCGGAATGGATTTCATTACCGGTTTACGCAAGACTCAATCGGGTTACGATTCGATTTGTGTAATAGTTGATCGTTTGACCAAAGTTACCCATTTCTTGCTAGTCAAAACCAGCTTACTCAGGAGATCGTCTTCAGAGTTATACATGTCAAGAATCGTCGGTTTTCACGGTGTGCCCAATAAGATAGTATCAGATCGAGGATCTCAGTTCACCTCTCGTTTCTGGCAGAGTCTACATGAAGCATTGGGAACTCATCTGAATTTTAGCACTGCTTATCATCCCCAGACAGATGGACAGACTGAAAGAGTCAATCAGATACTAGAGGATATATTGAGAGCTTGTGCTCTAGCTAATGCTGCCAGTTGGGATAAGAGTTTGCCGTATGCAGAATTTTCGTACAACAATAGTTATCAAGTCAGTCTGCAAATGTCACCATTTGAAGACTTGTATGGTCGTGCTTGTAGAACTCCTTTGAATTGGTCAGAAATAACTGAATCTTTGGTATTTGGACCAGATATTATTCAAGAAGCAGAAGAACAAGTGGCCATGATCAGAGAAAGATTGAAGATAGGAAGAAAAGCTATGCTGATAATCATCGTCGTGATCTCAGCTTTGAACCAGAAGATTATGTTTATCTTTGAGTTACTCCACTCAGAGGTATCAAAAGGTTTCATACCAAAGGGAAGATTGCCCCTATGTATGTTGATCTGTTCAAGATTTTGAAACGCCGTGGAGAAATTGCCTATCAGTTAGAGCTGCCATAGTCGTTAGCAGGAGTGCATGACGTCTTTCATGTCTCACAATTGAAGAAGTGTCTTCGCGTGCCAGAAGAACAAACCCTGTTGGATTCAATTGAGTTGAAAGATGATCTCACTTACAAAGAGCAACCAGCTAAGATTTTGGATGTCGTAGAGTGTCATGCCAGATAGCAAGACCGTTCATTTTTGCAAAGTTCAGTGGAGCAACCACTCAGAAGGAGAAGCAACGTGGGAGCGTAAAGAAGACCTGAAAGCTGAGTTCCCTAACCTTTTCTGTAGCTAGCCTGAATCTCGGGGTTGAGATTCCTTTAAGGGGGAGGTTTGTAACAACCCGATTTTTTGAGCTTTTAAAAATCTTTTATTAGTTAGTAGTTGGAAAATTCACCATTTGGATTTTATTTGAATTTTTAATTAAAGTTTAATATGGATTTTTAGCATCAAAACAATTTAATATGATTAATCCCAACATCAACAATTGTCAAAACTGTTTTCTTTGGATTCTATGTGCTTGGATATATTTTCTAGAATTTTTCGAGTTTATTTGCTATTTGGATTTTCTGGTATTTTCTAAAAAGAAAAACTAATTTAAAATCTCAAAACAATGTTTGGGCCGAGACCCAGCCCTATTCTACTTTTGGCCCATCACTGTGCGGCCCAGCTCGCCCCGCGCGCGCCCCGCTCAGATTGACATGCGGGCCCCGCATGTCAGCCTCTCCTCTCCTCCTCACGCGCACGTTTCGCCGCTGACGCGTGGGCCCCGCCGAGTTGTCATCTCCGCATAATCATCTTCTCCGCGCGAAGCCTCACATTTGTCTGCCATTGTTGAGCTCGAGCTCCGAACGGCAACGGGGATTCTTCAACTAAAACCTCGTGGATTTATGCGTCAAATCTTATCCCGTATCTCCGGCCGAATCAAATCCCCAATCGGTTTCTATCTCTAAGTTCTTCGTGTTTTCGTTTCGGACTTGTTTTGTACTCCACCACCAACACGCCTCCTTGACTTGCCTGAGCCCCTATAAATAGCCCCCGAGGTTCTCCTGGTCCTCCACTACCCAACGCCCCAACTCTCTCCCTTCTCAAGCCCTAGCGCCGCCACAATCCGAGAAACTAGGGTTTTCAGCCGAGCTTCTTCTTTTGCCAATTCATCCGCCGTTGTCGCCGCCTTGTCGACATCGACTACACCGCCTAGTCCGTCGTCGCCTGGGCTACCTCGTGCACCCTTCCCTGCTGCAGGAGCGTCGCCAGAACCCGCGCCCGACAATAGCCGCACCTCTCTCGCCGCTCCAACCTCGCCGCCGGCCATCACCATTGACCTTAGCTGTCTGTAAGTGCACCATCGGGTTCGCAATAGCCTTGGCTATCTGCTGGTACCACTCATCGTCGGTGAGCCGCCATTTGCCGGAGACCATTGGGACCCGAGTGCCGTCGCCTCGCCGTTGACCATGTCAGCCGCCACCTCAGTGCTCGCGCCTGTGTGTCGTCCCGCGTGTCGCCGCATGAGTGCCCCGTGTGCACATGTGTGGCCGGTTCACCGAACCCTAGAACCAATCGCTCAGTGAACTTGATTCACCGTGAGCCGAATCGCTGGTCCCACATGTCAGAATTTCTTTGATTTCATTAATTCTGAAATTCTGAGGGTTGACGTCATGCCTGCATCATAATCCAGATTTTTCAATAGAGAAATAATTTAGAAATTCTAATTTATGGTATTTTCTTGAGTCTTCATCTTCCAAAGCCCATATTGTCTTCATCCGAACTCCGATTGAGCCCATTCAAATTCATAAATTTATCTAAATTCAATATCTATTTATCTAAGATTTTTATTTAATTTTTGGAGCTTGTTTTATCTCTGTTATTTATTTATTTTGTTTATGTTGGACCGTAAAGGCGACTAGAGGGGGGGGGGTGAATAGGAGCACGCTCACTTTTTCACAAATTATGAACTCAATACAATTTAACTCCAGTAGCTATTAGAAAGCTATGAAGATCAATATACCAAGACAAGCGGAAGACTAATATTGAATTCAATTAACCCCTAAGCAATATAACAAAATCAACTAAGATTACTAAGACTCACAAAGACGCAGGCGGTCGACCGTTATACTCAACCGGTCGAACCGATTGCGGGCGGTCGACCGGCGTTAGTCTTTGGCGGTCGGACCGCTCCAAAATCGTCCGACCGGTGATGATGGCGGTCCGACCGGCCGACTCGAACCGATCCGCAATAAAGAAATCACCGATGACGGTTGCAATTAGATGAAACTTTGATTCTCAACTCCAATCTTTATGAAACTTTGCACACACCTTCTATATGCTATTGAGGACCTATTCCAATCGAATATTATGATAATTCTTGAACGATCTTGAGCAATTGTCAATTGATTAACGAAGGTCTAAAAACCGCAAGAACGAAAACTTGATCCTAAAGCTTGTTCGTGAGAGATTGATGATCAAGATGATGCTAGATAGATTCACACATATCACAAACAAGCTAATTCACGTGAAAGAATCAATCACAAACTCGCGGATCAAAGAAAGCCCTAAAATCACCAAATTGAAAGCAAGAACGAAAAGAGACTTATCTCAAGCAAACCTTGCATAGATTGATTTCGTGATTGTTGCTGGATTACATCCACACCATCATGGATCGATGGACAATCAAAGATCACGAAATTCTCCACAAACCATCAAGAGCCCTTGCCTCCACCTCAACTCCCTAAAGACAATTAGGGTTTTGAAAACATAAAAGGCGAGAGAGGGAGAGGTGCAGCCACCATCTCCTCCTATTTATAGTGGAGGCCTAAAACTCTTAGGGTTTGACTTAATTGGGCTCCCGTTAAGGCCCACTAACAAACGGGTCACACACGCACGCTTCGCGAAGCGCCGTCTTTAACCTTTGACCTAAACCGCTTCACCATGTGTCATGGATTCGCCAATAGGTCACCCTTGTCCATCTTGTGTCACGCTTGAGTCGTTGACTCACCCGCATCGTCGATCGCTCGACCTCAACTCTTCAAGTCTAGTCCCGATTCTCCTCGCCGTTGACCGTCGTTGACCACCAAGCTACCCGCACAACCACGCACAAGAAAACACGAATTCGGAACAAGTTCTTCACAACTTGACCCATGTTAGTCAAAACATGCATCATGCAAATCATATGACATGAAACCAATGACTTTGAGCTAACAAAACAACATCGCCACGGTTGGTCGACGTTCAAGTAGTTCGGCCCGACCGCCCAGTGAGCCGGCCGATCGCCCATGGCGGTCGGACCGCTCCTCGTGAGCCGTCGGACCGCCCTATAGACTTAGCCGAAATTCAAGCTCCCAAAATCAAACCTTCGAAACTTTAAACCAATAGAACTTTTCACCGGAGGCTCCAAAATCATGAGACCAAGTGCATTGGGATCCCTTACTTGTCTACAACACCTATTTTTGGCCCAAACTCGATTTGAACACTTTGGTCATTGCCGGTCCGATCGCCCTCATGGCCGGTCCGACCGATTTGGGACCGGTCGGACCGCGGCAAGGACGGTCGGACCGCCGTTCGAGAAGCTCAGAACTTTGTCGAAAACGCGTGAAACGACAAACCGTAAACGCCATTGCCAATTGTCACATCATCCTAAGATCCGGAGCATATCCCCATGAAATCCACAATCTCCCCTTGATGAACACATTGGCAATTATCCGAAAAATAAGTAAGAGGTTTGAAAACGAGTTTACTCATAGTTTTAAGCACAAAGGCACAACTTGGTCCATAAGCAAGAAAAAGCAATGAAAATGACCAAGTCGGCATCGTAATAGTATAGGCATGTGAGACAAAGCAAAAATAAGCATAAAAACTTTAATTTCCAGAAACGGGTCAAAATTCTCACATGAGGTCCATATGAATAAACAATTGTTCAATTGACCTATGATCATTGTGAGTATAAAAGAATGCAACTCAAGAACTCCCCCTCACTATGGTCATCAAATTTCAAATTTTCAGTTTCCCTTTGTATAAACTTCTCCCCCAATCTTCTCATTAACACATCTTCTCCAAATAAGAGTAGCAAAGAAATATTACACATCATCTCCCAAAGAAATATCTTTTCATTTAACACATCTTCTCCCCCTTTGACAATGGATTCATCAAGGAATCACGCCTTCCTCTCATCCAGGGATAACAAATAGAGAATAAAGAAAGAAGCAGAAACAAAAGAAGCATAAAGAGGAATATGCATGAAGTGCAATGGAGTGGCTTCAATTTTTGTATTTATCAATTTTTGATTACAAGAAGCTTTGGAGATTACCCAAAAGAACAAGCTAGTATCTCGAATATTGCACAAACAAACATATCAAGCCCGACAAATGCTAGCAAGATCATGGTAAGACATATATATCAAAGCTAAGCACAAAGGCTCAAAAGTAACGAGAGATTTGATCAATTTAAGCAACGCTCAAATTCAAACAAGTTCATCAACAGAGATCCTAAAATGAAATTGGCCATGTCAAACTGTCAAAGTGAGATCAAAAATCTAACAAAGACCACATTAAGAGTCAATCAAGTCCCGTATTGAATCATTTTGCTCAATATTTTGTAAACGCCCATTTGTCAACATTTTTCTCATTTGCATTGAATATTGAAGTTGACTAATGATCTAACTTAGTGACAAGATCTGGACTAGGAGCCATCCACAAACTCATCCTAAGCTTCACCAAAAGTTGATTAAAGGTATATCTTAGTAAAGAAGATCCCGGACTAGGAGCCATCCACAAACTCTTTCTAAGCTTCTACCAGGCGACAAATCTTGAGGTTCATGTCATTTCGACAAGCGGTCCCCATGAGATCGTTCGTTCATCAAACTATCTCCAAGTTCATGTCATTTGACAAGCGGTCTCGTAAGAATAGTTTGGCACAATTTAAGCATAAGACAATCTTGATTTTCATTTTTCACAAGAGCGCTTTAGAATCTCAAGAACACAAAAGCTCAAGTAATGGTCAATTCTAGATCAAAGAGCTAACAAGAGCAATTCGACAGGCCAATGTCACAAGAGGAGCACTACTTACGTAACTCGCTAAAACATCCACAAATTGCAATTTCTTAGTTTGAGTTGTTTTAAAAAGTTCTAGCTCATATAGCAAAGACTTAGCTACACATGTAAAAGCATGATAATTCTAGCAAGTCAAAGAACTAGACATGACATTGAGCAAGAATTGAAATACAAAAGCTCCAAAGGGTAATAGGCAAAGCTTCATCAATTTTAAAAGATAAGCAGTAAATCTTATATTACAATGCATCTTTTTGGATTTTTCATACCACTTGTTGTAACCACTTGTTGTATTTTTCATATGAATGCAATATGATACAATGAGATGCAATAAAAAGCCTAAAAACCTAAAAATTCAAAAAGATCACTAAGTTCAGAAAAAGAACAATAAAAGATCAAAAAGAACAAGGAAAGATAAGAAAAAGATCAAACTCCCCCTCAAACCAACCCATAAGGATAAATTACCCCTAACTCACTTCTTAAGGAGGAAAATCTGGTTTGATCTAAAGGCTTGGTAAGAATATCTGCCAATTGAGCTTCGGACTCTACAAAGTGCATCACAATATCACCTTTTTCAACATGATCTTTAAGGAAGTGAAAGCGAATGTCTATGTGCTTAGTCCTAGAATGTTGCAATCGGGTTTTAGCAATATTAATAGCAGAAGTGTTATCACAGAAAAGAGGAACACTAGCAAAGTTTAACCCATAATCTTTCAAAGTGGACGTCATCCACAAAATCAGCACAAAGAACTAGCAAAGCAACATACTCGCCTCAAAGTGGATTGTGCAACAGAAGACTGCTTTCTAGAAGACCAAGATACAAGAGACGTGCCTAGAAAGTGACAGGTGCCTGAGGTACTCTTCCTATCTAACCGACACCGCAAAATCGAATCGAAAAACCTCTAATGGACAAAGTCAAGAGCAGAATACCAAATGCCATATAAGAGGGTAGAGTGTAAATACCGAATATGCGCTAACGGCTTGGCGATGGGAAGTTCTTGAGACGCTGAAATCTTGCACAAAGGCATACCGTGAAGTGAATGTCCGGTCTCGAGGCCGTCAAAACATGAAGGGAGCCGATCATGCTTTGCGGTACTCGCGCTGATCCACGACTTCTCCTTCCTCATCCGATCCAAAACAGATTGAAGTTGCCATGGGAGTGGAAATTGGCTTGCGGTCACCCGTGTTGAAGCGCTTGAGAAGATCTTTAGTGTACTTCGTTCGATGGATGAAAGTTCCTTCCTTGCATTGCTTGATTTGAAGTCCCAAAAGTAATTAAGCTCTCCCATCATACTCATCTCAAATTCCCTAGACATAGTGTCGTAAAAGTCGGAAACAAGAGCATTAGAGGAACCACCAAAGATAATATCATCCACATAAATTTGAGCAAGCAGAAGTTATTGTCACGCCTAAGAATGAATAGGGTTTTATCCACTTTACCCATCTCAAAATTATTTTTGAGCAAGAAGGTCTTAAGTCTATCATACCAGGCTCTAGGGGCTTGTTTAAGACCATACAATGCTTTAGATAGCTTGAAAACACGATTTGGATATTTAGGATCCTCAAAACCGGAGGTTGCTTAGCATACACTTCCTCATCTATGAAACCATTTAAAAGGCACTTTTAACATCCATCCGATATAATTTAAAACCTTTTGATGCAAGCAAATGCAAGCGAGAATCGAATGGCTTCTAGTCTAGCAACAGAGCAAATGTCTCATCAAAATCTAACCCCTCAACTTGGTGAAACCCCGAGCAACCAACTCGCCTTATTTCTAACCACGTAACCATCCTCACCTTGCTTATTCTTAAACACCCAACAGGTTCCTATAACATTATGACCACTAGGAGGTTCTACTAGGTTCCAAACTTTGTTTCTTTCAAAATTCTCTAACTCCTCATGCATGGCATTTACCCACTAGAATCGATAAAGCATGTGATATATCGCGGGTTCAAAAGAAGCAACAAAAGCCGAATGAGAGTAGAGATTTGGATCATTATACCGGAGCGAGTGACTCGCTCATGTAGATTACCTATTATCTGCTCCGAGGATCTTTGTCTCTGAATCGAAGTGGAGCGCCGGGTGAGATATCGCTTTCTTCGACCTCAGTACTGGCGATGATGAAGATGCAGCAGAGCCTCAACGAAGGTGAAGTAGACGAAGAGGTTCTTGTATCAATATGGGCGCCAAAGAGCGTGAGATGAAGGAATGATATTAGCCGTCCTCATCTTCCTCCACAAAAATGCTCTCTGTCACTGTAAATCATCGTAGCAATTGATCTAGCCTGTGGCTAGTCTCATCAAAAGTGATATTACAAGTCTCTGAATAATGTTAGTCTCAAGATTAAAAACCCAAAACCCTCGAATGAGCGGGATAACCCGAAATATCCCATCAAAAGTTCTTGATTCAAATTTATCTAAATTGCCTGTCTTAAGAATAAAACATTTTGATCCAAAAACTGAAAATGCTAAACAGAGGGTTTTCTACCAAAACGAAGCTCATAAGGAGTCTTGCCTAAAGAAGGTCTCAAAAGACACGATTTGCAATATGGCAGCAAGAGTAATAGCTTGGCCCAAAATCTCCTCGGTGTGCTATACTCATCTAGCATCGTCCTAGCCATTTCGACCAAGGTCCTATTCTTCCTTTCCACCACGCCATTTTGTTGAGGGCGTGTGGAGAGGAGAACTGATGCTCAATACCACGCTCGGCACAAAAGAAGCAAAAGAAGCATTTTTGAACTCCGTGCCATTATCATCGCGAATCGCTCTCAAAGCACCGTGAAGCTCGAAGCCAAACGAAGAACAAGATCATGAAAATAACCAAAAGCTTCATCCTTTGAAGTAAGAAAGAACACCCAAGTATATCTAGAAAGATCATCGACTATGACAAGAATATACCATTTTCCACCGATCGATCGACTCTAGCGGGACCAACGGATCCATATGAAGCAACTCGTCACAGTCCGTCGGTCATAACCATAGTCACAGAAGGGTGAGGCGGCAACTTGTTTGCCATGCCTACAAGGTGCACATACAAACATCTTTGACAATTTTGAGCTTAGGCAAACCTCTCATGAGATCAAGGTTGCTAACTCGCGTCAAATGATCAAAACCAATGTGCCCCAAACGTCGATGCCAAAGCCAAAATCGAGAAGAAGATGTAAGCAAACATTTAAGAGATCCAAAGAAGAGATTACGAAAAGTCGGCCCAAAATTCTACCAACTCTAGAGATTCCAAACACAAGCTCACCAAGAGAATCAAGCACACGACAAGCATTTTTCTTAAAACATCTCATAACCATCATCAAGAAGCCGAGAAGCAGAAGGAGATTATACCTAAGCTTGTCCACAAGAGCGACATCATTTAGAATGAATTTGTTGTTTACCCTAATTGATCCTGTTCCTTCAATTCGCCCTTGTGTATCATCTCCAAAGGTGATGAAGTCATCACCGTTGCTCGCGTGAAAGAGGTGAACCATTTTGAGTTTCCGGTCATGTGGCGTGAACATCCGAGTCAACGAACCACGTGTTCTTCCCTTTCCGCGATAATCCCGAAAATCAAGGAGCAAAGAACGATGTGTCTCAATCTCGGGATTAGATAAACAAGATTTAGGAATCCGATCGAGACACACGTCGCAAGGAGTATACAAACGTAAGTACTATCCTTGATTTCATTTAACATTCGATTACGAGCAATGTTTAAATTAACATGGGACTTAGATCATCCATGGGCGGTTCGACCGGCTGTCTTTGGCGGTCGGACCGGTGACAAAAGCAGTCGAGCCGGTGACCACAGTGGTCGGACCGCCTTGATCTGATACACATTAGAATTAAGATGTCTAGAAACATAATGATTTGCATGAGAGAAAATCCTAATCCGAGTTTATTCTTTTCGGTGTTACCATGTCTCATAGAAGCTCTAGGTTGCATGAATGAAATTCTATCAAAATTTTCCTATCATTTTCAACCTACGCCAACAAATATTCAATCAAATGTCCACCTTTTTGCAATAAGTGCAATGGTACTTGGTACCACTAGAAGAGCACCATTTGAATTAATACAAGGTTGGGCAAAGCCTGCAGATTTAAAAGATGTTTTTGCGAGTTGAGTTTTGAATTCAATTAAACCTTTTTCCAAGACTTGAATGACTTTTGGGTTTGAATTGTCTTGAAAAGAATTGAATCCTAAACCTTGCTTCTTATAAGGAGTTTTAGATTTGTCAAGAATCATGTTTAATTGTTTCTTACCTTTAGAAAATTTCTCTAATGTATCATGAAGGTAAGCATTTTCTTTTCTCAAGTTAACACAAGCATCACAAGTTTTATCCATAGATTTTTCCTTATACAAAGCAATTTCAAGCTTAAGAGTGGAACATGAAGCACAAGTAGTATTTTCAATATTGTCCTTAAGCTTAGCATATTTGACTCTAGCAGCTTCTAAGATATCTTTGATTTCACGTTCTTTTCTAAGCATGAAGTGCAAGGGCTAGAATCAAATACATCAAAAGCAATCAATTTACTAGATTCTAAACATTTTCACAAGGAGCACTTTTAATCTCATTTAGTTCAGATTTAGCATTCTCAAGTTGTTGTACACAAATATTATGAGCAGATTGTAACTTGGTAATTTCTGAATGCATAGCATGACAAGATAAACATTCATCAGGTTCAAGAGTCTTAGCAGTTTTAAGCTCTACTTTCAGTTTGCTAATCTTTGACTCTAATTTCTTATTTTTTGTCATAACAAATTCAAGCGCTTCATCTTGACTAAGCAATTGCTCAACTATAGAATCATATTTAGCAGAAAGCTCATCATAAGTAAAAGATACCTCATTATCATCAATGTCCTCCGTGTCAGCCATGAAGCACATGCCAGTGAAGTCTTTGGCCTTCCCTTTCTTTTTACCTTGAGGGATCTCCTCCTCCTTGTCCTCCTCACTCCGGTATCCACATCGCTCAAGGATTGATCCTCAAAGCGGCAAGGACCCGTGAGCAGCCTTCACAAGCTTATTTGCCTCATACCTTGATTTGTTGAAAGGAGGCTTCTTCCAAGCTGGCTTTCCTTCCTTATGATTGCTCTTACCTTTCAGCTTGGGGCAATTTGCCCGGATATGATTGAGCTCACCACATTCATAGCATGTTCGGACCACCTCTCTTTTGTTTCTCACATTATTGTAGGCAGTGTGAATTTCTTAGCTAGAAGAGCTAACTACTTGAGAATACTTTCAAGCTCCTCTTCATGAATAGCGGATAAACAAGCAAATGAAAATCGGAAGAAGATTCACAAGAGTCATCAAAACCTTTTGAGAGGATCGCTACCAAAGCTAAATTATCTTTCTTAGGATGATCAACTCTTTTAATTTCATGAGTCTTGAGTTTACTATAAAGCAATTCTAAAGTAAGACTTGAAAGATCAACATTTTCTTCTATAGCGGTAGCTTTCATCTCCCACTCCTTGGTGTTGATTGCACCAAGAGATGGGTGGCATTTTCGATTGAGAATATTCAATATCAACGACTTTCATTTGATTAATTACTTTATTAAAGCGATTGAAATGTCATCGATGCTCTCTCCAGACGCATCTCGAATTTATTGTACTCACGCTTGTAAAGCAGCTTGGCGCACCTTTTTGATTTGGGACGAACCTCATGATATGTTTCGAGAGTGTTCCAAATTTCATGCTTAGATTGAAAGATTGCAAATTCTATCATATTCTTGTCTACCAAGTGCACCATATAAAAGATTCTTAGCCTTATTGTTGTTAGCCAAAAGAATTGCGAAGGTGTGTAGCAATTTCAGAATAACCAATGGGCTCTAACAACATCCCAAATAGCTTGTCCTCGCTCTCAAGAAAGACGCGCATACGATTCTTCCAATAGGCATAGTCGTGCCCATCGAAGATATGCGGTTTAGTAGAAAACTTATCCATCGCCAAAGTTGGTGACGGTTAAGATCAAGATTGAACTAACCAGGGCTCGATACCACTTGTTGGACCGTAAAGGCGACTAGAGGGGGTGAATAGAGCACGCCACTTTTTCACAAATTATGAACTCAATACAATTTAACTCCAAAGTAGCTATTAGAAAGCTATGAAGATCAATATACGATCTGATGGAAGACTAATATTGAATTCAATTAAACCCCTAAGCAATATAACAAAATCAACTAAGATTACCAAGACTCACGGCAGGCGATGGCGTCGATTATACTCAACCGGTCGAATGATTGTCGCGGATCGGCCGGCGTAAGTCTTGGCGGTCGGACCGCTCCAAAATCGATCGGCCGGTGATGAATGGCGATCGGCGGCCGACTCGAACCGATGCACGCAATAAAAATCACCGATGACGAAGTTGCAATTAGATGAAACTTTGATTCTCAACTCCAATCTTTATGAAACTTTGCACACACCTTCTATATGCTATTGAGGACCTATTCCAATCGAATATTATGATAATTCTTGGAACGATCTTGAGCAATTGTCAATTGATTAACGAAGGTCTAAAACCGCAAGAACGAAAACTTGATCCTAAAGCTTGTTCGTGAGAGATTGATGATCAAGATGATGCTAGATAGATTCACACATATCACGACAAGCTAATTCACGTGAAAGAATCAATCACAAACTCGCGGATCAAGAAAGCCCTAAAATCACCAAATTGAAAGCAAGAGCGAAAAGAGACTTATCTCAAGCAAACCTTGCATAGATTGATTTCGTGATTGTCTGCCGATTACATCCACACCATCATGGATCGCTGGACAATCAAAGATCACGAAATTCTCCACAAACCATCAAGAGCCCTTGCCTCCACCTCAACTCCCTAAAGACAATTAGGGTTTTGAAAACATAAAGGCTAGAGAGAGGAGGTGCAGCCACCATCTCCTCCTATTTATAGTGGAGGCCTAAAACTCTTAGGGTTTGACTTAATTGGGCTCCGTTAAGGCCCACTAACAAGCGGGTCACACACGCACGCCATGGCGCCGCTTTAACCTTTGACCTAAACCGCTTCACCATGTGTCATGGATTCGCCAATAGGTCACCCTTGTCCATCTTGTGTCACGCTTGAGTCGTTGACCTCACCCGCATCGTCGATCGTTACGGACCTCAACTCTTCAAGTCTAGTCCCGATTCTCCCTCGCCGTTGACCGTCGTTGACCACCAAGCTACCTGCACAACCACGCACAAGAAAACACGAATTCGGGAACAAGTTCTTCACAACTTGACCCATGTTAGTCAAAACATGCATCATGCAAATCATATGACATGAAACCAATGACTTTGAGCTAACAAAACAACATCGCCACGAAGTTGGTCGACGTTCAAGTAATTCTGGGTCGACCGCTTCCAGTGAGCCGGTCGGATCACCCCATGGCGGTCGGACCGCTTCCTCAATGAGCGGTCGGACCGCTTATGGACTTAGCCGAAATTCAAGCTCCCAAAATCCAAACCTTCGAAACTTTAAACCAATAGAACTTTTCACTTTGGAGGCTCCAAAAATCATGAGACCAAGTGCATTGGGATCCCTTACTTGTCTACAACACCTATTTTTGGCCCACTGATTTGAACACTTTGGTCATTGCCGGTCCGACACCGCCCTCATGGCTTGGCCCGACCGATTTGGGACCTGGATCGGACGCCGTGGTGCAAGGACCGGTCGACCGCCTGCTCAAGAAGCTCAGAACTTTGTCGAAAACGCGTGAAACGACAAACCGTAAACGCCATTGCCAATTGTCACATCATCCTAAGATCTGGAGCATATCCCCATGAAATCCACAGTTTACGAGTAGACATTAATTCTTTAGGGACTTTTGAAGGAGTACAGAAAATCATTACCAGTACCTAGATCTATTCCAATGTAAGTTATACCTTTGATCATGTTGAACCCATTTTTTAAATACTTTGTCTCAAATTATTGCATTCAATTTGAAGTATTTTTTAAATGCTTTTAGGTTTAGTTATTAATCCAATTTGTTATATCCACCTTGTCTATTATTATGCCATGATCTTTTGTCACCCTAGGTTAGTTCATTATTAGTTGGTATTATCATATCACCAACGTGGGTTGGTTAGATACGAGTAGATTGCTTAGCCATGCTACAAGTCATCATCTCATGTGAGTTGCAAATATAAATTTGACTAAGTGATTATGGAACTGTGTGATAAAACTGTGTGTGATGTGTGCTATTACTCATTGATGACATGTGTTACACTTAACCAACAGGGTGTGAAAAGATTTAGATTGAGGCAAGTGGTGGATACTGTGTGATATGGTGGAGCTGTGTGAATAAGAATATTGGTATGTGTGACATTTAGTTAGAAATTAAAAGTCTTATCTTGGTCAATTAAGGACTTAACTTTGTGCGCCATTGAACTGAGCCTTACTGTACGACCACATACCTGGTGTGGGACAAGCCTATCTTAGTGAGTTATGGAGTTTGACATTGACAACTCAGGTTGTAGGTTAGGCTGTGTGATGGGCTGGAGGTGTTATTCTCACATCGTGGGACGGTTCACCGCTTCCATGTCCAACGGTGTGTGTCGTGTCAATCTGTGGATTTCATGGGGATATGCTCCAGATCTTAGGATGATGTGACAATTGGCAATGGCGTTTACGGTTTGTCGTTTCACGCTGCTGGACAAAGTTACAAAGCTTATCATCAGTAGGGGTCCGACGGTCCTTGCACGGCGGTCCGATCGGTCCCAAATCGGTCGGACCGGCCATGAGGGGCGGTCGGACCGGCAATGACCAAAAGTGTTCAAATCGAGCTGGGCCAAAAATAGGTGTTGTAGACAAGTAAGGGGATCCCAATGCACTTGGTCTCATGATTTTTGGAGCCTCCAGTGAAAAGTTCTATTGGTTTAAAGTTTCCAGAAGGTTTCGGATTTTGGGAGCTTGAATTTCGCTAAGTCCTAGGCGGTCCGACCGCTCATTGTGGAGCGGTCCGACCGCCATGGGCGGTCCGACCGCTCACCCGAGCGGCCGACCGTGAATTACTTGAACGCCACCAACTTCGTGGCGATGTTGTTTTGTTAGCTCAAAGTCATTGGTTTCATGTCATATGATTTGCATGATGCATGTTTTGACTAACATGGGTCAAGTTGTGAAGAACTTGTTCCCGAATTCGTGTTTTCTTGTCTGTGGTTGTGCAGTAGCTTGGTGGTCAACGACGGTCAACGGCGAGGAGAATCGACTAGACTTGAAGAGTTGAGGTCCGTAACGATCGACGATGCCGGTGAGGTCAACGACTCAAGCGTGACACAAGATGGACAAGGGTGACCTATTGGCGAATCCATGACACATGGTGAAGCGGTTTAGGTCAAAGGTTAAAGACGGCGTCATGGCAAGCGCATGCGGTGTGACCCGCTTGTTAGTGGACCTTAACGGAGCCCAATTAAGTCAAACCCTAAGAGTTTTAGGCCTCCACTATAAATAGGAGGAGATGGTGGCGCACCTCTCCCTCTCTCGCCTTTTATGTTTTCAAACCCTAATTGTCTTTAGGGAGTTGAGGTGGAGGCAAGGGCTCTTGATGGTTTGTGGAGAATTTCGTGATCTTTGATTGTCCATCGATCCATGATGGTGTGGATGTAATCCAAAGAACAATCACGTAAATCAATCTATGCAAGGTTTGCTTGAGATAAGTCTCTTTTCGCTCTTGCTTTCAATTTGGTGATTTTAGGGCTTTCTTTGATCCGCGAGTTTGTGATTGATTCTTTCACGGAATTAGCTTGTTGTGATATGTGTGAATCTATCTAGCATCATCTTGATCATCAATCTCTCACGAACAAGCTTTAGGATCAAGTTTTCGTTCTGCCCGCTTTTAGACCTTCGTTAATCAATTGACAATTGCTCAAGATCGCTCCAAGAATTATCATAATATTCGATTGAATAGGTCCTCAATAGCATATAGAAGGTGTGCAAAGTTTCATAAAGATTGGAGTTGAGAATCAAAAGTTTCATCTAATTGCAACTTCGCCATCTGGCCGATTTTACTGCTGCGATCGGTTTCGAGTCGGCCGGTCGATCATTCATTATCACCGGCCGATCGATTTTGAGCGGTCCGACCGCCAAGACAACGCCGGCCGATCGCCTGCAATCGGTTCGACCGGCTGAGTATAACGTCGCCGACCGCCGGCCGTGAGTCTTGGTAATCTTAGTTGATTTTGTTATATTGCTTAGGGTTTAATTGAATTCAATATTAGTCTTCCACAGATCGTATATTGATCTTCATAGCTTTCTAATAGCTACCGGAGTTAAATTGTATTGAGTTCATAATTTAATAGCTACCGGAGTTAAATTGTATTGAGTTCATAATTTGTGAAAAGTGAGCGTGCTCCTATTCACCCCCTCTAGTCGCTTTTACGGTCCAACAGTGGTATCGAGCCCTGCTAGTTCAATCTTGATCTTAACCGCCACCAACTTTGTCGATGGATAAGTTTTCTACTAAACCGCATATCTTCGATGGGCACGACTATGCCTATTGGAAGAATCGTATGCGCCTTTCTTGAGAGCGAGGACAAGCTATTTGGGATGTTGTTAGAGCCTCACTGGTTATTCCTAAATTGCTACACCGCTTCGCAATTCTTTTGGCTAACAACAATAAGGCTAAGAATCTTTTATATGGTGCACTTGGTAGACAAGAATATGATAGAATTTGCAATCTTTCAATCACAAGATGAAATTTGGAACACTCTCAAACATATCATGAGGGTTCGCCCCAAATCAAAAAGGTGCGCCAAACTGCTTATAAGCGTGAGTACAATAAATTCGAGATGCGCCCCGAGAGAGCATCGATGACATTTTCACGCTTAATAAAGTAATTAATCAAATGAAAGTCGTTGATATTGAATATTCTCAATCTGAAAATGCCACCCATCTCTTGGCTGCAATCAACACCAAGGAGTGGGAGATGAAAGCTACTGCTATAGAAGAAAATGTTGATCTTTCAAGTCTTACTTTAGAATTGCTTTATAGTAAACTCAAGACTCATGAAATTAAAAGAGTTGATCATCCTAAGAAAGATAATTTAGCTTTTGTAGCGATCCTCTCAAAAGGTTTTTGATGACTCTTGTGAATCTTCTTCTGGATTTTCATTTGCTTGTTTATCTGCTATTCATGAAGAGGAGCTTGAAAGTATTCCTGAAACAGAGTTAGCTCTTCTAGCTAAGAAATTCACACGGCCTACAATAATGTGAGAAACAAAAGAGAGGTGGTCCCGAACATGCTATGAATGTGGTGAGCTCAATCATATGCGCAAATTGCCCCAAGTCGAAAGGTAAGAGCAATCGAAGGAAGGAAAGCTACTTGAAGAAGCCTCCTTTCAACAAATCAAGGTATGAGGCAAATAAGCTTGTGAAGGCCGCCACCGGTCCTTGCCGCTTTTGAGGATCAACTTGAGCGATGTGGATACCGGGAGTGAGGAGGACAAGGAGGAGGAGATCCTCAAGGTAAAAAGAAAGGAAGGCCAAAGACTTCACTGCATGTGCTTCATGGTCGACACGGAGGACATTGATGATAATGAGGTATCTTTACTTATGATGAGCTTTCGCTAAATATGATTCTATAGTTGAGCAATTGCTTAGTCAAGATGAAGCGCTTGAATTTGTTATGACAAAAATAAGAAATTAGAGTCAAAGATTAGCAAACCGAAAGTAGAGCTTAAAACCGCTAAGACTCTTGAACTCGATGAATGTTTATCTTGTCATGCTATGCATCTCAAATTACCAAGTTACAATCGCTTCATAATATTTGTGTACAACAACTTGAGAATGCTAAATCGAACTAAATGAGATTAAAAGTGCTCCTTGTGAAAAATGTTTAGAATCTAGTAAATTGATTGCTTTTGATGTATTTGATTCTAGCCCTTGCACTTCATGCTTAGAAAAGAACGTGAAATCAAAGATATCTTAGAAGTCGCTAGAGTCAAATATGCTAAGCTTAAGGACAATATTGAAAATACTACTTGTGCTTCATGTTCCACTCTTAAGCTTGAAATTGCTTTGTATAAGGAAAAATCTATGGATAAAACTTGTGATGCTTGTGTTAACTTGAGAAAAGAAAATGCTTACCTTCATGATACATTAGAGAAATTTTCTAAAGGTAAGAAACAATTAAACATGATTCTTGACAAATCTAAAACTCCTTATAAGAAGCAAGGTTTAGGATTCAATTCTTTTCAAGACAATTCAAACCCAAAAGTCATTCAAGTCTTGGAAAAGGTTTAATTGAATTCAAAACTCAAACTCGCAAAAACATCTTTTAAATCAGTGTTTTGCTCAACCTTGTATTAATTCAAATGGTGCTCTTCTAGTGGTACCAAGTACCATTGCACTTATTGCAAAAAAGGTGGACATTTGATTGAATATCACATGAGGTTGAAAATGATAGGAAAATTTTGATAGAATTTCATTCATGCAACCTAGAGCTTCTATGAGACATGGTAACACCGAAAAGAATAAACCCGATTAGGATTTTCTCTCATGCAAATCATTATGTTTCTAGACATCTTAATTCTAATGTGTATCGATCAAGCGGTCCGATCACCTGGTGGTCACCGGTCCGACTGCTTGGTCACCGGTCCGACCGCCAAAGACAAAGCCTGGCCAGACCGCCCATGGACAGCCTAAGTCCCATGTTAAGTTAAACATTGCTCAGAATCGAATGTTAAATGAAATCAAGGATAGTACTTCGGTTTGTATACTCTTGTAGACGTGTCTCAAGATCGATTCCTAAATCTTGTTTATCTAATCCCAAGATTGAGACACATCGCTCTTTTGCTCCTTGATTTTCGTGGATTATCGCGAAAAGGGAAGAACACGTGGTTCGTTGACTCGATGTTCACGCCACATGACCTAAACTCAAAATGGTTCACCTCTTTCACGCGAAAGCAACAGTGATGACTTCATCACCTTTGGAGATGATACACAAGGGCTTAATTGAAGGAACAGATCAATTAGGGTAAACAACAAATTCATTCTAAATGATGTCGCCTTGTGGACAAGCTTAGGTATAATCTCCTTTCGCTTTCACCTTCTTGATGATGGTTATGAGACTGCTTTTAAGAAAATGCTTGTCGTGGTGCTTGATTCTACCGTGAGCTTGTGTTTGGAATCTCTAGAGTTGGTAGAATTTTTGAGCCGATTTTCGTAATCTCTTGTCGGATCTCTTAAATGTTTGCTTACATCTTCTTCTCGATTTTTGGCTTTGGCATCGACGCTTGGGGCACATTGGTTTTGATCATTTGACGCGAAGTTAGCAACCTTGATCTCATGAGAGGTTTGCCTAAGCTCAAAATTGTCAAAGATGTCAGATGTGCACCTTGTAGGCATGGCAAACAAGTTGCCGCCACACCCTTCTCAGGACTATGGTTATGACCGACTGACTGTGACAGCTTGCTTCATATGGATACCGTTATCCCGCTAGAGTCCCGGCCATGGTGGAAAATGGTATATTCTTGTCATAGTCGATGATCTTTCTAGATATACTTGGGTGTTCTTTCTTACTTCAAAGGATGAAGCTTTTGGTTATTTTCATGATCTTGTTCTTCGCTTGGCTTCGAGCTTCCCGGTGCTTTGAGAGCGATTCGCAGTGATAATGGCACGGAGTTCAAAAATGCTTCGCTTGCTTCTTTTGTGCCGAGCGTGGTATTGAGCATAAGTTCTCCTCTCCACACGCCCTCAAAGAAATGGCGTGGTGGAAAGGAAGAATAGGACCTTGGTCGAAATGGCTAGGACGATGCTAGATGAGTATAGCACACCGAGGAGATTTTGGGTCAAGCTATTGCTATCGCTGCCATATTGCAAATCGTGTCTTTTTGAGACCTTCTTTAGGCAAGACTCCTTATGAGCTTCGCTTTGGTAGAAAACCCTCTGCTTCGCATTTTCGAGTTTTTGGATCAAAATGTTTTATTCTTAAGACAGCAATTTAGATAAATTTGAATCAAGAACTTTCGATGGGATATTTCGGGTTATCCCGCCATTCGAGGGGTTTTCGGTTTTAATATCGAGACTAACATTATTCAGAGACTTGTAATATCACTTTTGATGAGACTAGCCCCGAGCTAGATCAATTGCTACGATGATTTACAGTGACAGAGAGCATTTTTGTGGAGGAAGATGAGGACGGTTAATATCATTCCTTCATCTATCGCATCAAGCGCCCATATCGATACAAGAACTCGCTACGCCTACTTCACCTTCGCTGAGGCTCCTCGCCGATCTTCATCATCGCAGACTCATGAGGTCGAAGAAACAAGATCTCACCCGGCGCCCACTTCAGATTCAGAGACAAAGATCCTCCTAATGTATAATAGGTAATCTACATGAGCGAGTCACTCGCCTGTATAATGATCCAAATCTCTACCTCATTCGGCTTTTGTTGCTTCTTTTGAACCCCGCGATATATCACATGCTTTATCCGATTCTAGCGGGTAAATGCCATGCATGAGGAGTTAGAGAATTTTGAAAGAAACAAAGTTTGGAACCTAGTAGAACCTCCTAGTGGTCATAATGTTATAGGAACCCGTTGGGTGTTTAAGAATAAGCAAGGTGAGGATGGTTCTGTGGTTAGAAATAAGGCCAGATTGGTTGCTCAGGGTTTCAGCCAAGTTGAGGGGTTAGATTTTGATGAGACATTTGCTCCTGTTGCTAGACTAGAAGCCATTCGTGATTCTCGCTTGCATTTGCTGATCAAAAGGTTTTAAATTATATCAGATGGATGTTAAAAGTGCCTTTTTAAATGGTTTCATAGATGAGGAAGTGTATGTTAAGCAACCTCCTGGTTTTGAGGATCCTAAATATCCAAATCGTGTTTTCAAGCTATCTAAAGCATTGTATGGTCTTAAACAAGCCCCTAGAGCCTGGTATGATAGACTTAAGACCTTCTTGCTCAAAAATAATTTTGAGATGGGTAAAGTGGATAAAACCCTATTCATTCTTAGACGTGACAATAACTTCCTGCTTGCTCAAATTTATGTGGATGATATTATCTTTGGTGGTTCCTCTAATGCTCTTGTTTCACTTTTCCGACACTATGTCTAGGGAATTTGAGATGAGTATGATGGGAGAGCTTAATTACTTTTGGGACTTCAAATCAAGCAATGCAAGGAAGGAACTTTCATCCATCGACGGTACACTAAAGATCTTCTCAAACGCTTCAACACGGGTGATCGCAAGCCAATTTCCACTCCCATGGCAACTTCAACTGCTTTGGATCCGATGAGGAAGGAGAAGTCGTGGATCAACGCGAGTACCGCAAAGATGATCGGCTCCTCTCAGATTTGACGGCCCGAGACCGACATTCACTTCACTGATGCCTTTGTGCAAGATTTCAGCGCCTCCGAGAACTTCCCATCGCCAAGCCGTTGTTTATATTCGTGTATTTACACTCTACCCTCTTATATGGCATTTGGTATTCCCGCCTTCACTTTGTCCATTAGAGGTTTTTCGATTCGATTTTAAGGGTCAGTTTGCTAGATAGGAAGAGTACTCGTGCACTGCCACTTTCTAGGCACGCCTCTTGTATCTTGGTCTTCTAGAAAGCGTCTTCACGTTGCACAATCCATCGCCGAGGCGAGTATGTTGTCACGCTAGTTGTCAGAGCTGATTTTGTGGATGACGCCCACTTTGAAAGATTATGGGTTAAACTTTGCTAGTGTTCCTCTTTTTCGTGATAACACTTCGCTATTAATATTGCTAAAAACCCAAAGGCAACATTCTAGGACTAAGCACATAGACATTCGCTTTCACTTCCTTAAAGATCATGTTGAAAAAGGTGATATTGTGATGCACTTTGTAGAGTCCAAGCTCAATTGGCGATATTCTTACCAAGCCTTTAGATCAAACCGCATTTTCCTCCTTAAGAAGTGAGTTAGGTAATTTATCCTTATGGGTTGGTTTGAGGGGAGTTTGATTTTTTCTTATCTTTCCTTGTTCTTTTTGATCTTTTATTGTTCTTTTTCTGAACTTAGTGATCTTTTTGAATTTTTAGGTTTTTTAGGCTTTTTATTGCATCTCATTGTATCATATTGCATTCATATGAAAAATACAACAAGTGGTTACAACAAGTGGTATGAAAATCCAAAAGATGCATTGTAATATAAGATTTATCGCTTATCTTTTAAAATTGATGAAGCTTTGCCTATTACCCTTTGGAGCTGTTGTATTTCAATTCTTGCTCAATGTCATGTCTAGTTCTTTGACTTGCTAGAATTATCATGCTTTTACATGTGTAGCTTAGTCTTTGCTATATGAGCTAGAACTTTTTAAAACAACTCAAACTAAGAAATTGCAATTTGTGGATGTTTTAGCGAGTTACGTAAGTAGTGCTCCTCTTGTGACATTGGCCCCGCTGTAATTGCTTTGTTAGCTCTTTGATCTAGAATTGACCATTACTTGAGCTTTTGTGTTCTTGAGATTCTAAACCGCTCTTGTGAAAAATGAAAATCAAGATTGTCTTATGCTTAAATTGTGCCAAACTATTCTTACGAGACCGCTTGTCAAATGACATGAACTTGGAGATAGTTTGATGAACTGACGATCTCATGGGGACCGCTTGTCGAAATGACATGAACCTCAAGATTTGTCGCCTTGTGAGAAGCTTAGAAAGAGTTTGTGGATGGCTCCTAGTCCGTGATCTTCTTTACTAAGATATACCTTTAATCAACTTTTGGTCAAGCTTAGGATGAGTTTGTGGATGGCTCCTAGTCCAGATCTTGTCACTAAGTTAGATCATTAGTCAACTTCAATATTCAATGCAAATGAGAAAATGTTGACAAATGGGCGCTATAAAATATTGAGCAAAATGATTCAATACGGACTTGATTGACTCTTAATGTGGTCTTTGTTAGATTTTTGATCTCACTTTGACAGCTTTGACATGGCCAATTTCATTTTAGGATCTCTCGTTGATGAACTTGTTGAATTTGAAGCGCTGCTTAAATTGATCAAATCATCTTTACTTTTGAGCCTTTGTGCTTAGCTTTGATATATATGTCTTACCATGATCTTGCTAGCTACTGCCACAGCTTGATATGTCGCTTGTGCAATATTCGAGATACTAGCTTGTTCTTTTGGGTAATCTCCAAAGCTTCTTGTAATCAAAAATTGATAAATACAAAAATTGAAGCCACTCCATTGCACTTCATGCATATTCCTCTTTATGCTTCTTTTGTTTCTGCCTCTTTCTTTATTCTCTATTTGTTATCCTCGATGAGAGGAAGGCGTGATTCCTTGATGAATCCATTGTCAAAGGGGGAGAAGATGTGTTAAATGAAAAGATATTTCTTTGGGAGATGATGTGTAATATTTCTTTGCTACTCTTATTTGGAGAAGATGTGTTAATGAGAAGATTGGGGGAGAAGTTTATACAAAGGGGAGAAACTGAAAATTTGAAATTTGATGACCATAGTGAGGGGGAGTTCTTGAGTTGCATTCTTTTATACTCACAATGATCATAGGTCAATTGAACAATTGTTTATTCATATGGACCTCATGTGAGAATTTTGACCCGTTTCTGGAAATTAAAGTTTTTATGCTTATTTTTGCTTTGTCTCACATGCCTATACTATTCTGATGCCAGCTTGGTCATTTTCATTGCTTTTTCTTGCTTATGGACCAAGTTGTGCCTTTGTGCGTAAAAACCTGAGTAAACTCGCTTTCAAACCTCTTACTTACATTTTTCGATAATTGCCAATGTGTTCATCAAGGGGAGATTGTGGATTTCATGGGGATATGCTCCAGATCTTAGGATGATGTGACAATTGGCAATGGCGCTACGGTTTGTCGCTTCACGCTGCCGACAAAGTTACTGTGCTTATCGAACAGGCGGTCCGACCGTCCTTGCACGGCGGTCCGATCGGTCCCAAATCGGCGGACCGCCATGAGGGGCGGCGGACCGCAATGACCAAAAGTGTTCAAATCGAGCCGGGCCAAAAATAGGTGTTGTAGACAAGTAAGGGGATCCCAATGCACTTGGTCTCATGATTTTGGAGCCCAAAGAAAAGTTCTATTGGTTTAAAGTTTCGTAAGGTTTCGATTTTGGGAGCTTGAATTTCGCTAAGTCTTAGGCGGTCCGACGCTCATTGTGGAGCGGTCCGACCGCCATGGCGGTCCGACCGCCACCGAGCGGCCGACCAGAACTACTTGAACGCCACCAACTTCGTGGCGATGTTGTTTTGTTAGCTCAAAGTCATTGGTTTCATGTCATATGATTTGCATGATGCATGTTTTGACTAACATGGGTCAAGTTGTGAAGAACTTGTTCCCGAATTCGTGTTTTCTTGTCCGTGGTTGTGCAGTAGCTTGGTGGTCAACGACGGTCAACGGCGAGGAGAATCGGACTAGACTTGAAGAGTTGAGGTCCGTAACGATCGACGATGCTTAAAGCGAGGTCAACGACTCAAGCGTGACACAAGATGGACAAGGGTGACCTATTGGCGAATCCATGACACATGGTGAAGCGGTTTAGGTCAAAGGTTAAAGACGGCGTCGCGGCGCGCGCGTGTGTGACCCGCTTGTTAGTGGGCCTTAACGGAGCCCAATTAAGTCAAACCCTAAGAGTTTTAGGCCTCCACTATAAATAGGAGGAGATGGTACGCACCTCTCTCTCTCGCCTTTTATGTTTTCAAAACCCTAATTGTCTTTAGGGAGTTGAGGTGGAGGCAAGGGCTCTTGATGGTTTGTGGAGAATTTCGTGATCTTGATTGTCCATCGATCCATGATGGTGTGGATGTAATCCAAAGAACAATCACGAAATCAATCTATGCAAGGTTTGCTTGAGATAAGTCTCTTTCGCTCTTGCTTTCAATTTGGTGATTTTAGGCTTTCTTTGATCCGCGAGTTTGTGATTGATTCTTTCACGTGAATTAGCTTGTCGTGATATGTGTGAATCTATCTAGCATCATCTTGATCATCAATCTCTCACGAACAAGCTTTAGGATCAAGTTTTCGCTTTGCCCTGCTTTAGACCTTCGTTAATCAATTGACAATTGCTCAAGATCGCTCCAAGAATTATCATAATATTCGATTGAATAGGTCCTCAATAGCATATAGAAGTGTGTGCAAAGTTTCATAAAGATTGAGTTGAGAATCAAAAGTTTCATCTAATTGCAACTTCGCCATCGGGCCGATTTTATCACTGCAGATCGGTTCGAGTCGGCCGATCATTGTCATCACCGGCCGACCGATTTTGAGCGGTCCGACCGCCAAAGACAACGCCGGCCGATCGCCCGCAATCGGTTCGACCGGTTGAGTATAACGGTCGATCGCCTGCGCCGTGAGTCTTGGTAATCTTAGTTGATTTTGTTATATTGCTTAGGGTTTAATTGAATTCAATATTAGTCTTCCACAGATCGTATATTGATCTTCATAGCTTTCTAATAGCTACCGGAGTTAAATTGTATTGAGTTCATAATTTGTGAAAAGTGAGCGTGTTCTATTCACCCCCTCTAGTCGCTTTTACGGTCCAACACAATCGCTGTGTGTATCGATTGGATGGCGGTAAACCACATCGGGAGTGTCAATGCTTAAGATGAAGTTTTTGAAAGGTTTTGTTATGGTCAGTGCTAGCAACACTGATTTTATCGTGTGGGTAAAGTATACAATCTCTACAAAGTGTTAATCAATCTATTCGAATAGCCGGGTCCGCGGTCGTGGACATGCTCGGGGATTTCACACGAGTAGATTTTCATAAAACATTTGGGAAGGGAGCTGTGTGATATAAGTCATATGGTTGTGCGGATAATTTGTTTAGACTGTGTGTCCTTTGTGAAAATAAATGTTAAATTATTATTATTTATTTTGTTTTAATTATTGTTTTTCAATCTATTATTCATATTCAATTGCAAATATTGCTTTATGCAAAATAACCACATAAGTCATTCCTTTGGAATAAACCATCATTTACAAATTGCATTCTGTGGTTTGACTTGCGAGTACGGTTGTGTACTCATGCTTGCTTCAAACAATCAACTGAAGTGGAGGAGCCTTCGCCTCCATTTGTGGAGTTATACGAAGGTGTTGATCGTTAGGGTCTTGATCCCAGTCGGTTGCATGTGGTGAATTGATGGGATTCCACTGGAGTTAAATTTTATTCCGCTGCTGCTATTTTATTTATTGTCAGCCCTGCCTAGCTTAATTAATGTAAACTCAACCATAAGGTCAAAACCATTATTTGCTATTCAAGTTAGTTGTTTATTCTATTAATCGTCTAGTGTGGATCGATAATCATCTATGTTGATACTGTGTGCACTAGCGTGATCCTGGACTAGTGCAGAATACACAGAGTGTCCAGAATTATATTTTTGGGTCCCGACATTAGTTCAACATACTCAGATATAACATAGCAATGCATTTTTGTAAGTTAAAACAATATAATTGCAAACATTAGGTGCAAAATGATCAAAGTATTGACTTGCCTTGCTCAATATTCTGATAAGGCTCAATATCTTAATAATCGCCTTGTTCAATATTCTGATAATCCTTATCTTGTTTTGCCTCATATTGTTATTCCATTGTAGCTTCAGATTCTATCTACGTAGAATACGATTGAATCTAAGAGCAACTGAAAGCAACCAAATGAAATCCAATAAGTCCAAATACATACAAACAAAAAGAAATACTTCAAATGAAAATAAACATATCTAACAACAATTTGGAAGGACGAAGTACTCCCGGTAAAACTAATCATACTTAATGGAGTTGATGAAGGAAACACTTCAGATGAAGTATATCCAAAGGAGTTGATGAAAGAAATCTTGCCGCAAAATATAATCAAAGGAAGCTGATGAAGGAAATACTTCAGACCAAAGTATAACCAAAGAAGTTGATGAATCTAACGGAGAGGGAGAGAATGTCTGAAGGAACATTCTTACATGGATACTTGGATGAGAGATTACCCGGTTATGTATGACATTCTGATCTGCTTTCGGATCACGAAGGGTTCTACTACTGGGAACGATTGACAATGGACGAAAGCTAGAGCCTAGACGATGCCTAGTGGATGAACTTCTATTATCCACTAGGGAACATACCACTGCTGCCCTAATGATTCCTTTAGACTTTACTTCCTGTTTACCGTGGAAGTTCCATGATAGTCAGGTGAGACATGTGCATAAGTGCGGGGTTCACTCTGGGTAGACATAAGTCTCACCGATACATGGAACCTAGCTCATTTATTAATCCATCTTATCAATTTATATTTATAAAGGAAATTCCATGAGCCTTAGCTAGAATTTCCAAGCGTTGGTTGGACCTTAGCCTTGTGAGTTAACCCGATGTATCATTGGTTGCTAATCCTTATTTAGTGAGTAATTAACCTAATTCATCTTATTATCATTTATCCAATGAGAGGTCTCACATGGTTTAGACTCGCAGTTTAGTTCCTATTTGCCAATAAGACCTAATTATAGCTTAAGTACAATTGTCATACTATTATCCTAGTTGATATTGATCTTTTGACTAAACTAACTTTTATTAGACAATAGCTAATGGCCCGGGGTTAATTGGCCGCCTAGACACTATTTACATGATCATCTCTTATCCTTATGGTTTAGCATCACCTCTATTTAAAGTCTTTAATTTAACTGTTAATGATGTACTAGCTAGCTTTATTACTTGCGCGGCTTGAAATATGCTAAAGTAAACCTATTACGTTAGGTTCATCTGAAACTACACGAGCTATGGGTTACTATGCTAGGATTACCCGCAGACACGATGTCGTTAGATTATAGCATATAACCTTATGTTCATTTGGGCACTCGTAGACATTGGGTTGTAGGTTAATGGTGCTTTACTATTATCTAACTATTCTACTAACTCTGTTTGACTATTTGTTTAACTTGCTATCTCTATTATTATCACAATGGTTTAGGGTTTACTAAAGTTAGATCATGTATGTGTTTATATGTGTAAACATGATTTTAATCAAGGTTGCCTTTTAAATACATGTTATTGTCATCCTAAACATTTCCAACTAATCTCCAATTACTCTACTCGACCAACCTAATTTAGTTACTAATGACACACTTAATCTGCTATTGTTAGTTGAAATATTCAATAGCTAATTACCTACTAGTGTTTAACCAATCTTGTTTAACCTTATGGCTAATTTCTTGAATTATTGTTTCCATTAAGGCAACGGCCTAGGGTTCGAAGGTCATTTACATTTTATATGCCTAACTTTGTAATAATAGGGACACAAGGTTTTTGTTTTATTCATTAACATATTCATGTAACATCTTTTGACTAATATTAGTTAAGTATTCTTAATGCTCTTATCACCTTAGCCTCGGTCTAAGGTTTACCGCACAGGGTTTGGACACATATGGAAGAATGCAAATTGCATTCAAAAATTGAAACGAACTCCAAAATGAGTGCTTTCGGTTGGATTGAGTAGGGTTTGAATTTAGACAAATTTAGAAACAAAAATCACTAGAATCGGAGTTGGAACGAGTGAGAACGGGCCTCCTGAAGTCAAAACCCTAGTTTTATTCCATGGAAAAAGAAAAAGAAGAGAGAGAGAGTCCCCTCACTGATAGGTGGGATCCACACCGTTTTCTTTTCTATTTGATTTATTTTATTTCCAGAAATGACCAATGAATGACAGGTGGGCCCTTGCCTTTTTATTTTCCTTTTATTTTTGTAAGAACCGGTACTTACAAGTGGGATCCAGTGTTGTACTTACAAGTGGGATCCAGTGTTAGTGACTCGGCTCATCGGAATAGGGCATGGATGGATGGTCTATCAGCATAGAAGCTGGTCCATGGACCAAAGCCTCTGGTGTACTTAACGTATGGGTTTCCGCACCCAGCCCCGCATGTCAGCGAATCAAGAATGTAATTGATCCCAGATCTACATAATAATTCGCGTTAAGACACTGATTCGGTATTTAAACTCCTGGCTACAGTGCGTGTCGACTTCCTTCACAATAGAGCTCCGCCGGGTGTGATTTTCTCCAGCTCACCGCCGGCGATAGGCGGCACAGTGGTGCTGGCAAAGGCCAAAAATGGAATCCCCATGGAATTACGACTCTACTGGAAGCGGCGGCGTAGCTCTGCCGGCCTGTAGCGGCGACGCGGCTAACTTCAGCGGCGGAGGCGCACGGGCCGAAATGGCGTTTTGCAACCAAGTGCCGCCCTTAACTAAATGGTGCACGCCTGAGCTTCTAGGGAGTGTTAGGAACTCACTGGTACTGACGATTACGACAGGGCCGGTTGGTGGCGGCTTGGCGGCGATGTCCAGTGGCGGCGCGATGGTCTCTGCGTGGAAGAGGCGACCTGGGAAAATAGGAAGGCCTAGAGTGATTGGGGGTGAACAAGAGACGCAAGAGGGTGCTTAAGGTGCGAATAATTGGAATAAAACTCACTGAGAAAGGTGCGGCAATGGAAAAGCCCGGTTTGGCCAGAGACAATGAAGACGAGTGCTTCAGCGAGTTGCTGTGCAAGAAGTTCAAAATTAGTTGAGGGTAAACACTGCTTGGGCTCTGGAACACATGATGACACAGATAACAGGGAGAGTGCTTCACAGTTTGGCGACAATGGTGATGCTCCGGCTCGGTGGCGCGGCGGACCGAAATGAGTTCTTGAGTTCTACGCTAGCTGGTGCTCGGTAAGAGAGAGAAGAAGGTGGGAGATGGCAGGGAAAAGAGGGCAGCAGACCCAGGGTGACTATTTATAGGCAATGGGCGGAGATCGCTCGAGGAGCCGCCGTTGTACTAAAAAATTGCTTGTGAGGGGTCTTGACCGAAGTCGTTAGCAGCGATGTGACGCAGGATGGCGTGCGGCTTTGTTGGCGATGGCTCGAGCCACGCAGGGCTCTGCATGGCCACAACGTGGCGCGTGCATCAGAAAGATTGTCGCCGGGAAAGAGAGAGAGAGAAACGCAGCGGCAATGGTGGCGCCCTGGCTTGGCTGGAGCCTGGAGAAGAAGAGAGGGCGCGTGCGGGCGCCGGTTCGGTCGAACCACATGTGGACCAGCCCAACAGCGCTAGCCCGAGGTACAGTAGGAAGGGAGAAAGATTTTCTGTTTCCAGATTTTTCTAAAGACGCTGAGGGCTTTAGGGAATTGTTAGCCGCAAAAATATAGTTCTAAAAATTATGAAATTTTCAGGGGAGGTTCCTGACTCAGTGTATATTATTATTTAATTTTTCTAGGATTTTTTTTGTCATATATTTTCCTATAAAATTCTTCTAAGTCCTGTTTTTCTTATTTGATTTGGGAAAAGTTGCAAACATGCTTTAAATATTTCCTGGCTTGTTGACAGTATAATTATCAATTAGATTTGGATTTTTATACTTTAGATCTTTAGGGTTTACTCTACATGTAATATTTAAAAGAGCAATAATTTAGGTTTATTTTGCTTTTGCAATTTCGGTTTTCTAGGGTTTTTTTTGTGTTTATGGTTTTTCTGCCTTACACTACTCGTGTCGGCAAAAGAAAAGCAGATCAAATAACTCTAAAAAAATGTAGGCAAACAGAATGACAATAGATAACATACAATTTTTTTAAAAAAAATCTCATATTTTTTTATTTAGATATTTTTTGGATGTTACAACCGCCCTCCTGGCTCATACTCAAAACGAGCCGAACTGAGCAAAGCCTACTGTGCAAACGAGTTTGAGCTAGCCTAATGGTACGTAGCAATATGATAACCAAAATATTGGGTTTAAAAACACAGCTCTTGTAAGTTGAGGAGGCAGTAGAAAGGCTTCTGCTCTATAAAGATTTTAGTTGTTATGGCCAAAGCTCACTGTCTTTACGAGAAAATAAAGCACACCACATAATAGTGCAAAAATAAATTAAATTCAGATGGCAAACTAAGAGTAATTGAAGAGTGTACAGAGTTGTCCAAATCTCATTAATTTAATTCGGTTGCATTCCTAGAATTTCTTTTACTGGATTAATGCTGTCAATTATTTTGGAGAAAACACGAACATGTTTTGTCCTGGTCTCATGGTAAATGCTTGGTATATCTGGTATGATTCACATTTTTTTTAGTTTTGAATTGCTTTAGGGACTTGGCTTTGATGTCAATGAGTACAGAATAAAGATGATGGAGTTTTTAGCACATGTTGTCAACTTCCGTAGAAATAGTGACTCCACGGATTGCAGAAAGAACTATCCAAGTGCAGTTGAAGATAACTTACCATTCTTTAACGAAAAACACCAATCATAACCATGAAGAAATGCTTATGTTGATCATCTGTGTGGTTCCAGTAGTAATGTTCATTGGTCTTCTTGTATTTCTCATCTTACAACACCTACACCACGAATATTAGCCTACTAAAAGTTACCTCGCTTTTTATGTAACTTAATGTTGAAGTATAAGTGAATTGTCCGTCTTCTCTCATCAGCTTAAGTTTTTTAGGTGAATTAGTTGATACATATAACTTAATATGGTATTAGAGCCAAAAGGTTTTGAGTTCAAGACCCGGTTGGCGCAATTTAAAATTATAATTGCAGCCTATTTCTATTTAAAGTCTTAGGCCTAATAGAATCTACACTTGAGGAAGAGTATTGAAGTATAAGTGAATTATCCGTATTTTCTCATCAGTTTAAGTATTTTTTGTTCAATTGGTTGGTGCATACAACTTAATACTTAAATTTATTGTAAGGAGAGATAATAAAGCAAATATACGATTATGTAAGATAAAAAAGGAGAGGAAACTAAAGAAGAAATGGAAATGATAACATAGAGGGAACAATTGTTGTAGAAACCAAGCTTCTCAGTTTCAAAAGCTTCTCAACATTGGCTAAATGCAAGCAACATACAAGTTACCCATAGAAAAAGCAAACCTTACACTTGGTTAAACTGAATTAGCGACTAGAGGATGGTGAATAGGAGCCACCTATTTTTCACATCAGCGGTATTCAACTTTTTTTTTACACCAATAGCTACAAAAGTTATGAAAATAAAAGCTACAAGATCACAGCGGAAGTATTGCGTTGAAACCGAAAACACCCCACCAACCTTTCTCTGGTTTGCTCACGAGTCGCTACCGATCACGACGCCGGTCTAACTACTAGGCAGTCTGACCACTGGTGAGGCCGGTCTGACCACCTACTGCCTGAACAACAGCTCGAAGGATCCACAAAACGACATAACTTTTGATCATGATATCCAAATCCCCTTAGATTTCAAACATAGCTCAGCAAGAAGGTCAGAAACATATTCCAATCAACGATCTAGATGATTAAAACCAAGGTTCCATGAATTTATTGATTGAGGTTAGGAAGGCTAAAAAACCGAGGAAAACCATAACTTAAGCCAAAAGCTTGCCTGTGGGTGGAAGATGGTCAAGATGACCTTATATAAAAACCCACAAGTCCTAGGAAGCTAGATCACATCAAAATACCCAATCAAAATCCTTGTAATGCAAAAACCTCAAAATTATGAAAGAGAGAACAAGAACAAGATAGAAATCATCTTGGGGCAATCTTGATTGGATTGACTAGAGGAATTATAGGTTTATAACCACTCTACCATAAAGGACAAAAGCTCACACTTGAGCACCCAATTTCTCAATTCATCTCTCTCAAACCCTAGCATCTTCTATGTCGTCCACTTCCCCAAATCTAAAATTTTGGTTTCCAAGGCTTAGTTGTGCAAATCCTGCACCAGCCCTTATATAGTGGAAGGTAGGTGTAGAGGGAAAACCTTATCAGACACCTAGTAAGCCTACACACAACCGAGTCTACACTCACACACGCTTCTCAAAGCGGATGGCGATCCGGATCTCCTGAATATGTCTCTTTGTGATCTTCTTCTCTTAACATAAACCGCCTCTTCTTTGCGCCGTCTTGCTCCGCGGATTGTCCAAGGTCACCAACCCAGTATTTTAGCGAAGATACCAAAATACCTCTTATCGATCCTTCTCCATGACCGAGTCCAATCAACGTGAAGTAATTTCATGCTTCGCCACGCGTAGGTTCATCAAAGGTCTTCCACATGCTAGCAAGTATCTCCCATCCAGCTCCCATTGGAACCACCATGGCACTCGCACTAGCCCTAAGCCATTTGATGCAACTTGTTGCACCAAACTTATATTTTGGTCATTCTGGACCATCTTGCGCCATGCTTGACTCCAACTATTTTACCAGATATCCTTTATCGTTTTGGACGTTAGCTCTCCTAGTCTACTCCCGACCATCCACGCCGTTGATCGTAGTTGACTCCAAGTGACCCTACACAACAATAGACCATGAAATCGATTCCGAGCATAAGTTTCTCGCAACTTGACCCACGTTAGCCAAAATATGCATCTTGCAATGCACTGAATCCCATGAGTTTGGCCAATTCCATAAGTTCATCATAGCTCACTGTGCATGAACACGCTCTGGCCGACTTGACCTCCGCGCTCGGCTGGTCTGACTGGTAGTCAGGTCGGTTTGACCACCCATCGGTCTGACCGCCAACCAACGGCCGCTCAAACCACTTCCCAAATTCGGAAAACACCCTCTCTAAATTTTTTGGCAAAACTCTATCTAGTTTTATGTCCAGTCTCCAATTTTAAATGCACCTAGTGCAAACACACCCTCAACACTCCCACACAAGTGTTTAGTATGTGAAATACTCAAAAACATTCATCGTATGCCTCGACTGCTCTAATCGCCACCCCTGGCAGGTCAGACCGCCTGTAGCAAGACAACAAATATGGTAATTTACTAAACTGAGGTTTTGATTCCTAAACACCTCGACACCAATGTCAATTTGTTGGATCGAAACGGCGACTAGAGGGGGGTGAATAGGAGCACGATCTCTTTTTCACCAAGATCATATTCAACACGTATTTCACTCCGATAGCTATGGGAGCTATGAAGATCAATATACAAACACATCAGAAGTCTTGTATTGAATCCAATCGAAACCCCGGAGCAAAATAACCAAAATCAACAAAGGCTCGATTTTCAAGTGTTGGGCGGTCTGACCTTTATTTCAATGGCAGTTTGACCGGTGACCTTGAGCGGTCTAACCGGTCACCTTGGGCGGTCTGACCTCCAGCCTGATGAACAGTAAAATCAGCCCGAAAATGAAGTTCCAAATAGGTCTAACTTTTGATCTACAACTCCAAACTCGATGAAACTTGGAACACACCTTCTCTAGGATATCAGAAACCTATTCCAATCAAAGATCATGAATACCTTCGCAAAGTTCTGACTTTTTTCCGTTTGAGTGAAGAATAGTTCAAAACCGAGTCAAAACAAAAACTAAATACAAAAACTTGCTCGTGGGTTAGAGATGATCAAGATGATGTTAGATGAGTTCCCACATGTCATAGCAAGTAAGATTAGGGGCAAAAACCAAAAGAAAACTTGAGAATCAAAGAAAGCCCCAAAATTACAAAATAGAGAGCAAGAACGAAAAGAGACTCATCTCAAGAGAACTTGCATAGATTGATTTGTGATTGTTGCTGGTTTACAGCCACTCCATCAAGGAGGACAAAACTCAATACATGAGCACACAATCAATCTCCTCTCAACAATCCTAACCTCTCCACTCCCTAATCTCAAAAGCAAACTAGGGTTTCAAAATAAGCAAAAGGATCAAGGAGGTGCTACAGCACCCTCCCCTATTTATAGTAGAGGCTAACTTTCTAGAAGAGTTTCCTATTGCGCACCGTCTGCACCGAACTTCCCGTTCGGTCATACTTATCCATTTTGCGCTATGCTTGAATCCATAGACTTCACCCGGCATCATTGATCGTTCTGAACCTCAGCTCTCCAAGCCTAGTCCTAATCATCCTCGCCGTTGACCGTCGTTGACCTCCAAGCAACCTGCACAACAATAGACCAAGAAATCGATTCTGGGAACAAGTGTAACACCCCAGCCCAACCTGAGCCTGGAATGCTACCACACTAACATAAATATAAAATAAGCTAAAATATTTTGCTAACTTTCGGTAGAACCTCCTTTGTATAATTAAGTGTACCGGAGGTTCCAACAGATGCATAAACTATTATCAATATCTCAACATCCAAAGTTCATCAAAGCATTCTTAAATAACCTATCCAGCTAATGCATAAGCAAGCATAACTACAATTTACCGCTCTCATTATTACAAATAATCCAATGCATTCAAGCATAACCAAAATTAATCATTAACCAGTTTGCTTATTATTAAGGTACGACCTAAATGATAATCATCTTTAAAAGATTGTGTGGTAGTGAGTGCATCCAAAGCAATTCTACTCCCTCACATGCATGCGTTCTTGCGAGTGGTACCTAAAAGCACAACAAAAGCAAGAGGTGAGTCCAAAGACTCAGCAAATATAATAAATGGCATCAACAACATACAAGCATGTAACACATCAACTATACTTCACAAAATCACTTATTAATCACTTTACACATGTATGCTATGAAATATGCTCAACATGGTCTTTCTCTTTCTTTTTCCTTTTGCATTTTTTGTAGTGCAAAGTGCATCCGTCGATGCACACCATGCTGTAACATGCAGTACAGGACCTTTGCCCATACTCACGTGTATGGGGATGAGAGCCATGCTCTTCAAGCATGGGAACCTTTAGCTCGTCATTAACATGACGGGGACCTCAAGTTGCTTGGTCCTCACATGACCAAGATTTGATAACAACATAATGCATATGTATGAATTCTCATAGTAATACAAATATGCATCACAACAACATTGCATATGAATAACCTATCCTTACTCCAAAATTCATAACCATAGACCATCAACCATGAATAACACGTGATTCATGGTTGATGGTCTATGGTTATGAGATTTTGGAGTAAGGATAGGTTATTTATATGCAATGTTGTTGTGGATGCATATTTGTATTACTTTGAGAATTCATACATATGCATTATGTTGTTATCAAGTCTTGGTCATGTGAGGACCAAGCAACTTGAGGTCCCCGCCATGTTAATGACGGCTAAAGGTTCTCATGCTTGAAGAGCATGGGCTCAGTCCCCATACACGTGGAGTATGGGCAAAGGTCCCCTGCATCTGATGTTACAGTATGGGTGTGCATCGACGGATGCGCACTTTGCATTACCCAGAAATGCAAAAGGGAAAAGAAAGACCATGTTGAGCATGTTGCATAGCATACATGTGTAAAGTGATTAATAAGTGATTTTGTGAAGTATAGTTGATGTGTTACATGCTTGTATGTTGTTGATGCTATTTATTATATTTGCTGAGTCTTTGGACTCACCTCTTACTTTTGTTGTGCTTTTAGGTACCACTCGCAAGAACGCATGCATGTGAGGGAGTAGAATTGCTTTGGATGCACTCACTACCACACAATCTTTTAAAGATGATTATCATTTAGGTCGTACCTTAATAATAAGCAAACTGGTTAAGGATTAATTTTGGTTATGCTTGAATGCATTGGATTATTTGTAATAATGAGAGCGGTAAATTGTAGTTATGCTTGCTTATGCATTAGTTGGATAGGTTATTTAAGAATGCTTTGATGAACTTTGGATGTTGAGATATTGATAATAGTTTATGATCTCGTTGAACCTCCAGATACTTAATTATACAAAGGAGGTTCTGCCGAAAGTTAGCAAAATGTCTTAGCTTATTTTATATTTATGTTAGTGTGGTAGCATTCCAGGCTCAGGTTGGGCTGGGGTGTTACAACAAGTTCTTCACAACTTGACCCACGTTAGTCAAAACATGCATCATGCAATATATAAGCACTGAAACTCATGAACTTGACTTAATCAACAAACATCACCACCAAAATAGCGATGAATAAGTGAAAACCGGTCAGACCGCCACCCATGGGCCGGTCTGACTGCCCTCTAGCCGGTCTGACCGCTCCTTGTCCGGTCTGACCGCCCAGCAAGGGACTTAGCCAATTTTTGACCCTTGAAATCTGTTGGACCGAAAAGGCAACTAGAGGGGGTGAATAGGAGCATGCTAACTTTTTCAACCAAGATCAGATTCAATGCAAATTTCACTCCAATAGCTATGGAAGCTATGAAGATCAATATACCAGTACAACGGAAGACTAGTATTGAATCCAATCTAAACTCCGAAGCAAAACAACCAAAATCAACATGGGCTAAAATTCTAAGTGTTGGACGGTCTGACCTCTGTGTTAATGGAGGTCGGACCGGTCACCTTGGTGGTCGGGACCGGTCACCTTGGGCGGTCTGACCTCCAGTCTGATGAATAGTAAAAATAGCCCAAAAAATAAAGTTATAAATAGATGTAACGTTTGATCTACAACTCCAAACTTGATGAAACTTGGAACACACCTTCTCTAGGATGTCAGGAACCTATTCCAATCGAAGATCGTGAAGATCCTTGGAAAAGTTACGACCTTTTTCAGTTTGAGAGGAGGATGGTTCAAAACCGAGTCAAAACGAAAACTAGATCCAAAAACTTGCTCGTGGGTGATTGATGATCAAGATGATCCTAGATGTGTTCCCACATGTGACAGCAAGCTAGATCATATGAAAAATCAATCAAAAACTTACGAATCAAAGAAAGACTCAAAATCACCAAATAGAGAGAAGAAAGACAAAGTGACACATCTTCGAGCAAACTTTTTTGGATTGATTTGGTAGGGTTTGGGTTTACAGCCACTCCATTAATGGAGGACAAAGCTCAATCCAAGAGCACGAAATCAAATCAAAATTCTCTAGAACCCTAACCTCCACTAATCCTCTCCCTAAGCCAAAATAGGGTTTCAACAATAATGAAAGGGTTGAAGGGGGTGCAGCCACCTCCCTCCTCTATTTATAGTAGAGACTTAGACCTTCTAGAAGTTTAACTTAAATGGGCTCCCGTTAAAGCCCAACACAAACGGGTCACACATGCACGCATTACAAAGCACTGTCTTCAACACCTCTTGACCTAAACCGCTTCTCTTTGCGTCGTCTTGCGTCGCGGGTTGGCAAAAGGTCACCAGGGTGGTATTTGATTAGATTACAAAAATACCCCTTCTCGGTCCTTCTGCGAAGACCGAGTCCATCTGCGCGAAGCACTTCGCCTGCTCCGCTACGTGTAGGTTGATCATGTTCAAGTGACAATCGGTCCGACCGCCCCTCAGGGCCGGTCGAACCACCAGCCTTGCCGGTCGGACCGCCAGCCATAGGCCGGTCGGACCGCCCGAAAGGACTTAGCCAATTTTCAACCCCTGAAAATCCGAAACCTACTAGAAACTTTAAACCAATAGAACTTTTGACTGGAGACTCCAAAAATTATGGGACCAAGAGCAATAGAATCCCCTCTCTTGCCTACACCCTTTATTTTTGGCCCAGCTCATTTTGACACATTTGGTCACACGCTCATGGTCCGATCGATTTGGGACCGGCCGACCACCATGCTATGGTCGGTCGTCACTCACCACACCGACAGATTCAAACTTTATCGAAAACACGTGAAACGACAAACCATTAACGTCATTGCCAATTGTCACATCATCCTAAGATCTGGAGCATATCCCCATGATATCCACAAAATCCGAAACCTCTCGAGAAATTTCAAACGAATAGATCTTTTGACTGGAAGCTTCAAAAATTATGAGACCAAGTGTGTGAGAATACCTCTCTTGCCTACACTCTCTATTTTTGGCCCAGCTCCAAACTCCACCAATCATATACTAGCCGATCCGACCGTCGCCTATGGCCTGTCGGACCTCCCCTGACCGGTCTAACCGCCAGGTGGCGGTCGGATCACATCGTCGGCCTCGACCGACGCCGGCCGGCCGACAAACCCAACACCGACAAAGATCAAGACTTACCGAAAACGCGTAATTCGACAAACCTTCAACGTCATTGCCAATTGTAACCTCATCCTAAGATCATGAGCATATCCCTATGATATCCACAATCTCCCTCTTGATGAATATATTAGTAATTTTCCAAAAATGTAAGTTTAAAGTTTGAGAATAAAAATACTCGACGTTTTCGCACAAAGGCACAATTTGTTCCAAGAGCAAGAGAAAGCAATGGAAATGGCCAAGTTGGCTTCAGATTAGTATAGGCAAGGGAGATAAGGCAAAAAAGCGAGAAAACTTCAATTTCCAAAGAAGAGTAAAAAATCTCACTTTAGGTCCATATGAAAGAACAATTGTTGAATTTGACCTTTGATCATTGTGAGATTCCAAGACTTGCAATTTAAGTTCAGAAATGGCAATAAGATCAGAAGAATGCAATATAAAAGCTCCCCTCACTTTGATCATCATTTTTCAGAAAATTTCATTTTCTCCAAATATCTCCCCCTTTTAACATTTTTGCTACTTCTTCTCCCCCTTTGACAATGGAGTCATCAAGGAATCACGCCTTCCTCTCATCCAGAGATAAAAAAAATGCAGAAATGAGGTAGAAGCATAAGAAAGAGCATGCATGAAATGCAATGGAGTGGCTTCATTTTTTAAGTTTTGCATATTTTAGTACAAGAAGCTTTAAAGATTACCCAAAAGAACAAGCTAACATTTCTACAATTGCACAATACATATCAAGCCTGAAAGCGCTAGCAAGATCATGTTAAGACATATATATCAAAGCTAAGCTAGAAGGCTCAAAGTAAAGCGATGAATTGTAACAAATTAATCAAAGCTTCAAAAATAGCAAGTTCATCAAGCATAGATCCTAAAGTGATAATAGCCATGTCAGAATATCAATGTGAGATCAAGAAGCTAACAATGACTATCCTAGAGAAACAAAGTCCGGAATTGAATCATTTTGCTCAAAGAACTTCAGTCACCCATTTTTTACAACAGTTTTTCATTTGCAATAAATATTGATGTTGATTAAAGGTCTATCTTAGTGAAGAAGATCCTGGACTAGGAGCCATCCACAAACTCTTCCTAAGCTTCAACCAGGGCGACAAATCTTGAGGTTCATGAAAATTTTGACAAGCAGTACCCATGAGATCGTCTAGATCATCAAACTATCTCCAAGTTCATGTCTTTGAAAAGCAGCCTCGTGAGAATAGTTTGGCACAAATTTTGATCACATGAGAATTTTAAAATTTGATTTTGCAGTTTGCATAAGAGCCCTTTTTTATTCACAAAAGAACAGAAAGTTCAAGAGATGTTCAATCCTAGATTCAAGAGCTAACAAATCAATTTTGACAGGGACAATGTCACAAGAGGATCACTAATTGTGCAACTTAGCTAAAAGATCCATAAATTACAATTTTTTTGTTCAAGTTGTCTTAAAGTTTTAGCTCAATTAGCAAAGACTTAGTTATTCATGTGAAAGCATGATAACTCTAACAAGTCAAAGAACTAGACATGATATTGAGCAAAAATTGAAATACTAAAGCTCAAGATGGTAATAAACAAAGCTTCATCAGCTTTAAAAGATAAATAGTAAATCTTATATTATAATGCATCTTTTTGTGATTTTCATGTGAATGCAATATAATACAATGAGATGTAAGAAAAACCTAAAAGCCTAAAAAGATCAAAGAGATCAACAAGTTCAAAATAGAACAAGGAAAGATCAGATGAACAAGGTAAGCTCAGAAAAGAACCAACTCCCCTCAAACCAACCCATAGGGATAAATTACCCCTCACTCACTCCTCAAGGTGGCAAACCTAGTTAGGTCTAAAGGCTTAGTGAGGATATCAACTAACTGAGCCTTGGGCTCCACAAAATGTAGCATAATATCACCCTTCTCTACATGGTCTCTAAAGAAGTGATAACGAATGTCTATGTGCTTGGTCCTAGAGTGTTGCACAGGGTTTTTAGCAATATTAATGGTAGAAGTGTTATCATAGTGAAGAGGAACACTAGCAAAAGATAACCCATAGTCCTTAAGAGTGGACACCATCCACAAAATCTAACTACAACAACTAGCAGTAGCTACATACTCAGCTTCTGCAGTGGATTGTGCAACAGAAGACTGCTTCTAGAAGACCAAGAGACAAGAGAAGAGCCTAAGAAGTGACAAGTTCCTGAGGTACTCTTCCTATCTAGCCGACAGCCCGCAAAATCAGAATCAGAAAACCCCCGAATGGACAAGGAAGAAGAGCAGGAATACCAAATGCCATACTGGAGGGTAGAGTGAAGGTACCTGAAGATGCGCTTGACGGCTTGGCGATGTGAAGTCCTCGGAGACGCCTGAAACCTCGCGTAGAGGCAGACCAAGAATTGTATGTCCGGTCTTGAGGTCGTCAGATACAGGAGGGAGCCGATCATGCTGCAGTACTCGCGTTGATCCACGGCTTCTCCTTCCTCATCTAGATCCAAAACAGTCGAAGTCATCATGGGAGTAGCGATCGGCTTGTAGTCACCCATCTCGAAATGCTTGAACAGGTTCTTAGTGTACTTTGTCTGATGGATGAAGTTCTCTTCCTTGCATTGCTTGATTTGAAGCCCTAGAAAGTAGTTGAACTCTCCCATCATACTCATCTCAAATTCCCTAGACATGGTCTCAGATAAACTAGAAACAAGAGCATGAGAAGAACCACCAAAGATAATATCATCTACATAAATCTGAACAAGCAGAAAGTCATTTCCATGCCTAAGAATGAAAAAAGTCTTATCCACCTTACCCATCTCAAAATTATTCTTAAGCAAGAAGGTCTTAAGTCTATCATACCAGGCTATGGGGGCTTGCTTAAGACCATACAAGGCTTTGGATAGTTTGAAAAATATGATGTGGATACTTAGGATTCTTAAAACCCGGGGGTTGCCTAACATACACTTACTCCTCTATGTAACCATTCAGAAAACCACTCTTGACATCCATCTGATGCAGCCTAAAACCCTTAGATGCAGCAAAAGCAAGTAGAATGCGAATGGCTTCTAATATAGCAACAAGAGCAAATGTTTCATCCAAGTCTAACCCCTCAACTTATCTAAAGCCCTGAGCTACCAATCTAGCCTTGTTTCTAACTACAGAACCATCCTCACTTTGTTTATTTTTGAACACCCAACGGGTTGCTATCACATTATGACCACTAGGAGGTTCCACCAGGTTCCAGACCTTGTTCCTCTCAAAATTTTCTAACTCCTCATGCATGGCATTAACCCAGCTCGAATCAGACAATGCATGTGATATATCACAGGGTTCAAAAGAGGCAACAAAAACAGAATGTGAGTAGAGACTCGGATCATGATACCTGGAGCGTGTGACTCGCTCATGAAGCTGATCAATCACCTGATCCAGAGGGTGATGTCTCTGAATGTGAATTGGAGCGCCCGAGGGTGATAGCATTTCTTCGACCTCTGCATGTACTACTGATGATGAAGATGTAGCAGGAGCCTCAAATGAAGGTGAAGTTAGTCACAATAGTTTCTTGTGCTAGAATAGGAGCGTCAGTAGCAGGTTGAAAAGTATCATCGACTTCATCATCATCTTCCTCTACAAAGATGGTCTCTGTCACCTAGGAATCACCTGAAACATCGGATCTAACTCTAAGGCTAGTCTCATCAAAAGTGACATTGCATGTTTCCTTAACAATATTAGTTTCAACATTAAAGACCTGAAAACCCCTCGAGTGTGCAGGATAACCCAAAAATAAATCATCAAAAGTCCTAGATTCAAATTTATCTAAGTTTCCTGTCTTCATAATGAAACACTTGACTCCAAAAACTAAAAAATGAGAAATAGAGGGTTTTCTACCAAACCGAAGCTCATAAGGAGTCTTTCCCAAAGAAGGTCTCAAGAAGACACGATTTGCAATATGGCAAGCTGTAGCAATAGCTTCAGCCCAAAACCTCCTCGGTGTGCTATACTCATCTAGCATCGTCCTACCATCTCGACTAAGGTCATGTTCTTCCTTTCCGCCACGCCATTTTGTTGAGGGTCGTGTGGAGAAGAGAACTGATGCTCAACACCATGCTCAGCACGGAAAGAGGCAAACGAGGTATTCTTGAACTCCGTGCTATTGTCACTGCGGATCGCTCTCAAGGCACTAGGAAGTTCAGAAGCCAAACGAAGAACAAGATCATGATAATGACCAAAAGCTTCATCCTTCGAAGGAAGAAAGAACACCTAAATGTATCTAGAAAAATCATCGACTATGACAAGAATATATCATTTGCCACCAACTAACCGAACCCTAGCAGGATCAACAGTATCCATAAGAAGCAATTGTCCATCAGTAGTCATGACCATAGTCACTGATGGGTGTGAGGCAGCAACTTGCTTGCCATGCCTATAGAGCGTACATACAACATCTTTGACAGCTTTGAGTTTGGGAAAACCTCTCATGAGATCAAGGTTGCTAACTCGCGTCAGATGATCAAAACCAATGTGCCCCAACCTTCGGTGCCAAAGTCAGAAATCAGAAGAAGATGCAAGTAAACATTTGAGAGATCTAGCAAGAGATTCAGAGAAATCAGCTCGAAAGATTCTACCAACTCTAGAAATCCCAAAAACGAGCTCACCAGCAGAATCAAGCACACGACATGCATGTTTCTTAAATCTAGTCTCATAGCCATCATCAAGAAGCTGTGAGATAGAAAATAGGTTGTACCTTAACTTGTCCACAAGAGCGACGTCCTTCATGATGAATTTGTCGTTCACCCTGATCGATCTCGTCCCTTCAATCCACCCTTGTGTATCATCTCCAAAAGTGACGAAGTCATCACCAGTTGCCCGTGTGAAGGAGGATCTCGTCCCTTCAATCCACCCTTGTGTATCGTCTCCAAAAGTGACGAAGTCATCACCCGTTGCCCGTGTGAAGGAGGTGAACCATCTTGAATCTCCGATCATATGGCATGAACACCCGGAGTCGACGAACCACGTGTTCTTCCCCCTTTTGCGGTGATCCTGAAAATCAATGCACAGAAGAACGATGTGTCTCAATACTGGAGTTAGTTAAACATGACTTGGGAACTCAGTACTGAGACACACGTCTCCGAGTAGTATAAAAAGCAGAAGTGCTATCATTGATTCTATTTGAAGTTCTGTCACGAGCAATGGTCAAACGAACATGACAAGCATCCTATCTAGGAACATGATGATAACGAGCATGTGAAACAAATCCTAGACCAGTTTATTCTTTTCAAGATGACCATGTCTCATGACGGCTCTAGGTTGATGGGATGAATTTTTAGCAAACCTTTTCCTATCATTTTTCAGCCTACGCCAACAGAACTCAACCAAATGTCCATCCTTCTTGCAATAGGTGCAATGGTACTTGGTACAACTGGGAGAAGCACCATTTAACTTAAAAAATGGTTGGGCAAAACCTGCAGATTTAAATTTTATTTTTGCAGGTTGGATTTTGAATTCAACTAAGCCATTTTCCAATACTTGAATAACATTTGGCTCGGACTTATCTTGGGAAGAGTTGTATCCTAACCCTTGCTTCTTGTAAGAGTTTTGGACTTGACCAGAATCATGTTTAACTGTTTCTTACCTTTAGATAATTTTCTAATATGTTCTTGAGGTAAGCATTTTCTTTTTCAAGATTAAGACATGATTCACAAGTTTTATTTTGAATAGCCCTAGTATGCCTACTCTTATGGAAAGCTACTTCAAGTTTAAGAGCTTCACATGAAGCACAGGTAGCAGAATCAATTCTATCCTTAAGCTTAGCATACTTAGTTCTAACTGCATCTACTATGTCTTTTACTTCATGTTCACGTTCAATGCAGAAAGAGCAAAGGCTAGAATCAACATTACCAGAAGCAACCAAATTGCTAGATTCTAAACATTTTTCACAAGGATCAGATTTAACTTCAATTAGCTCAGTTCTAGCATTTTCAAGTTGGTGTAAGGCAACATGATGAGCAGTTTGTAATTTAGAGAGTTCAGAATGTAAAGTATGGCAAGAAGAACATTTATCAACATCAAGACTCTTAGCATTCACAAGTTCTAATTTCATATTATCAATTTGTGACTCCAAATCCTTTTTTCTAGCCAGGGTAGACTCTAAAGCTTTATCATGACTAATTAGTTGCTCATACATGGTATCACATCTAGCAAATAGAACGTCATAGGATGGAGGTCCCTCTTTGATGTCATCGATATCGACGAAGTCGGCCATGAAGCACATGCCGGTGAAGTTCTTGGCCTTCTCTTTCTTCTTGTCTTGAGGGATCTCCTCCTCCTTGTCCTCTTCGCTTCCGGAGTCCACATCGCTCATGGATTGCTCTCCAAAAGCGGTAAGGACCCGGTGAGCGGCCTTCATAAGCTTGGCAGCATCAAACTTGGGCTTGTTCCCATGAGGCTTCCTCCAAGCCGCCTTGACCTCCTCGTGGTTGTCCTTCTCTTTCAGCTTGTGGCAATTTGCCCGAATATGGTTGAGCTCTCCACACTCATAGCAAGTCACAGGGCCGTCTCTCTTTTTGTTTCTCACATTGTTATAGGCCCGTGTGAACTTTCTGGCTAGAAGGGCTAATTCAGCCTCATGAATACTCTCAAGTTCCTCTTCATGGATAGCAGATAAACAAGCAAGAGAAAATCCAGAAGAAGACTCAGAAAAACCATCAGAAGATTTCTGGAGAGGGTATGCTACCAAAGCCATGTTCTCCTTCTTGGGATGATCAACTCTCTTAATATCATGAGTCTTGAGCTTGCTATATGGCAACTCCAAAGTGAGAGTACAAAGATTGACATTCTCTTCAATGGCGGTAGCCTTCATCTCCCACTCCTTGGTGTTGATTGCAGCCAAGAGGTGGGTGGCATTCTCAGATTGAGAATACTCAATATCAACCGCTCTCAATTGGTTGAGCACCTTGTTGAAGCAAGTACAGACGTCATCGATGTTCTCTAGGACACATCTTGAATTTGTTATATTCTCGCTTGAAGACCGTCTGACGTACTTGCTTGATTTGGGACGAACCCTCATGGTAGGTTTCGAGGGTGCTCCAAATCTCATGCGCGGTCTCAAGGTGACAAATCCTATCGTACTTCCGTCTACCAAGTCCGGCATATAGAAGGTTCTTTGCCTTACGGTTGTTAGCCAAGAGGGCTACTGAAGCCAGCGTAGCAAGCTCAGGCAAAACAAGCGGAGCTCGAACAACCTCCCATATGGCTTGTCCTTCGCTCTGAAGGTAGACACGCATGTGATTCTTCCAATAGGCTTAGTCGAGCCAATCAAACACATTCGGCTTCGTAGCGTACTTCTCCATTGCTAAGTTCAGTGACCGGTTAAGATCAAGATTGAACTAACCGGGCTCTGATACCACTTGTTGGACCGAAACGACGACCAGAGGGGGGTGAATAGGAGCACGATCTCTTTTTCACCAAGATCAGATTCAACACGTATTTCACTCGATAGCTATGATAGCTATGAAGATCAATATACAAGTACAACAGAAGTCTTGTATTGAATCCAATCAAAACCCCGGAGCAAAACAACCAAAATCAGCAAAGGCTCGATTTTCAAGTGTTGGGCGGTTTGACCTCTATTTCAATGGCGGTATGACTGGTAACCTCGAGCGGTCTGACCGGTCAACTTGGGCGGTCTGATCTCCAGCCTGATGAACAGTAAAATCAGCCCGAAAACGAAGTTGCAAATTGGTCTAACTTTTGATCTATAACTCCAAACTCGATGAAACTTGGAACACACCTTCTCTAGGATATCAAGAACCTATTCCAATCAAAGATCATGAAGATCCTTGGCAAAGTTCTGACCTTTTTCCGTTTGAGTAAAGAATGGTTCAAAATCGAGTCAAAATGAAAACTAGATCCAAAAACTTGCTCGTGGGTTAGAGATGATCAAGATGATCCTAGATAAGTTCTCACATGTGATAGTAAGCAAGATTAGGGGAAGAGACCAAAATAAAACTTGAGAATCAAAGAAAGCCCCAAAATCACAAAATAGAGAGCAAGAACGAAAAGAGACTCATCTCAAGAGAACTTACATAGATTGATTTGTGATTGTTGCTGGTTTATAGCCACTCCATCAAGGAGGACAAAACTCAATACATGAGCACACAATCAATCTCCTTTTTAAGAATCCTAACCTCTCCACTCCCTAATCTCAAAAGCAAACTAGAGTTTCAAAATAAGCAAAATGATCAAGGAGGTGCTACAGCACCCTCCCATATTTATAGTGGAGGCTAACCTTCTAGAAGAGTTTCCTATTAGGTAACCGTTAAGCCCACACACAAATGGGTTTAATATACACATGTATTTTAAAGCGTCGTCTCCATCTTCTCTTGGCCTAAACCGCTTCTCCTTGCGTCGTCTTGCGCCACGGTTTAGCCAAAAGCAATCAAGGTGGTATTTTAGTGATATTACCAAAATACCCCTTCTCGATCCTTCTCTAGAGACCGAGTCCATTCTTCATGAAGCAATCTCATGCTTTGCCATGTGTAGGTTGATCAACGGCTCTTATCATGTCGACAAGTCTCTCCCATACGGCTCCCACTGAAACCACCATGGCACTTGCACCGACCCCCGCACCGCTTGATGCAACCCGTTGCACCAAACTTCCCGTTTGGTCATCCTTGTCCATTTTGCGCAATGCTTGAATCCATAGACTTCACCTGGCATCATTGATTGTTCTCAACCTCAGCTCTCCAAGCCTAGTCCCAATCATCCTCGCCATTGACCGTCGTTGATCTCCAAGCAACCTGCACAACAATAGACCAAGAAATCGATTCTGGAAACAAGTTCTTCGCAACTTGACCCACATTAGTCAAAACATGCATCATGCAACATAGAAGCACCAAAATGCGACGAATAAGTGAAAACCAGTCAGACCGCCACCCATGGGCCGGTCTGACCGCTCCCTGGCCGGTCTGACCACCCAGCAAGGGACTTAGCTAATTTTCGACTCTTGAAATCCGAAACCTCTCTGAAAATTTCAAACGAATAGATCTTTTAACTGGAAGCTCCAAAAATTATGAGACCAAGTGTATGAGAATCCCCTCTCTTGCCTACACCCTCTATTTTTAGCCCAGCTCCAAACTCCACCAATCATATACTGGCCGGTCCGACCGCCGCCTATGGCCGATCGGACCACCCTTGACCGGTCTGACCGCCAAGGGTGGCTTGGTCGATCACATCGCCTGGCGATCGACCGCCGCCCTAGCCGGTCGATCGCCTAATACCGACAAAGACCGAAAATTTGCCGAAAATGCGTGATTCGATAAACCTTCAACGTTATTGCCTATCGTAACATCATCCTAAGATCATGAGCATATCTCTCTGATATCCACACAATTGTTCAATACTAAGATTAGGATCAAACACCTGATCTCCACGCACTTACAGTGAAATTGACTTATACTAGCCACAGGTTGGCAGAAAGGCAAAAATGGTTTATGCGGGAGAACAAGTCAAGTGATGAAAGAATGGGGGAGACCAAAGGGAGATATGATTATTTGCCACTGCCAAAGATCTTCAATTTACAATTTGCCACTTATGTGCGGATGACATGTGGCCCTGGGACCCAGATGTCATCCACACATGTAGTGGCAAATTGTAAAATCCACATCTTTAAGTTGGCACATAATTGATTATTCCTTAAATTATTCTCTATTCCAATTCCAATTCAGACATATTGCTTTCCAGTTGGACTTCATGAAGCAAAAGTACAATGCATAGTTAAATAGAGTCATAAATACTTGAAATGTCCATTTTGTTCTTTTTTTAGTGAAATCAACTGTCCAATTTCATCTTTCCTTTCTTCATGCCGAAAAATAGTCTTTCAGAAGAAACACATATAAAATTTTTACCAAGGCCCCTCGCATGCAAAATTGTTTATATTTTTTAAAAATATATTTGTTAATAGAATTACAAAAATAAATGTAGGTTTACTAAAATTACAGAAGTGGGTTTCTGTCGCCGTTTCAAATGGCGACATGTCTATGTCGCCAGTTGGATTGGCTACAAGAGCTAGATCTGCCGCCAACCAAATAGTATTAAATGCCTTTGTCACCATTTTGAATGACGATTGACTTCAAAATAGATGCAAATCGCCATTCCGAATGGCGACAGAGGCACTTCAGCTTTCTATCGCCATTTGGAATAGCGGTAGAAGTTGCCCTATAAAAGGCCCAAAAATTCAGTCAAAATTCACATTTAATCGAAAAAAAAGAAAGAGGGTGAGGAGGGAGAGGAGAGGGGACAAGAGGAGCTAGCGAAGCACTGTCCATCTGTAACGACGAAGGGGAAAGAGGGAGAAACATATTCAATCGCCCACTTTGCAGGTAGTTTTTTTGTAACTTTATATTTAATTCTGAAACCTAGTAGGTTAGCAAATACAACTAGTAGGTCCGTAATTGTATGGATTAGATAGTTTTATATGTATGTTTATGTAGCGTAGTTCGTTGTAGTACACCGTTTTAGGTGTGTGTAGTTTAGTTATAGATATGTAGTTAATCATATAGATATTTTTTATGGTGTAGTAATTGAATGGATTAGACAGTTTTAGATGTATAGTTATGGTGTGTATTTCGTTGTAATACATCTTTTGAGGTGTGTGTAGTTTAGTTTTAGATATATGGTTAATTGTATATATATTTTTTATGGTACAATAATTGAATGGATTAGATAGTTTTAGATATATGGTTATGTAGTGTATTTCATTGTAGTACATATTTTTATGTGTGTGTAGTTTAGTTTTAGATATGTAGTTAATCGTATAGATATTTTTTATGGTGCAGTAATTGAATGATTAGATAGTTTCATATGTATGGTTATGTTGTGTAGTTTGTTGTAGTATATCTTTTTAGGTGTGTGTAGTTTATTTTTACATATGTGGTTAATGATTTTTTTTAATAATATATTTTTAAAAAGAATTATATATTTAAAAGCAAGTCTAATAAAATTACAAAAATGAGCTTCTGACACCGTTTCAAATGGCGATATGCCCCTATTGTTGGTTGTATTAGCGATAGATGCCCTGTCGCCCACCAAGCAGTATTAAATGTCAATGTCGCCATTTGGAATGACGATTTGCTTCAAAATATGCTTAATATTTGCTTCCAAATAGTATTAAACTTTCTGTTTTTGTTTCTTATTACCCACAATGTAGGCACTTACCTTTTTGTTTCTCTTCACAGTATGTTTAATATTGTTTCTTTTTATTTTTTGATTGTGTTTCTTACTATTAATAATGTAGGAACTGACTTTTCTATTTCATATTATTTCCGGTATTCCGTTCGCAAAATGTTCTGCCTCGGTGGCCCTTCGAGTTACTGGACCCGACTGTTGACGCGGGCCACTGTAGCCGCCTTAGTGTTGTCCAGCTCGAGCCTGGCAAGGCACCCATCGAGTTTGGTGTGTTGCTCCTGTGCATGCCCATGAGGGCATGGAGGGTCGACCCACATTGGATTCCTAGGTACGTGCATAGTTGACCTTTATATACTCAATTTTAACCCTACTTGTGTTAGTGTACTCGCATATCATGTTAATCCTTTCAACGTAGGTTGAGAGCATCCGGCCAGCTTTCGCTTGCGAGGATGGTGGAGGCGACGTGGGAGGACGACCAATATGTTTGTACATCTAGTGGTACCCCCTACCCAGTTTGCTGGTACACCTCTACCAGTCACGTGAGCTTGTTCCTTTTTAACATATTTTTGAACTAACGCCAAGTTGTTCGAACAGGACTTCAGTTACATGCGTTCAAGGGGCAGGAGCACAGGGAGACATCCATTTTGATGCAACATCCAGGTCAATTGTTGCTGCCTCGTCGTGTATCGTTTTATCATTTGCATTATGTTTAAATGCATGTCTGGCTATTTGACAGGGCATCAACATGGTTATGATGAAGAGCTACCCACGTAGGAGGGGCTAGAGGTCTCGGACTATGAATTTGAGGAGTGGCAAGTACCATGAGATGACAGTGGGCCTTCGTAGGCAGAGGGCACTCCCAGCCAGGTCTCTGTTGGGGCTTTATAGCTCCATGGTGAGCCTGGACTGACCCAGCCGACGCAACAAGGGTTTTGCGACACCCGTGGAGGTTATTCACCCCTCTAGGCTAGTTCGGGTGCCAGCCCCTTGATGTACTCGCACTAGTGCCATCAGCCGGCCCACCGGATGAGGGCAGGGGCCACTCGTGGGGTACGCCCAAGAGGACCCGTGAATATATGTATCAATGGTCTTATGCAAATATTAATTTATGTACGACTTAAATTATGCTTGTGTCGAGTTTACAATATTATGCTTGTATCTGAGTTTACAATACGGTTTGTTGTTGTTGTTGTTGTTGTGTACGAGTAAACTTGTGCTAGGAGTTAGCATCGTGACACTCACACATCGTGCAGACAAAACAAACGTGTACACCCCACCCTCGTTATAGCCTTTAGCACCGAAATGACAAATCGCTATAAGCGGGCACTTACAATGACTAGAGTGGAGAAACGTTGATGCCAAATATCCTGCCAAGGCCAGCTTTATAAAATCTCATCCAACCAATTGAACTCCATCTCCTTCTCTTCTCATCTACTTGAAGTTGTCCCACTCATCTCCTTAGTGCCATGTCTCAGTCGTCGAGTTCGATGAACCAAAGAGTTGTGGCACTGGCAAGTGCAACGCGCGTCAATTACCCAATCTGTGAGGTCCAAGAAAATGTCCTCTATTTCAACACCGAAGAGAGCAGGGGGTGTGTGTGTTCTACAAGTGTCCGTATTTCTCGGTGAGTTTGATTTTTCAAAATGTTGGTATTTCAATTTTTGGTTTGTTTTGTCACTTATTTGTACTATTCGGTTTTGATTTTAGGCCAGTGGATGCAGTACTTCCAGTGGGCGGACTCTATTGGTGCCATGATGGAAAGGGCAGTTGAACATCCACATGTAGCTTCATCTGCTCCAATGGTGAACATGCCACCTGCGGATGATTTCCTTAACATGATTCTGGACCATCTGAAGTGGCTAGAGAAGCTTATATGTGTGTATCCTTGTGGTAGTTTATACAATATGTATGAAGTAGTTTTTGTTGTTTGCAGAAGGGAATTCATGTATTAAGGGTGTTGTACGCTTATGTTGTGCCAAATTTCTATGAATTGCACGAGGTCTTTAACTTTCAGCTACTGGATTTGTATGAACATAACATGACAAGACAAAATTGCATTACAGTACCACAATATGGCAAAATCATAAGTACAAGTACCATATGTTGTATAACATTACAATACCAAAATGAAACAAAGTTATAACAATACCAAAACATTGCAATACCAAAATGAAATTAAGCTATCAAGCTACATTCAATTCACATCAAAATAGCAGAACATTACACCCTACATTCGTTCTAGCCTTTAGCACTTTTCAGACGAATTGACCACACCCTACCGCACCACCTTTTCAGACCGAAATATCAACCCGGACCAGCTTTTCGAAGTGAGTAGACATCACTCACCAGTCATCCCACATTGTTAGATTGAAATGACCACACCCTACCACACCACCTTTTTAAAGCGAATTGACCACACCCTGCGATGCCACCTTTTCAGATCGAAACGATAATATGGACCGACTTTTCTCAGTGAATAGACATCACTCGTCAGCCATCCCACCTTTTGAGATTGAAATGACAACTCGGACCAACATTTCTCAGTAATTAGACATCACTAACCAGCCATCCCACCTTTTCAGACATTAATGACCACACCCTGTCATGCCGCCTTTTCAGACCGAAGTGACCACACCCTGCCATTCACCATTATTTACCCTCTCAACGCTACACCCTAACCGTGATTGAACCACGGAGGTCCTGATTTGGCTCGATCTTTCGATGAGAAGATAGATTCGGTAGAAGTTGTTCAACTCTCACGATCCTGGATACGAACTCGCAAGGCTCGAAACCACGCAGTCACTGAACTGCTCAACAAGTCGTTATCAACTGTGCACGAATACTCGGATGACCTGATCACGAAGATCAACTCCTACATACACCAAATAAGCACGCAAGAGCAAGGTAAAAACGTAATATAATGTATTGCAAATATGAATAAAATTGGTATTGATAAGTGGGGTTTCAAAGACGATGTCACTGTTGTTCTTGCCGAACAAGAGGACAAAGTATGAAGTAGTAAAGCTAAACTTCAATCAACAAAACCCGAATTTTGCTAAAGGGTGGCAGCTCCTATATGAGGAGGGCGGCCAAGAGGTGGAAACCCTAGGGCTGGTGTACTATTCACAAGTACTGTTCACGTGAACAGTATGGTCTCCCTAGGGTGGCCGGCAGCATCGGGCTTCATGGGCCAAGTCGACCCATACATTACATAGCCTGTGAGCCAACAATTGGTGACGCAACACCATGACATGTAGACGCAACACTATGGTATGTACACATAGCTCAGTTCGTAGGAGTAGAAGTAGCTCGGTCCAATTGGGGAATATGTCATTGCTGTGGTCGAAAGTCCAATTAGAGAATATGTTATTGAAGTAGAGGATATCGTGTAGCGGGTCGAAGTAGTGGTTGCATCCATAGGATTGATGCCCTCATCAAACTGCTTACAAAAGTGGGGTACGCTGCACCTCCACAACAAACAATCGACTCCAATTAGTTCGCACAATAGAGAGAAAGGAGGGAGAAGAGAGCTAGAGGAGATCAAAGTGTCGGGCTTGGAAATGTCAGGTTATGGGGAGATGTTCCGGAACTGGAAATTGCTTGTCGGGAAGGCGGGAACCAACCCAAATTGTTCAATGAAGGATGCGGCTGTACCACCGGAGTTTCCACGCCCGTAGTGCAACTGCAGTAACCCAGAGTATATCATTCAGTCCACACACCTGATGACCACCGCCCGGGCGTACTACACGTGCTTGGATATTCACGTAAGAAAATCTCACACACACATTGATTTTTCACATTGTACGATGTATTTCACATATCACTAACTTTATCTATGCATAATGGTAGCTGAAGGACCGTTGTTTTTTCTTCCAATGTATCGACGGCCCGGACAAATATGATAGGACATTCATCCAATAGAAGTACATGCTGAACTATGCGCTCCCACCCGAGATCTTCCACCGCCGAAAACCTTACGTACCCGAGAGCAGAGAAGACAAGGGAAAGGTACTGATGGAGTCCCCCCCCCCCAACAACGTGCCGAGGACAACCAGGCTAAGTGCAAAGCAGACAAGGGGAAGGCACCTATGCTACCCATGGTCCCGTGGCTCCTGCTAAGCAAGTGGTTACTCCCGAGAAGCTAATGGAAGCCCAGTACAGGGCTTTCTTGGGGACTGGTTGTGCCCGCAAGTCTGCTAGAGACAAGGGAAAGACACCCATGGGCCCTCAAAACTAACTATTTTTTGATCCACCAGTTTTTCTGATTCCAAAAAGGCACACATGTATCCTAGATGTAGATCGGGTTGATAATTCGTGCATTTTGTTGTTTGTACCGTACAGGTAGAAGGACAAACAGATGCACTAACCAACACTCTGCGCTATGTAATTCACACCTATATTACAAAGTCATACTTTCGCAATTGAAATATCTTTTAAATTTAATTTCTAAATTATTCTCTATTTCATATTTCGTCACCTTTTTCGAAATAAATCGCTTGCGCAAAATACTACACTCGTAACAACAGCGCGTGCAAGAGATTTGTCGACGCAGTCTACAAACTCCATCTTCTTTAAGAACTATAAGACATTATCAAATAACTTAGTAAAGTCCTATAAAATTTGAATATGCATTCTATCAAAACTTATTTCAATTTTTTCTCCCAAAAAATAATTTCCAAGTCTTGTCACAATTTGGTTTGGTAGCAGGAATGTGTCGCCATTTGAAATGGTGATTCGTTTTCTGTTGCCATTCCAAATGGCTAGAGACATTTATTACTATTTTAGTTGGCAACAGGGATTATGTCGCTAATTCAACTGACGACAGGGGTATGTCGTCATTTGAAACGACAACAGAAGCCTATTTTTGTAATTTTATTAAATGTGCATTTATTTCTGTAATTCTATTTTAAAATTGTATTATTAAAAAAAATCCAAAATTATTGACTGGAGTCCGCATTTTATACTAGTTTTTTGGATTTATATGAAATCTGCTGAAAAATTCAGTGAGAACTCTAGTACCATCCACAGCACATCCTAATCAGCACTACATTTTCATGGGTCTACTTACAGTTACATGCAATGTACTGATGTAATCGTATAAGTATGCGACATGCAGTTATTTGCGCATAATTCCTGAAACAAGTTGGACTAAACAAATTTATAATGCCTGAAGAAAAACGATCAGGAGGCTTGAAGCCAATCAGCTTAAACTTTACACTGGCTCACTAAGATTCCAAAATCTTCCGGCAAACCCAGTAAAACATAGGATCGCACAAAAGCATGTTTCACACTTCTACTAACCAAAATTCACCACGCTGCAAGCAAAGCATCGTGTCAACCTATAAATTAGTAGAAAACTAAGGATAGATGGTACATATGTAGACATTTCACTGAGTAGACCGTAAAGACAACCAACAATTCAACACGAAAGAACTAGCGCTGTTGCAAAAATCGGCACCAACAGCAAAGACCTACATAAGCAGCCACTATTTCCCAATGATATGGACGTTCATCGTGCGCCTCTTTTCGTGCTTCAGCAATTGAAAGAGGCACGTATCACCTATCCGCAGTTTGTTGTCACTTGCAAATTGCCTCCACCCTTGACAAAGCCTTCTCAAATTTTGCTTGGAAATTTGAAACTGAACTTGCCACCTCTTGCCATCTCGCTGAAGCCTTAGCATCTGGTCCTTGCGTGGAAGATATTCATTGGCATACTCTCTACAGAAGCCCTGATTACAGAGTTCGAGAAATGCTTTAAATTGACAAGGCAAACAAATTGTGACAGCAAATTAAGATGGCCTCTGCTTCCAACTGATAATTGCAAAGCTCATACACTATATGGTTATGAATTCACAGAACCTACACTGTTAATGACAATCCATTCAAGCATGAAAAATCTAACTTACCAGATAGCAAGGGTCTCGGGTAATGTTACTTTTTGTCATGACAGCCCCAAACATGGGGATGTCGGAACGAACAGCTCGGACCTTCTTTTCTATTTTCATCCTTTGCACTTGAGTTAGACGTGTCAAAGGTGAGAAGATGCAACTAGTCACAGCAGGTATTTCTTCACTATCCTCTGAAGAAGAAACATCTCCTGTACCCCAAAAAAGAGTAAGCATGGTGTAGGTAATTGCAAATGTATTATACACACAACAGTATTAGTTCTGCTATTATTATTACCAAATGCATCAAGGGGAATGGTCGGTGAACTTATCTTCATCTTCTTGCTGCACATGTTTGAGCCATCCCTTTGAAATCGAATTTGCCTTTTACTTGTTGGCAATTGCATGGGCTGATGGTCATCAGAACTGCTTGAAATTACAATAGGATCCCCTGCCTTCCTTGGACATGAATCACATGATGACCAATGTTGGGAGCAACATGTGATGATGCTTTCACACAACCGCTCGGATCAAAGATTAGAACCTTAAACTGAAAATTTCCATTGTATTTGAATACCAGGAAGTCACCCATCCTTAGGTCGTGCATGCTGACAAATGCCTCCCACCCTGCTTTGAGAACTAACTTATTCGGATATTTGGCAACCACAACAGTGCAAGTGTTACAATTACACACTTTCAGTTTGATTTTTCTCTGGATCTTGTCCCTAAAACCTTGTGCAAATTTATCCGGTATGGCCTACGATGATAAGAATTAAAAAGCATCTATTATATAACAAAAGCTGATGACGGTTACTTTACAGCTGCTAAGAGAAAAGAAAAATATGCTAGAAAATTATCAGAAAAAAAAAACAAAAATAGCAAGCCTTCATTTTGGTGGACGCTAATTATGATTTATAAACCGTAACCACTGCATGTGCTAAGAAAAAAGATATGCTAGACACTCACAAAAATGGAAAACATCCGACCCTCACTTTGGTGGACCTTCACTATGATTATAGTCCATAACCACTAGATGTTATTACCGAATAACCTATTCAAATTAATATATGAAAGAATGTTGCAACATAGAAACAACCATCATTAAGATAAGATATACTTAAGTAAATCCCTACAATATATCTCTCATGAAGAAAGAAAGAAATAAGAAAAGGGACCCTGAAACCACATCTTTTTGTATGTCTCTCCCCCGTCCAAGAAAAGAAGAGAAAACAACAAAGAAAAGGTAGAAAGAATATTAATAAACCATCTCCACATGTGGGAAAGGAGTTGGCATTTTAAACAAAAAAGGAAAGATCAAAGCAGAAAACATCATGGGTGATCTTCTCGCCGACCGGTTGCTCTAGGCTGCTCCACTTGCTATTGCCAACGACTCTGAAATCAACTAGAGCGAACTCCTTTCATGGTTGTTCGTTTTATGACCAACCTAATGGTCCGTAGCAAATCTCAAATCTCTTCTAATCTGTCAAATTCTTTTGATTGGGCCTTTTGAATTCTTGAGGGTTCCCAATTATTTTTTTAATATAATGACAGGTGATAAGAAAAATATTGCCATCGAAAAAATGTAGTGTTCTTTTGCTTGATGTTGACAAGTACTTGTCATGTAATCTAGGGTTAAACTAGTAAACAATTATCAGGAGTGCATCCTATAAATTCCTAAATTACTTTCCATATTGGTATGGTTAGAACTTATCTATATTTTCTACATAGGAAGTGAAATATATTAGGAGTAAGCGTGCAATTGCCTGGACACCCAAGCAAGTTGGTTTAAAAACACAATTCTTATGATGTAATACATCTATGGTGCAAAGGGTAAAACTTACTTGGTCTAGATATTTCTACACAAAGATTAAAACATATTGACTAATTTGGTCAGAGTACATTGTGTTTACAACAAATGAGCGTACAGCATGAACCGTGGAAGCTATGAACTTAAAATACCCAATTGGGTGCAATTGAGTAGTACAGAAAAAAATCGAATTGCAATGTAACCTTATATTAATATCAAGAAAAGGCAAAAAGTGAAACTTGGGAATGCCTTACCATTTGATGTCGAAAATCACCCACCATAACCTTGAAGAAATACTTGCCTTGATCATCCATATCCCAGAAATAGTGCTCGTCCCTCTCTATGCATCTTTCACAAGACTTGCTCATCTTATGGTCTGGTAGTCTGGATGCGCCTACCGTCTAAAATAGTAAAATGTGATTAAAAATTGCAACAGTACAAACTGTGTTGAGTTCAGACTAATTGAGGGAAAAAGATGGGTTTCATTTACTTTTTGTTACAACGAATGAGCTAGTCCATTTGACTATGCAGCGAGACATACCATAGATGAATGCAAGGGAAAAACACAAAAGAACGGCAAAGAAATTAGCGCCTGCGAAACGCACCACGGCGGCGGGAAGCAAAGGCAGAGAGGGCGAGAGGGAGGGAGGTCTGGGAGGGGGGAGAAAGCGCAGCAACAGTCGGATCCCCCGAGAAGCCGAGCCGACGGCAAAACGCAAAGCGCGACCTCGTCGAGGGGGCAAATGGCGGGAGGGCGACGCACGCCTGCCCGCCCACCCCAAGGGCAGCCCGTCGCGGCGACCGGCTGCGGCCCGTGGAACGCACGCGGCAGCCGACGCAGCCGCACAGCGCACACTCCACCATCACGGACGGTCGGACGCTAGATACACGCAACGCGTAAAATCAGGTGTGCGATCGCGCGACATTTCCCAGAGTTTTTGGCGTCTTGTGAATGGCATTTCCATGCCTCACCCTCTCCACGATGTAAGTGTACTAGCCACTCGGAAGCAAAATTACTCTTTTGGGGATTTCGGCTTTACTCCGTCGGGTGCTTAAATGCTATTTGTCACAATTTACTATAGAAACTAAACTATTTCTTGCGTTTTTATGTTGCCCTAACCAGGGTTTTTTTTTATCGGAATGATTTTTTTAATCCGGGAGACCGGTAAGTCCAAAAATTGAAAAAATTCGCTCAATTTCATCTGAAAGTTTTATTTTTTTTTTAATTTTTTGGATTCTAAATTTAAAAAAAAAATCAAATTCGAACAAAAATCATCATTCATCAACCGAATAAAATTCAATCAAAATTTAATTTTTTTGAACAAAATTCATCCAAACTGGACAAATTCGGAATCGGTAGGGGTCCAGCAGAACCGAGATTACTAATAATCGGCCGGTTATCGACCAAAATAAAAAAAAAACTCTGGCCCTAACTGAACTGTGCTCTTGATTATCTTCTATACACTTTCTTAATCAACACGGTTATGTTTTTTTTTCGAGCAAACAAAACAACCACCGTGAGTAATTACTGGATGTAATTTCCTTATATTTCACATCCGAATCCTTTTGTGAAATGCTACTCCCTTAGTTCACAAAAGAACTACATCATGGCACTGCCCAAAGATATTGATGTGAATATCTAGATTTAGCATATGAAAATGATGAGTTAGTTTACGATAAAAACTTACAAAATGTTATATTTTTATAGCTCTTTTCAAATATATGGCAGTAAAATTATGTTTTCTGATGGTATCTTTAAGTAAAATCTCATGACCAAAGTCGCATCTCGCTGACTTTGAAAAATCAAAACATCATTTATTGTTCACTAGAGATAGTATAGCTTTTACGCCTATGTATGCAACAAAGTTAGATAACATTAAGAGTTCTTTTGCTTATTTAGTGCGTTTTAGAACCGAAATAGCAAAAATAGCCCTCTAAAATATAAAATGGCAAAAATAACACTTTTACCGTGCGAAACACCGCGACAGGGGGTGATGAAGATGGATTTTGGTAGAGGCGACTCTCGCGATCCGACTACAACCGTACGACGACGCTTACGCCTTAGCAATCGTTGACCAACTCCGAGATGTTATTTACCTGGTGCAAGCACGATCAAACCACGAAGGTCTATTCCTGCATGCAATCGAAGAACACGCAAGAACAAGATAAAACGTAATTTGATGTAAGGGTACAAGATTGTTCACACGATGTGGAGCACAAAATCATAAATAACGTGCAATGTAAACAACCCTCTAGTTTAACCAGTAAACAAAAGCTAGTCTCAAAATATGAATAAGGATTTTTTTTTTATATGGCTTATATATGCTTGTTTGAAAGGTTTCGATGAGATCTACAACTTTGCAGTTGAAGCGAAGCCCAAATTCCGAAGGGAAGACTGAAATAAATGGCAAAAATAGAAACAAAAAACTTGCGACGCAAATTCGGGGCTGAAGATTGCCTATTTTGGGGTCCCTGGAGGGTTACTAGTATCTTAGGTTAAAAATATGTGCCTAGTCGTTAGCTTTCCAACGAGTACAAACACGTCCGAAACGGACACCGTATGCAAAAGTTATGTCCGTTTTACTGAAGGTGTCTCGGAAACGGAATCGTACTCAGACTGGAAATCGAGTCGTGTTCAATCTTGAAACTGCTATATCTTATGATTCCGTAGGCCAAACTTTCTGAATTTTTTTTGTGCAAGTTTGTGGCTATATGTAGAAGGACTTCACTAATTTTAACTAGTTTTGGCGAAATTTTAAAACACTTTTCAATTTTTGAAAAGGTCGACACTCTTCTTTTCTCTCTCTCTCTCTTTTGTAATTTTTTTTTCTCTAACGCGGCTTTTTTCTTGCGATTGCCTCTTTCTCCTTCTACTATCTGGCCAACCCTAGGGTTTGCTGCAAGTCGCAAATAACACCAATTCTCTCAAAAGATCACAATAGTCCTCTTTTTTTTGGATTAACAACAGCACGATATTTCTGTTTTTTGGTGCAGATTAGGGAGTTCTAACCCACGAATTTCTGTTTTAGATGCAAAAACTAAGAACCCTAAACGAACGATTAAGCGACGCGAAGAAAGACACGAGAAACAACTTAGACAATGACCAACTAGACAATAACTAGAACTAAAGATCAGCAACTAGACACGACAATGCAACCAAAGATTCAACAAGCAAACTGAAAAGAAAAAATTGCGATGGCTCAAAGGGCTCAGTATGGATGACAGATGCGAAAATTTTTTAGGCAATTTTCTAGACTCTAGGTATGAAAAACGAATCTACTACTAGAAAACTGAAAACTCTCACCGATGAACTGTAGTTCTGATACCACTTGATGAAGACGGGGTGTCCGATCTTTTGATGAGATTTCTAAATATCGATTTTGGTGGAGGTGACTCTCGCGATCCGACTACAACCGTACGACGACGCTTGCGCCTTAGCAATCGTTGAACCAACTCCAAGATGTTATTGACCTGCTGGAAGCACGATCAACCTGACAACGAAGGTCTATTCCTGCATGCAATCGAAGAACACGCAAGAACAAGATAAAACGCAATCTGATGTATTACAAATATTTATGAAATTTCATAAGGTAGGATTCCGAAGGATGTCTTAACAGGTGGTCGTTCGACACAACTGAAGAACAATAGTTTGCACAAGGGCTAAACCTTAACTCAACGAAATCTGAGAAAACTAGAGGGGTGTAACCTCCTTATATAGGGAAGGGGAAGCCATAAATCTAAAAGAAATAGCGGAGTGGGACTAACCCCATGGATTACTGTTTATATGAACAGTAACCACACCCCCTAGGTGGGCCGCTAGCATATGGGCCAAGTTGAGTATGATTATAAAGCCCAATTTGGCCTAAATAGGTGATGTAGCATCTTCTTCTGACGATTCTGAAGTCTACAGAAAGAATTTAAAGATGAGGCTAGATCCATTGGAAAGCTCTTGGAATAAGATTTCTAACAAGCCTAAGAACACCCGAATCGGACTCCGTTTGCAAAAGTTATGACCTTTTTACTATAGGCCTGTTAGGCTGTCACCGCGCTGGATTATTTCAGAGATTCTGACCTGCAAAAAAGGAATTTGAAGGTGGGGCTGGATCCATTGGAAAGATGACGAGATAATCTTTCCATCAAGTACTGGTGGACCTCCAACGGACTCCGTATGTAAAAGTTATGCACGTTTGAAGTCGGTACTGTCTCCAGAGGCCGAATTAGATTCCAAAATAGGTACAGATCGAACTCTTACAAATCAACCACTCTCTGTCTTTTATTCTTGAAAATAACATCACATTTATTAGTCAATATCATATAGTTCATGTAATATAAAGGTACTCTTAAAAACGAGCTCACATGATAATCTAAGTGATGCGTACGAGCTCTTGTAACCGAAACAACAAGTATAGCAAATATGGTTGTATCCATATGGGTCATGTTCTCATCAGGGGCCTGCCATGTCCCCAAGGAGCGGCAGCCAACCTGTCGTGTCTCCAGAGAGCGGTAGGTCGCCTGCCCACGCCACTTCTAGGGGTGCGGCAGGGCGGGTACCGCCGAATGAGAGATCACCGGTAGGTCCTCTGCCATGTATTTTAGCGTGGTACGGTTGTTATTTTTGCTAATTAGTTTGCAGGTGAACTATTTTTACTCTTTTGTCGTGAAACAATGCCAGAGTGTATGTAATACCTTGGATAAGATCAACGACAACCTCGTGGCGCTCCACACACGTGTTGCGTTCCTTGAACATCAGCCACTTGCTGAAACCACAGCCCAGGGTGAGCCAAGAGTGGAGGAGCCTCCTGCTCACCGTATACCACCTGCTGCCCGCTCTTGGGTAGATGACGTGGAAGAAGAAGACGTGAACAACTACACTACTAATACGGAAACCGATGGATTCAATGTTCACAATGATCGCAACCATCGTCAGCTTTGTCAAAATCATCAAGGTATGGAAAGAAATCAACGTGAGGTATGTGACCATAATGATGCATTTAGTAAAATTAAATTCAATATGCCTTCTTTTACTGAAAATATGATCCTGGTGCTTATCTCACATGGAAGCTTACCGTAGAGCAAAAATTTATTTGTCATGAATTCCCTGAAGATAAGAAAGTTTGAGCTGCTGTTAGCGAGTTTTCTGATTTTGCGTCTATTTGGTGGAGCGAATATTGTCGTACTAATCAGAACATACCTAGAACATACAATGCTTTGAAGAGAGTAATGAGGTATAGATTTGTACCTTCATATTATTCTCGTGATTTCTTAATAAATTACAATGCTTAAGACAAGGTAGTAGTTCTGTAGAGGATTATTATCAAGAAGCAAACTGGTTTGTTGCATTGTGGTTTAGAAGAAACTGAGATGCTTAGATTGCTAGATTTTTGAAAAGTTTACACCGTGAAATTTAGGACATACTTGACTATAAAGAATACAATTCTATCACTCGCTTGTTTCATCTTACTTGTAAAGCTGAGAGAGAGGTACATGGACATCAATCCAGAAACAAAGGAAATTTTGCAAGTTCTTTTGCAGGTCACAAAACTCAAGGGCAATTAAGAGCAACATTTACTCCCTCCAACCGAACACCTGCACCTACGAACTCCTCCAGTAGCCAGCGTCTATCTACTTCCACTACACCACCACGCACACCCGAAATGAGCAAGAGGATGGTACCAGCCCCCGCACAAAGTTCATCTTCGGTTGCCTCAACGGGTAGAACACGAGAAACACAATGCCATCGTCGCAAGGGCTATGGACACATAATGCGGGATTGCCTTAGCAAGCAAGCCCTCTTGATAAAGGATAATAGTGAGTATACTTTAGCTAGTGATATTGAGGAAGAATATGCTATGCTTGCAACTGACCTCGTAGGTGATAACAAAGAATCTGAGCGCGACGAGGAACAATATAGTGCTGAAATTTCATATAAGTATTTAAGCTTTACAGTGAAGCGTGTACTTAGTGCACAAATGGAGCGTGCTGAGAAGAATCAACGCCACAATCTGTTCCAAACAAAGCTTGTCATCAAAGAGCGTTCATGTCGAGTGATTATTGATGGAGGAAGTTGCAACAATTTGACGAGCATGGACATGGTTGAAAAACTTACATTGACCACACAACAGCACCCTCGCCCATATTACATTCAACGGTCCAACAATTGTCATCTGACCAGTGAGAGTGGTCTATAAGACCAGTGTGGTCGGAACACTATGGTCGAAACAAGTGTCCCATATGACCAGTGAGAGTTTTTCTTAGACCACCTTTGGACCTCCCTTGGAGATTTCTTCGGATCACTCCAAGAGAGTGTGGTCGGAACACTGTGGTCCCCTTGGACCTCTTCGGGAGATCCTCGTGGACCTACCTTGAAGATTTATTCGGATCACTCCAAGACAGTGTGGTCGAAGGCATAGAACAGTGTGGTCGTAATATTATGGTTGAAGGCATAGACTAGTGTGATCGAAAAATAGTAGTCGGATCCTTAGACTAGCGTGGTCGTAATACACTGCCAAAGCTGTAGACTAGTGGTCGAAGCTATAGACCAGTGTACAATCAGGATCGATAAACACTGCTTAATGATCGCTAATTGATTTTGAATCAGCAATTACCAATGGTTTAAGTTGACGGTTACTAAAGAGTAATTGTCTCGACCATAAATAGGATCTGGAGATGTCCAGACGAAAATAAACGATTCAACATACATTTTCTTTCTATTTCCTCTCTGTTCTCTTGTGCTAGAGAGTTGTGATGTCGAACCAAGCTGTCCCTTCTCCTCGGTGTGCACTTGGAAGGAGGGTGAGTGGATATCTCCGAACCATTATCGCAGAGTACACCTGCACGGAGTAGCAATAAGGTTTCTGGGCAGCGCATCTGCGCGACCGCTTGTTGCGCTGCATCATCTACGACCTGCACTACTTCGAGACTGCGCTACTTCCTGTTCTTTATCGAATCCAACTGTAAGTTGGTCGTAAGACTATTCTATTCTGTTTTAGTCCTTTTTGTGTATGTTTAGAAGTGTAATGAGTTGTCTGCTGCTAGTATCGTTTTATGCATCTTTAGTTATTTATGATCTTTACCTCGTAATCAAATTTGAAATTAAAATATTATCAACATTTTCAACATATATCTCCTTCCTGCACACGATTGTCATGGACAAAGTCAAGTCTAAGCATGTGCATTCTTCTATCTTTTCTCCTGTAGAGTCTGGGATGCCACTTCTTGCTCTTGCCACTTTCATGTGGAAAGTGTACAACTGCATATTCCTTAGAAATGATCTGATTACAGAATTTTCATGTTCAGAAGGTTCATGAGAACTCGAAGATAACAGAATTTTCCCCTGTAATATTAAAACATAAATGTACAAGATCAGCAAGCAACAAACAGTTCATATTGAAAGCAGTGAGTTGCCCTTTCAACAAAAAAGAAGAGTAAATTTACCAGGAATGGACTGGGTGGTAGAACATGGCAATTCCTAATGATAGCCACAAAAACTGCAATTCCAGGTTGAATTTCCTGGATAAGCGCAACAACTTTCTCCTTTTGTGCTTCAGATAGATAACTCCTACGTGATAACACGTAATCAAGCCCTGGAGTTGTCTGAAGATCATCCGAATCAAGATATTTGTATTCATCAGGACTGTCTTTTCCTGTACAAAATTTCACAAGTAATAGAAACTATAGGAATAAGTAATCTAACATTGGACGCACATGTGCAAATAACATAACATTATAACCTGATTCCTCAGATGAAGGGGACGTTGCAGCCAACTTTGCAGTTTTTCTTCGATGACTGGAGCCACCCCTTTTGACATCGACCAAATCTTTTACTTCCTGATGATTTTGTGGTATCATCACGATAGCTGCTTGAAATATCAACATAATATATGCATTTCTCTCTTGAATACCAGAAGTGTTATTTATGCCAGCACAGGGAAATACTTTCTAACAATTATCATAATCGAGGATCGAGGATGAGAACCTTAAAACGAGAGTTCTCAATGTAACGGAACAGCAAGGAGTCATTCTCTTCTATATGAAAGCTTTTTTAAAATATATATATATTTAAAATATTTTAAAGATAATCTCTCATTAACTTTATTTCCAATTCTGACCCCTTTAATCACGTCATGACCTGCGGTGTGACCAAACTGTGTTGTCACACCACCGACCACGGCCGTTTTTAAGCTAAGTCCTGTCACGCCAAGAAGAGTAGTGTGACAGCACTCGTTTACCACGCCGAAGTCCGTAGCGTGACAACGTGTTTTAGTCACGCCACATGTTATGACGTGGTTAAAGGGGTCAAAATTGAAAATAAAAGTTAAGCAGAAGTTATCTTTAAAATATTTTTAAAAAATAGATTAAATAAAAAAGTGATTGAAAAGTTATGGTCTCTGGACTCGAGTGGTCGTACTCACCGCGCGACTCATCCTCTGACTCCGGTGATCAACACAAGTCGCGGATCGTCCTAGTGCTGATACTTCGCAACAACACCTACGAGGTATCCACACGTACAGGGTAGGATCACCACGCGCTGGAGTGCTAGCACCGGCAGCGTGGTTAAGAAGGCGTGGCTATTAGGGTTTCGGGAGTTCTTCCAAAAATTATACTCTTTCCCACCAATGCCATCGCCCCTCTTAATATAGGAATCCATGATGGGTCTCGACCTAGAGGCCCATTAGGAACTCGAGGCCTATACGAATTCGGATCACCATCCAAAATAGATCCCAGCCCTTTAAGTGTGCGACCCTACAGGTTCATGTGTAATCGGTTATGACTCAGAAACTCATTTTCGATCACTAGTCGTTAGCGGTACCTAGCAGCACATAAGATTCCCAAATACACATAGAATATATCGGACGAACCTTGATGTAATACGATCTATGATCAGGTCCTCATCACTTACGACCAGTTCGTATCCCTATACGACCAGGTTGTATTTGGTTACGACCAGTTTGTAACTCCTTACGACCAGGTCCTTACCATCCTGTGATTACGTTCGACTAGTGTACGACCAGATCGTATCTCCATACGACCAGTCCGTAACTGATCGAACTAAGCGACCTACTCATGCATTCTCCCTTTGCCTCACGATGTCTAGTTGAACTCTAGGTGAGAAGATGTGTCATCCATGGACTGTTCAATACTTTCTCGATCGAGTGTCGAATAACTTCATGTGGTCGACACTTCGACCATTAGTGGCATGGCCATGCACTTTGTTTATCCGATCACCACGAAGGGCTAGAGACATCTCTCCTGTTATGTAAGAAGGGGCAAATCCCATCTCGATCAGTCACATCCCTCCGCATGTTTCATAGCGTACCCGAAAGCTACCTTTATAACTACCCAGTTACGAGTAGCGTGTGGCAACCACTAAGAGTGCTATTACACATGTAGGGAACCATGCTGATCTCAGGTCTAAGGATTATACATCATCATTACTTGAGACCAACTAATGACACAAAGATTCATAACAATCTCAATAGTGTCTCAATGATGGGTCTATCCAGCCCTATGTTCTCTAACATGAGCTCACATTATTGATTCGATATCCCTATATCCATGACCGGTGAAACAAGGTCATCAATCAATACATGTGCTAGTCATAGAGTCACCGTGTTCCACCAAAGACCTCCACTGTGGATACATTTAGAATGACATCATATAAGTTAAAGAGTTCCACCAACAAGTCACATACTTATTGATCTATAGCAAATGATTCATTCACGGAACACGATAACATATTATCAAAATCATGAACATAATGAAATATCATCATCTCTATAATTGCCTCTAGGGCATATTTCCAACAGTCTCCCACTTGCACTTGAGTCAATCATTTAAGTATCTAATACCGACAGCTCTTGTGTGCGCCTCATGCTTTGGCTGTGAGAGAGGCTTAGTCAATGGATCAGCAACATTTGAATCCGTATGAACTTTGCATATCTTAACATCTCCTCTATCGACCAGTTCGCGAATGAGATGATAATGCCTGAGTATGTGTTTGGACTTCTAATGGGATCTCGGCTCCTTAGCCTACGCAATGGCTCTATTATTGTCACAATAGAGATCCACTGGGCACAAGGCACTCAAAAGTACACCCAACTCAGCAATGAAATTCCTTATCCAAACACCTTCCATTGCAGCTTCCGAAGCCGCAATGTACTCGGCCTATGTCGTAGAATCAGCAACCGTTTCTTGCTTGGAAGTTTTCCAGCTCACTGCTCCTCCATTCAAAATGAATACAAAACTAGATTGCGAACGATAATCATCTTTGTTGATTTGGAAGCTTGCATCGGTGTAACCCTTTACAACGAGCTCTTCATCACCGCCATAAACTAGGAAAACATCCTTAGTCCTTCTCAAGTACTTAAGAATGTTTTTCACAACGTCAAATGACCTTCACCGGATCACCGTATCTATCAGAACACTTAGAGCATATGATACATCTCGTCAGGTACAAATCATGGCATACATAATAGATCCAATGGCCGAAGCATATGGAATACTATTTATACGATCTCGTTCATCAGTGGTCGAAGGACACTGACTGTTGCTAAGACTTATGCCATGTGACATAGGCAGGAACCCTTTCTTGGCATCACGCATGTTGAACCTATTCAACACCTTGTCAATATAAGTACTTTGGCTTAATCCAATTAGCCTTCTTGATCTATCTCTATAGATCTTTATTCCCAAGATATATGTTGCCTCTCCTAGGTATTTCATAGAAAAACTATTTTTCAATGATACCTTAACGGATTCCAGCATAGGAATGTCGTTCCCAATCAATAATATGTCATCCACATATAAGATTATGATTACAAGTGCGCTCCCACTAACCTTCATGTAAACACAAGGTTCTTCTTTGTTTTTCATGAAACCAAACCTTTTGATTTCCTCATCAAAACGCAGATTCCAATTCCGAGATGGTTGCTTCAACCCATAAATGAATTTATGAAGTTTGCACACTTTACTAGCATTCTTTGGATCGACAAAACCTTCAGGTTGTGTTGTGTACACATCCTCACTTAGGTTTCCATTAAGGAAAGCCGTTTTGACATCCATCTGCCACATCTCATAATCGATATATGCAGCAATAGCTAGAATGATCCAAATAGATTTAAACATCGCTACTGGTGAGAAAGTCTCATCATAGTCAACTCCTTGAACTTGTTGAAGCCCCTTTGCGACAAGTTGAGCTTTATGAATATGATCATTTCCATCCATATCAATCTTTTTCTTATATATCCATTTGCACTCAATGATTTTAACACCATCAAATGGATCGACCAGGTTCCAAACCTGATTGTCACTCATGGAGTCTATCTCGGACTTCATGGCTCCAAGCCATTTCTTAGAGTCTGGGTCCATCATCGCTTCCTTATAAGTTTTAGGCTCATTATTGTTCAACAATAATACGTCATGCCCATACCTTATAGACAATTGACATGGCCTTTTAGATCTGCGTGGGGCTGATGTCTCATCTACAGGTTCAACAATACTTTGTTCGTCCTGCAGAGCTTCAGTAGGAGTTGAAACACTTTCAGATGTTTCCCGAACTTCTTCGAGTTGCATCTTTCTCCTACTAACTCCTTTTGAAAGAAACTCTTTCTCAAAAAAGACACCATTTCGAGCAACAAAAACTTTGTCATCCTCTTGATTGTAGAAATAATATCCTTTGGTTTCCCTAGGATATCCTATGTAGAAGCATTTATCTGACTTAGGTGTGAGTTTGTCAGACGTCAAACGTTTAACATAGACATCACAACTCTAAATCTTTAGAAAAGACAAACTATGACTCTTCCCAATCCATATTTCATATGATGTCTTATCTACGGATTTAGATGGTACCCTATTCAAAGTGAAAGCGGCAGTTTCTAGAGCGTAACCCCAAAAATACAATGGCAGATCTGATTGGCTTATCATTGACCGAACCATGTCCAACAAGGTCCGATTACGCCTCTCGGACACCCCATTCCACTGTGGAGTACCCGGTGGTGTAAGCTGTGGAACAATTCCACATTGTTTCAAGTGATCACCAAAATCATGGCTCAAAAATTCTCCTCCACGATCAGATCGTAAGGACTTGATTGTCTTGCCTAATTGATTATGTACCTCATTCTGAAACTCCTTGAACTTTTCAAAGGATTCCGACTTGTGCCTCATTAAATAGATATATCCATATCTACTAAAGTCATCGGTGAAAGTAATGAAGTACTGAAAACCACCTCTAGCTGTCGTGCTCATTGGTCAACACACATCAGTATGTATGAGTGCCAATAAGTCGGATACCCTTTCATTCCGACTAGTGAAAGGTGTCTTGGTCATCTTTCCGATCAAGCAAGATTCGCATGATTTAAGTGATTCTAAATCAAATGAGTTTAGAATTCCATCACTATGGAGCCTTTTCATGCCTTTTTCACTGATGTGACCTAAATGACAATGCCAAATAAAAGTGGAATTCATATCATTAGGCTGAAGCCTCTTTGCATTAACATTATAGATGGGTGCATCATCAAGATTCAAAATAAACAACCTGTTCAAAACGGGAGCATAGCCATAAAACATTTCATTTAAAAATATAGAACAACCATTGTTCTCTATCATAAACTTATAACCCTCTGCCATCAAACATGATGAAGAGATAATATTTCTACTTATAGCTGGAACGTAATAACAATTATTTAGTTCCATAATAAATCCTGAAGGTAAAAGTAATGGCAAAGTCCCGACGGCTAATGCAGCAACTCTTGCTTTATTCCCGACGCGAAGATCCATCTCACCGCTTGTTAATCTCCTACTCCTTGTTAGACTTTGAATCGAATTGCAAATATGAGCAACCGACCCGGTATCAAATACCCACGAGTTAACATAAGAATCAGCAAGAAAAATTCTATAACATTAATACCTAAAGTGGAAGTTTTATTCCCACCATTCCTTTTTAGATTAGCCAGGTATTTCTTGCAGTTCCTCTTTCAGTGTCCTGTCTCCTTGCAGTAAAAGTATTCATTCTCTTGAGTCGGGCCAGACTTGGTCTTGGGTTTAGACTTAACAGCTTGGATCCCATTCGAAACCTTGCCTTTACCCTTGACCCATGTTTTAGCCTTCTTCTTGAAGCTAGTACTCTTTTGTACAATCGTCACATGACTGTTGCTTTTCTTAATGCTGTCCTCTGCAGTCTTAAGCATCATATGCAGTTCGATGAGATTCTTGTCTAAGCCATTCATATGGAAAGTCATAATGAACTACCCATAGCTTGCAGGAAGCGAAGAAAAAATCAAATCTGTAGCCAACTCTTGACTAAGTGGAAAACAAAGTTTTTCCAAGCTCTGTGTGTAACCAACCATCTTGATCACATGAGGGCTCACCGGACTACCCTCAGCTAGCTTACACCCAAACAATTTCTTTGAGATCTCATATCTCTCAGTCCTTGCTTGTGTCTCAAACATGCCTTTGAGTGCCACGATTATATCATAGGCCTCAATGTTCTCAAATTGCTTCTGAAGGGCTGAGTTCATCGCAGCAAGCATGAGACAGCTAACATCAAGGGATTCATCACAAGCCCTTTTATAGGCTGTTTTATGAGCTGCAGCAGCATTCTCAGTAGGCACATCAGGAATTGGTTCCTCTAGAACATGTTTCTTTTTATCTTGCCTAAGAACAACTCTCAGGCTGCGGGACCAATCCGAAAAATTTGTTCCATTCAGTTGTTCCTGATCTACAACAGAAATATACAAAACTAAGACATATGTTCAAGAAAAGTAACTTCTATTGAACAATTTAATGAAGATACTCCCACTGAATACCATATCCCTCTTATGACATTTAGTGATTCAAGATCCACAATCAGTTAATCTACTAGTGAGCTTTGGCATCACTGCTAGAAGATTAGTGAATATGACAAGCAACCCTTTCTAATCATATCTCTATATGACTCTTTGTAATACCCCGGATTCGGATCGGGTAATTAGAAAAGCAGCCAGGGAGGGAAAATGCAAACAGAACTGAAATTTCCTGAATCGGCGGGGGAGGGGGGGGTTCAGCGATCTTCCGACAACCTGGACCTGGGCCGCAGCCCAGGAGGGGCCCATGAGAGGGGCTAGCCAAGGGGGGGTTTTTTCCTCATCCCCAAACTCAAGCCTATCCTCTCTCTCCCCACTCCTCCCTGCCGCCACCCCTCCTCCCCTCTCCAACCGGCCGCCACCCTCCTCCCTGTCGTGCGCCAGATTTGTTCATCAGATTTGGGTAAGTTCCGTACGTTTTCTGATGTTCCCACCTCTTAGAAAGTTGTAGCCCTTGATCTTAGCTTTCTTTAGGCACCGATATCATATGATTTGGAGTTACGGTTTAGGAGATATGATAGTTTTACCGTGACTGTCTAGGACAACTGACGTGTTTTGGCAGATTTTCTTGTCGGGCCATTATGAATTACTTAGAGGCCGAATCTCGGGTTTTAGTCTGCAATAGTTATGTTCCTGGTTTCCTTAGATTTCTTTTGGCACCAAGATCACGAGATTCAACCCTGTGGTTTAGGAGATATAAATTTTTAACCGCACACTACTCTGTCTGTCAGAGATTTTGGAGACTGCCGGTTCCTCCTCGGTTTGGATCTAGTTACAGTCATATTCAGAACTCCCACCCAAATAGGTTATTGTAGACCTTTAAATTATCTTTCCAATTTGATAAATATCACCTCCATTGGATCAGTATAATAAAAGTTACATCATTTTCTTTACCACTGTTCTGAAATCTGGGCAGATATCTGTTAGTGTTTTCAACTGTTGTTTAGGCCACTGTTTTGGCCGAATCAAAGGATTCCACCAACTATAGTTTTGTAGCCTGGTGCGTTAATATTATTTGAGCACTGGTTTCAATTAATTATGAGTTACGGATATTTAATTACGATTTTTCTCGTACCGCTGATCAGAAGGGCTGAAATCTGGCTGAATAGTTTGTTTTCAAGTCGAGTCTGTGCGGTATATTGGGTAGTTAGAAGATATTGTAGAACACCGGTAGCAATGTATTTCCACGTTGTTCTTATTTCGGGAACACTTGTGTAGGCGGTGAGGCATCGCGTGTGGGAACACCTTCATTGCTTGCTAGCGGCCGCAACGCCGAAAGGCAAGTACATTGAATCCTTTACATTGATTAATGATGTGTTTGTGTTCATGCTAATGTTTCTATGATTCATGTTTTCAATCAACGGTTACTCAACATTCATATTCCAAAGATGCATAAGTATCGCATATTAACTTGTGGTGTTTTCAATTGAATGCATGATAATGTGATGTATACGTGTATGTTCTTGCACTTGTTCATGATGTTGATATGTTTCAAATTGATAATTGAGAAAAGATGATGACATTCATATTACTTGCTTCATTCCATTCATACATGCTTTAATTTTCGTCCACGGAGTGGAATTTTGAAAGACCCATCAATTCCAAGATGGGCATTTGAAAGACCCATCAATTTCAAGATGGGCATTTGAAAACCCATCAATTCCGAATGGGTACGTGTGATCCACCATTCCAATGTGGGCCACGTTGGAAACCCGTATGAAACGTTCTTCATACGGTAACTTTAAGTGAACACCGACGGTGTTACACTCGCTATACCAGTATAAGCCGTGATTAGTCCATTCCTTCAAGGCATTCTTTCATTCCATCCATTCATGTATTCATTCCATTCAATCATGTATGTGGTGCAAGATTTGTTCATAATTCAATTGAATTGATTTGTCCACTATTTGATTGATTATTCTAATATGGTACTTGCTGAGTTTCGACTCACCCTTGCTTTCAATGTTATTTAGGTGATCCACCCGATGTTGATGATTTTGGGAAGGAGTAGACCAACACGCTGCAACACGAACATTACTCGATAATTTCATTAATGGTTTCAACTTTGATATTCCTTGATGAGAGATGGACTATATTAAGTAATGTTTAAACTTCATGTCATGTCGTTCCATGATTAGTTTCTTGATTATTCGCCACTGATGTATTGGCTGCTTTCACCTCGCTATCCTGTTATTGATATTTGGATAGATGCATATTGAATCTTATTCCGTAAATTGTTCATATGTTGTATCCTTAGGTGGCATCTTGGCTTCCGAATAGCCAGGGTGTTACAGTTGGTATCAGAGCGGGCTTTAGGTCCGTGGTTCATTCAAATATATTAAATTGACACATCGTGCACACTAGAGGGTTGGGTAAACTATTGCTTCCGCATTTCGATTGTGGTGGCACGAGTAATGAGTCGTTGTTAAATTGTTTTGTGCTATGATGTGTTAATCCACGATATGATGTGATAACCTCTATCTATGAAATTATTCTATGATTGCCATGAGATGATCCGATATATATATATATATATATATATATATATATATATATATATATATATATATATATATATATATTCATAATTGATTGCATTAGTTATGCGTTTCGTAGCGGACGTCGAGAAGTTGAGTTCGTGGTTGTTGTCCTGGGTTTTGCCAGGCTACACCACTGTTTGTGGTATGAAATTAGAGAAGTTCCTACCTATGTTCCATATGCTCTGTGTTGGGCATGAGCTCATTGTTGAACTTGTCGCCTTTCTAGAACTGGTATCTGGTTTCCTGGTTGTAGTTTCTGGCAGTTCGTGAATTTCTTTTGAATTTGGAGTTTAATGAAATAGCAAGCTCTCCAAGAGTCTCTGACCGTTCTTTGAACCAGTTAGGGTTCTTTTGATTCTTGTGAAATTTCTGCTCCACGTGGGCATAGTTCCATTACAAGATTTATCTTTTCACAAAAGACTGCTTTACCCTCGTTGGGAAATTTAACTCATTCGCTCGCTTGGAATCTCTGATCGAAGACTTCTTTTGCAAGTTCTTTATTAAGTGTGTATTGATCTTGCATATTTCTCTAGGGATGCTTTAGTAAGTCGCTCTCTTCCTTGATTTTCGAATTTGACAAATTCTTGTCTGGTGGTGATTGATGAATTTATATTGGGTTCATGATTCTTGGTAGACGAATTTAAGTAGGCCTTTAATGAAACTCCGAAAACATTATTGTTTTTCGATTGTTGAATTGCTTTTACTACGAGTGATCTTTGTAAATTGGCAACATTGATATTTCTATGGTTGTTCCTTCTTTCTCATTGGAAAAGAGCGACTCAGTTACTCGTTTGATAATTTGCATAATGAGAGTTCCTGTTGCAAGTTCGTTAACATGAGAAAGCATTGGTTCCATGTATTTCTCTTGGATCTCTCCGCTTGTTTAAATTTGATATAATTCTTTCCCGAAGAAAAATATTAAAACCATTTGTGGTGCTGGGTTGTGATTAAGTCGGAAGTTGAAAAAAAAAATTATGGGCTTCGGGTTTCTATTGGACCCTAGGGGTTTTCAAAACAGTTCTTGTCTTTTGACTGCTGAGCTCCCTTTACTACTTGTGAACGTGATTGTTGACAGGATCGTTCTCTTTTTGATAGCCTCATCCTTTTTGTTGATAGAGGCAACTTGGTTATCTGTTGGGTATTTCGGAGAATGGGAATTTCCTTTCACAAAGTTCATTGAAGAAATTTCGACTATGTTCATTTCCTTTGGAATATTTAGAGTGTTGGAGTTTAGAACCTCCCTTTGAAAAAGAAAAGTGTCGCAACCCTTTGTCAGGTTTTGTGTTGTTTTGTGAGGGGTTGTGAGTAAATAATCTATGAGTTCAAGTTAGATTATTAGCGTGATGCATAATTTATCTTGACCGATGTCCCTAGTAGCGTAACTGGTTAGCTAGATCTACCTAATTTTTCTTGGCTGGCTAATATTGTTGGAATCTTATGCTTTTGCCACATTGAGATTTCTAGCTTTCAAGTCAGTACCTTCTTCTCATTTGAAGTTTGATCTTCTTCTTGTGCGGGTCATGTGACCTCAACTGTGGACTCCACTTATGTTCAATGAGTTCATCGCTTTAATGGTTTTTCCCTTGGTTCTGTGTTCATTGCGAGTGGTAAGTGATTTCCCAGTTGGTGAAAAGTGTTTTTATGTGTCTCTTCTTTTCAGAAGTATTCAACCCATTTTTTTCACATGGGTCTTTTGAAATGTTTTCTAAATGTAGTTGTGAGCTTGATGTTATTACTTGTAGTAAATTGATCGTATTTTTGTGATATCGTTCAAATGAGAATATTTCAGTTTAGCTTTCATGTACCTTGAGATCGCGAATCACCTGTTAATCAAATCATTTGGATAACTTAAGGAATTGGATTATCCTATTGCTTCTTAAAGGTTTCGTGTGATTTAGTCCGAAAGGCTCTTGGGTTTGAGTCCGCAAAGTGAGGTTGCAATCAAAGAAAAAAAATTCGTCGATCTCTTCGAGACGAAGTTAACCCGTTTGCTTTCCGTGAAGTCCTGTAAAGGAAAATGCTTGTTTGGTGGCTGAGGTCATTTGGATTACATGTTTCATGAGTAGATGAACTGTTTTGAACAAATTTGACGTGTTGAAAAATTTTATTTGTTCTTAAGTAGTTCCGTGGGTTGAACTAAAGAACTTACTTTGTTCATGTGGCAAGGTGTTATTAGTTCAAGAACTAATTGTTGTGTTAAAGGAAAGAGTGCAGTAGAGTATTTGATAATTTGAGTCAAGTTTTGTAACTTGTGATTATTTGAATCGTTCCTAAACTTCTTGCTCTTTCCGCTCAAGAGATGTCGAGTTTCAATCGCAATATCTTTCTTTCGTATCGGATGTTATTTGCTATTCTCTCTTGAGGATGTGTGCCTCAATCGTGAACTCACTTTCGCTTTCCAAGATCCCCATTATCAGAATATTCTTTTTGATTCATGCTCGTTGGGATGAGCAACGTTTTTATGTGTGACGAAACTTGTCCTTATTCGCCTCTTTCTTTTGAGAAAGACCCAAAAGTTTTGTTGCAGGGTTTTACAAAGCGTTTATTGGCAACTGTTTGGTGGTGGTTAAGTTTTGGTAGTGGTGATATTTTGCTACCAAGTTATTGGAGGAGTAGAAGAATGTGAAATGGATTTGATCTGTATCTCTTGAGGAAAAAAAATATTGATTCACATGGAATGTTTGGCTTCTAAGTAAGTCTGAATAGTGTTACGATTGAGTAGAACCAATGGTATAGAGAAATTCCAGAACTTCAGTTCATGTTAAAAGGTTGAGGATTATCGAAGGTATGGAGACCTTAATTAATTTTATAGAGTAACGCAATTGGATAAGATTGCGAGATTATGTGGGTAATTTTTGAGGATGTCAATAAGTGAGTAGTTAGAATTGTGGGAATATTGTAGATTCAATCCATTGATTTTCCTATCTGTTATAATTGCAATTTGTAGTAGAAGTCTTGCGAGTTAAACTGGCTTTGCATTTTCATGCTAGACCTTTGGTCACTCAATGATTGTGTGTAGAGAGAGTGGAATAATAGAGTTTCCTGAGCAGTGGAATGATAATTGATAGAACCCTTCTGATGAAGTATATGAACGTGCGTGCTAAGAATTTTGAGTTGTTGTTCTTGGAAATTGGAGGTAATGTCATTGTGTGGGACCTATTCTGTGTTGCTTTGAACGCCTTCTATCAAATCAATTTTGGTTAGTAGAACGAGTTATTTAGAGTATTCGGTGGATTCAATATAGCCTCTCCACAATGGTGTGGATGATGTATTTCAATTTGAGCATAATTGGAGGATGTTTAACTAAGAGGTTTAAGCTCATGTGGTAGGCAGTGAATTCGAATTTCAATATTCGAGAGAAATTATATTCCTAGAAGCGAGGAACTGTGGCAAAGGATGATTCGTGGGATAATAAGGCGTTTTCTTGATTCTTGTTTGAGTTTTGTGTCGTTGACTTGTATTTTCTACAATTTGAGTTGGTGCTATGTTGGCGTGTTGATTCTTTCCAAATTCAGACAAACCGCAAGTATTTGGTTTGGGCATTCGAGTGATTTCTCCTTTGGTTGTCGTGGTGTTCATTTGTAAACTGCTTATTTGAAAAATGGATTTGTTTTCGAGATGATTGTCAAATTTGGAATCTAACCTTTTGGTGGAGAGTTAGCATTGCGTGGATGCGATGAGGACTCTCTATTTCTAGTTGGATTCTCTTCGTTTTTTAAAGTTGTAGAAATGAGAACGTTGGCTTATCGCGTTGACCGTCTCGGGTCCTTATGCGAAATACGCATCATCTGGTGTGCTCGAGTGTTAAGCGAGTATCTGAGCAATTCCAAACATGGAATATCGTTGTTTCATTTCAGTCGTAGTTTCCTTACATTTAGATTGGTGTGTAGATTCGAGGTCGAATCCTGTTAAGGGGGGTAGAATGTAATACCCCGGATTCGGATCGGGTAATTAGAAAAGCAGCCGGGGAGGGAAAATGCAAACAGAACTGAAATTTCCTGAATCGGCGGGGGGGTTTTCAGCGATCTTCCGACAACCTGAACCTGGGCCGCAGCCCAGGAGGGGCCCATGAGAGGGGCCAGATGATATGACCACGCTATCAAGCAAGATGTTACAACCTCCAAATCAAGCTACACCAACTCAAGTCTCACCTACATCGACACCAGCCCAAGTCATTGATGGACCGATCACAGGTAGTCGAGCAAAGAAGCTACAACAAGAGGTGAACGCGCTACTTTGTGAGAATCATTTTAACATCAATGAGAATTATATACTGCCTAAGTCGTGTACATTGCTATTGCTTAGGTTCACCAAGAAGGATGACAGGAACATACAAAGAGATGACTACAGAGAAGGACCACACTCGAACTGCATCAGTCTAGCGTAGCAGTTCGAAAGAAACAAATATAACTCTTGATTTCCAAAGGCTATGGAGATCCATGAGGACATTTTGGAAAGCTTATTAAATCTAGTTTTCAATGCCACCAGAGCCGAGCTGTTTGGAATTTCCATTGTGAGAGCCGACCAGCTTTAGTGAAGACTGGTCAGAAGGTCAACAGCCTACCAGACGTTCAACTTCCCATGCAAAACTGTACCATTCTACATTATTTCGTGGTGCATGCTGCACATGGTGTGAAAGCTTATCAAGTTAACTTTCCAACGCAACTGACGGCACATCTTTTGGACTTTCCAAGGTGTAGTTATTGACAAAACAACGAAGACTGCGCAGAATACCAACAGCCACACGGGAACAACTCAGAGGCCATTTCGTGGAGGCCCTTTCACATAGTCTATCTTATCTTTTTCATTTCGTGTTTACACCTATCTAGGAGGGATGTTCCTAGTATAAATACCTCATTGCCTCATAGCAACGACAGACTTTTGATAAACGAAATACGTAACCCTTTGTTCAAATTGTGTGCTAACAAACCTTTGAGAGTCGATCTCTACCCTTTGCTCTTGTGATTTCCTTCGGCGGGATTACAAAGAACGGCGGCTTCATCCGCTCCCAATTGGTGCTCCTACTCCCTTCGAGGTTTCTCGATAGATTGTAGGCTGTGTTGGTTGGTTCCTTGAGAGTGTGGTTGGGCGAATCCTCGATTCAGGTTGTCGGTTAAAGACGGTGGTTGGCTTCGAGTTTTATTTGTCAGGTTGCACTAGTTATCGCTTATAAAGAAGTTATCTTGGCTTCTTTGAAGCTAGTTATATGGTGATCATCCTACATCGTGAAGATCGAGACCCCGTGACGTATCACCAGCCAAGGGGGGGTTTTTTCCTCATCCCCAAACCCTATCCTATACTCTCTCTCTCCCCACTCCCCTCCCCAAGCCGCCACCCCCTCCTCCCCCTCTCCAACCGGCCGCCACCCTCCTTCCTGTCGTGCGCCAGATTTGTTCATCAGATTTGGGTAAGTTCCGTACGTTTTCTGATGTTCCCACCTCTTAGAAAGTTGTAGCCCTTGATCTTAGCTTTCGTTAGGCACCGATATCATATGATTTGGAGTTACGGTTTAGGAGATATGGTAGTTTTACCATGACTGTCCAGGACAGCTGACGTGTTTTAGCATATTTTCTTGTCGGGCCATTATGAATTAGTTAGAGGCCGAATCTCGGGTTTTAGTCTGCTAGAGTTATGTTTCTGGTTTCCTTAGCTTTCTTTTGGCACCACGATCACGAGATTCAACCCTGTGGTTTAGGAGATATGAATTTTTAACCGCACACTACTCTGTCTGTCAGAGATTTTGGAGACTGTCGGTTGCTCCTCGGTTTTGATCTAGTTACAGTCAGATTCAGAACTCCCACCCAAATAGGTTATTGTAGCTCTTTAAATTACCTTTCCAAGTTGATAAAGATCACCTCCATTTGATCAGTAGAATAAAAGTTACATCATTTTCTTTACCACTGTTCTGAAATCTGGGCAGATATCTGTTAGTGTTTTCAACTGTTGTTTAGGCCACTGTTTTGGCCGAATCAAAGGATTCCACCAACTAGAGTTTTGTAGCCTGGTGCGTTAAGATTATTTGAGCACTAGTTTCAATTAATTATGAGTTACGATATTTAATTACGATTTTCTCGCATCGCTGATCAGAAGGGCTGAAATCTGGCTGAATAGTTTGTTTTCAAGTCGAGTCTGTGCGGTATATTGGGTAGTTAGAAGATATTGTAGAACACCGGTAGCAATGTATTTCCACGTTGTTCTTATTTCGGGAACACTTGTGTAGGCGGTGAGGCATCGCGTGTGGGAACACCTTCATTGCTTGCTAGCGCGTCGCAACGCGAAAGACAAGTACATTGAATCCTTTACATTGATGAATGATGTGTTTGTGTTCATGCTAATGTTTCTATGATTCATGTTTTCAATCAACGAAGTTACTCAACATTCATATTCCAAAGATGCATAAGTACTGCATATTAACTTGTGGTGTTTTCAATTGAATGCATGATAATGTGATGTATACGTGTATGTTCTTGCACTTGTTCATGATGTTGATATGTTTCAAATTGATAATTGAGAAAAGATGATGACATTCATATTAGTTGCTTCATTCCATTCATACATGCTTTAATTTCCGTCCACGGGAGTGGAATTTTGAAAGACCCATCAATTCCAGTATGGGCATTTGAAAGACCCATCAATTCCAAAGATGGGCATTTGAAAACCCATCAATTCCGAATGGGTACGTGTGATCCACCATTCCAATGTGGGCCACGTTGGACACCCGTATGAAACGTTCTTCATACGGTAACTTTAAGTGAACACCGACGGGTGTTACACTCGCTATACCGGTATAAGCTGTGATTAGTCCATTCCTTCAGTGCATTCTTTCATTCCATCCATTCATGTATTCATTCCATTCAATCATGTATGTGGTGTAAGATTTGTTCATAATTCAATTGAATTGATTTGTCCACTATTTGATTGATTATTCTAATATGGTACTTGCTGAGTTTCGACTCACCCTTGCTTTCAATGTTATTTAGGTGATCCACCCTGATGTTGATGATTTTGGGAAGGGAGTAGACCAATACGTTGCACACAGAACATTACTCGATAATTTCATTAATGGTTTCAACTTTGATATTCCTTGATGAGAGATGGACTATATTAAGTAATGTTTAAACTTCATGTCATGTCGTTCCATGATTAGTTTCTTGATTATTCGCCACTGATGTATTGGCTGCTTTCACCTCGCTATCCTGTTATTGATATTTGGATAGATGCATATTGAATCTTATTCCGTAAATTGTTCATATGTTGTATCCTTAGGTGGCATCTTGGCTTCCGAATAGCCAGTGTGTTACACTCTTGTTGTTGCGCAACATCTCTATGCTCCAGCACGCAACCCTATGCCCCAAGGTCCATAACCGTTATGATGACCTTGTCAAGTAAAACAAATGCTTGCGTGTAAGTGTCCGACACAAACCCATCTAGTCAAGGAATATCAATGGCACTCTGCTTTAGCAGGACCTACCATCGAAATACAAGACTATAGATGGTGTAGCTAATTAGGAGGGTATCAATTTAACTTAATATTATCTGAGGTAAATATACTTCTACCATGTTAAAAGCATATCAAGCAATTAAATAACATGCATAGAAATAAATGAACAGGAATATAAGGGCACAGACAATCAAATTGCATTGTGATATAGTATGACCCTTCCTAATGGTGATCTCCATCGCCGAGCATCCTGTTTGCCATGTCTCCAAGTTGCCAAAACCTCCAAGTACTCCCACTAAGCCAATACACCTAACAGCAGTAGGGATAAAATTACAACGAGAGAATAAGCACCACAAGTCGACACGCAGCCCGTTATACAAATAAGAACAGCCTTGGGCTGCAATAATCATGACACGCAGGTCATGAACATTACATACATGCATGCATCTCATACATCATGGGTCACACTATTCACATCAATCCCTGCAGCAATGAGTTAGACATGGAATAGCAATGTATCGGGAAACAAGAACACACACTACAAAGTCCGGAACATGAATCTTATTCACGTAACCAGGCCTTGGAAATTATCAGATTAATCATATTAACCCTATTCCGAACCGATCTGATCATTGCCTTAATACGACCACACACTGCGGCATACTCCGATGGCGAAATTCTGACAGGTAGGAATATAATGCAATGTGGTCGTGAACAAGTGCAATAAAACATCCGGTACTATTCGATCGTAACTCCGATTCGATCAACCACGTTGATCATCGTATGCTCCAATGGATTTACGATCACTGTCTGCCCAGATGGCGGAAACCGACCGGTAGAGGCAAGTCATGATACGACCATGCAAGCACGATCACGGAATAACAAATAAGAAACCCATCTAACCACCAATGCACATGGACGATCAAATCGACCAATAGAAACATAAATAGATCACATCTATAACTGCCACATATCATAATATGTGACCAATCCGAATCTAAAACAAAACGGCATGGCTCTGATACCACTGTTGGGAAACGCGGTAAGGCTACGATAGCACAAACAAAAATTTTACCGCGCAACCAGGAAACCACCGCTAGAAATAGATCACGAGATTTCCGCTAGAGGCGCCGACTCGTAGCAGAAGTAGAGTCGTTGTAGCGAGTTGATGCAGTCGTAGTCGTACTCATGATGCGTCTCCTCCTTCGAGTGGTCGTACTCGTCGCGCGTCTTCTTTTTCGAGTGGTCGTACTCACCACGCGACTCCTTCGACTCCGGTGATCAACACAAGTCGCGGATCGTCCTAGTGCTGATGCTTCGCAACAACACCTCCGAGGTATCCACATGTACGGGGCAGAATCACCACACGCTGGAGTGCTAGCACCGGCAGCGTGGTTGAGAAGGCGTGGCTATTAGGGTTTTGGGAGTTCTTCCAAAAACTATTCTCTTTCTCACCCATGCCATCGCCCCTCTTAATATAGGCATCCATGATGGGTCTCGACCTGGAGGCCCATTAGGAACTCGACGCCTATACGAATTCGGATCACCATCCAAAACAGATCCCAGCCCTTTAAGTGTGTGACCCTACAGGTTCATGTGTAATCGGTTATGACTCGGAAACTCTTTTCTGATCAATAGTCGTTAGCGGTACCTAGCAGCACATAACGATTTCCAAATACACATAGAGTATATCGGACGAACCTTGATGTAAAATGATCTATGATCAGGTCCTCACCACTTATGACCAGTTCATATCCCTATACGACCAGGTTGTATTTGGTTACGACCAGCTCGTAACTCCTTACGACTGTGTCCTTACCATCTCAGGATTACGTTCGACCAAAGTTATACGACGGATCAGATTCCATACGACCATCCAGAATCGATCGAACTAAGCGACCTACTCATGCATTCTCCCTTTGCCTCATGATGTCTGGTTGAACTCCAGGTGAGAAGATGTGTCATCCATGGACTGTTCAATACTTTCTCGATCGAGTGTCGAATAACTTCATGTGGTCGACACTTCAACCATTAGTGGCATGGCCATGCACTTTGTTTATCCGATCACCACGAAGGGCTAGAGACATCTCTCCTGTTATGTAAGAAGGGGCAAATCCCATCTCGACACCACATCCTCCGCATGTTTCATAGCGCACTAAAGCTACCTTTATAACTACCCGCCATTTAGTAGCGTTTGGCAACCACTAAGAGTGCTATTACACATGTAGGGAACCATGCTGATCTCAGGTCTAAGGATTATACATCATCATTACTTGAGACCAACTAATGACACAAATATTCATAACAATCTCAATAGTGTCTCAATGATGGGTCTATCCCAATTCTATGTTCTCTAACATGAGCTCACATTATTGATTCGATATCCCTATATCCATGACCGGTGAAACAAGGTCATCAATCAATACATGTGCTAGTCATAGAGTCACTGGTGTTCCGACCAGTGACCTCCGACCAGGGATACATTTAGAATGACATCATATAAGTTAAAGAGTTCCACCAACAAGTCACATACTTATTGATCTATAGCAAATGATTCATTCACGGAACACGATAACATATTATCAAAATCATGAACATAATGAAATATCATCATCTCTATGATTGTCTCTAGGGCATATTTCCAATAGAAGCTAGCTATATGCGCGTCGATCATCATGAAGGACTATATTTCAATTAAGCATGTATTCGATTGTAATTTGATGTTAACATGGAAATGTGTCACGTGTTATGGACTTGTTCTTCCATTGTAATGTGTTGTCAACGTGGAATTGTCATGTGTTATGGACTTGTCATCTCTAATGTTGATGTTAATGCGGACTTCGTTGTATCGTGTAGTATCAAATTTGGTTTAACTTGATTTGGAGTTAGCCCTAATGATCCACTGTGGCTTTTGCCGAATGAGCACTGTAGCTCATCATTAGCGTCTTAACTACGACCATTAACACTAAATCAATGTTTAGTTGTCGGGTTAGCCCTAATGACGTGCGAAACCTCTATCTTACCAGGTACTATTTTAATTATTGTACTTTGTTTTGTAAAACCTATTATGCATGCATGTATGTTGTGTATGAAAAATGCTATTATTGGGAAAATGGTAGATGAAATCCTACTTGGTGCATTATCCTTTTGAAATGTTAATCCTCTACTGTTTTAACCATTAGACTATGGGTTAGGCATTATGTAATGTCAATTGGGACGTTTTTAGTGCGGTTATCGCACAAATGCAACTAGAGAGTGATACATGTTCTGAAACATTTATAGAAGTACAATATGATATTTTGAGAATTTGAAAATATTATGAAAAATGTCCAGAGAAGGTATATCTGATATTTGGTATGAAAATGAAATAGACTTTATATTGTAGCGTCTGTGAACATCACAGACGGTTACTTAATGGAACCGTATGTGATGTTAGAGTTATCACACACGGTTCTTTAATGGAAACGTCTGTGATGAGTTATCACAGAAGTTCTATTAAAGAACTGTCCGTGATGTTACTCTATATAAGTGGCCGACTCGAAGGGTTGTGCACTTGCCCTAGTGTTCTTCCCCAGAATTGCCCCCGACCCCGATCCCGGCGCCACCCAACGCCGCCTCCCTTCGTCCCTGCCTCCGACCAACGCCGCCTCCCTTCGTCCCTGCCTCCGACCAACACCACCTCCCTTCGTCCCTGCCACGTTCCCTGAGGTAAGGCTCGATCTCCTCCCCGACAACTAAAATTTGAAGGGATAATGTTAAGATGGCGATCTGCTTGGCTGTGTAACCGAGAGCGCATAGGAAGGACAAGTAGTCATTGGCGCTGGCGTTGTACACTAGGCCAGGGTCGAGGGCACATTTGGGTTCGACATGGCCCGCCCCAAGTACAAATCTAGAATTGATTTGTTGTTAGTACTGGGAGATATTGCTAGTGATTCTATGGGTTCAGTTAGCTCAATGATGTTCTAGTCCAATACTGAAATTGAAGAGATAAAAGTGATTAGACTTGAGCTCTAAGAGGATTACTTACTTATGTCATTTGATTGTCTATCAGTTGTTACTTTCTGGTGGTAGGTTGGGCTGAACATTTTGGTTATGTTGATCTCAATTAATTCAGTTTGATTACTCTCATGTCAGTCAATTGGCGTTTTGTTGATCTTGTGATCTTGTGTTCATTAGAATTGAGAGTTATCTAGTTCTGTCAATAACCTGAAATATCTGTTTGTGTTCACTTGTGATCCTCCTTTGATTGGCCGAAAGTATTGCTTGTGGTATATTATTTTAGATCTTTTGACAGATTTGTTAAGTAATGTTTAGAGCTTAAAGTTTAAATCAATATTGTCATATTCAATTAGGGAAGAGGATTGACTTAAGTGTTGTGATGACAAAGATTTTATCTTTTGCATCTAGCATTATAAGAGCATTGATTAAAACCTTATATATGAGCTTTTTGTTGATTTCTTTCACATTCGTGTGGTGTATGTTCAGCATTTCATCCAGTTTAAATGACATGGATAATTTACATTTGTATACATTGATTTGGTCATTTAAATGCTGGTGGTTTAATGCTTTTTGTTTCATAATTATGCTGTAATTAATTATGATTATTTGCTAAAACCGCATTTTATACAACAATATATGCTCTTCTCCGTTACTATTTTGTTGGTGTTTAAAAATGATGTGCTAGAGTCTGAGCAACATACTTAGTTGTTTGTGAAGCAGCAGGTTTGTCTTTTAAGTGTGATATACTTACTAGTGAGTGTATGAAACAATGCTACTTCATTAGTTTAATGTTAATGTGAGATTTTGAAATTGAATTGAAGACGCAAACTTAATAGGTAAATAAAACAAATTGAATTTAAGGCTATTTCATCATGTTGGTGGCATGATGCCGCCATGGGTTCTGGTGGTGATGGCTTGGTTGTGCTTGTGGGTTCTGGTGGTGATAGCTTGGTTGTGCTTGGCAATAGTGCATTATGTGGGCTTAATTTTGCTCTATGTTTTAGATGGTCTAATACTGAAATTGGTAGGATTACTAGTTTAGTTTTGAGCTCTAATAGTTTGCTTGCTGCTATCAAAGTAATCATTCAAGGTTTGTTGGTTTTTTATTTGAAGTAATGAATTCAGCAATTCTTGTAATATTCTAATAGTTTGCTTGCTGCTATCAAATATTCTTGTCATATTTTGTTTCAGTGAATTGCATGTGATTGTTCTGTCACTCTAGCTAAGCATTGATTAGAGCTCACAATCTAAATTATAGTTTTCTTATCCAATTTGTGAAGAGTATAGACTAAATGGCTGAGATGGCAAACATTGATTCTTTTGTAACTCGCCTTATGAGAGCACTCAAAATCATCCAATATTTCAGCTATATGTTAATTTCTTTCATATACATATGGTGTATGTTGGGCAGTCCGACCGAAAAAACCAGGACCAAACCAACAATCCTAATCTTTCACAGTCATATTCAACTATGCTTTATTCATGTATTTTGTATTTTTCTATGCAATTTTATCTATTTTCTTTACAATGTATCATATATTTAGGTTCAATGGGTAACTTCTATTTGTTTATGTAATCATTGCGTACGTAACTTATATAGATAGCAAGTAAGCGAGATGGCAGAGGCACCGTCTTCGCCACCGTCAGCGACGTCGCCGAATGCGTCTGGATCTCTGATCAAGGTGGTACGCAAGCGAGATGGCAGAGGAATCTCCAAATTGCCCTCAGCTGCATGACTATCATGGAGGTCAGTGACGTTGGGATCCCTTTGAGTCCAAAGAATGCAGCTACGAGATTCCGGACCGTCTGCGGGGTACTTGGAAGGGAACGGGTCCCCATCACCAACCCAAGCTGGAAGTCTCTGACGGATGTAGAGAGAGTCCAGCTGTGGACTAAAATTTCTGCCTCGTTCACTTTCCCGTATGCACTCAGCACGCTGCGGCGACAAAGATGTGTTCCTCGCGATGTGCCACGCATGGAGGACCTTCAAGAGCACGCTTGTCACAAAGTACGTGAATACCGGTCGGACGCCCTTCACGAAGTATCATTTCTTATCGCGGGATACATGGGACACCTTCGTGCAGATGAAGACGACGACCGAATTTCAGGAGCAAAGTGCGGCGCACAGAGCTCTCTAGGCACAAAACACTCACCCCCAGAAACTCGGCACCGCTGGGTATGCGGGTAAAGCCACGCAGTGGGCGACGGAGGACGAGACCGCTACTAGACCATTCGCTGAGATCTCAGACGAGCGCGCTCGAGCCTGGTTAAGAGCGAGGGCATCAGCCACGTCTTCAGGCGGCATCTCTTTCACAAACCCGGCAGACGAGGTAGTGTCCCAACGCTTGGTAAATATGTCGAGCCACTTAGTTGTTAATAAGTCCATAACTTTACGGTGTCTATAATAATATGATTGCCCTCTTGCAGGAAGCATTGACTTCTGCATGTTCCCAAGGTTCCTTCCAAGTAGACAGGGAGAAGGATGTACTATCTACAGCCCTGGGAAACAAGGAGCACCTGGGTCGCACGCGAGGCGTTAGGGTTTATGTACTTTGGAGGGATGGATTCCGACACGACTCCGACACATATAGGAGTAGGAAGAGATCCAAGGACCAGCACGACGCCCGGTTGGAACATGTGCTTACTGAAAAATTTCAAGCACAAATAACAATCTTGCAAAACCAAGTAAATCAACTCCTCCAAGCGCAAGCCGCCCCCGTTATTTTGCGAGCAAGTCCTTCTCAACATCGGAGTAGCATCGCGTCCACACATAATTCTGGACATGACGACGTTCAATTACCGATCAACGACATCGAGGTAATGTACATCTCTGGAATGCTCCAAAGATAGACCTATAGGACGCCCTAGCTAATTGTGTATCGTTGTGTAGGAGCCGACGCCTTGCAAGCTCCAAGTGAGGATGGTCGGGTCTATTCCTATTGAAGCTGGGCGGGGTATGGTGTATCCATACCAGGAAGGGGCAGTGCAGCACGGTGCCCAACTGGCGCAGGGTTACACCAGGGTCCACGTGGACATGGTACATGACAATTTTATGGCCATCCCACTGGGGATTCGCCCAATCAAAGAAATCAGAACACTATTCACGAGTATTCGATATCTATTTGATTGACTCTAGTGTAAGTGGGAGACTGTTGGTGCTATGCCTTAGAGGCAATCATAGAGATGATTGTACCACGTCTATGTTTATGTGTTATTGAACAAGTATTATTCTGTCCCTTGAATGAGTCATCAGTTATAAAGATTAACGAATATGTGACTTGTTGGTAAAGCTCTTTTAACTTATATGATGTTGTTTTAAATATATATCCCTGGTCGGAACACCAATGATCCTATCGATCAGAACATGTATTGATTGATGTCCATGTTTCACCGGTCGTGGATATATGGATAACGAATCAATAATGTGAACACATGTTAGAGAACATGGTGTTGGATGATTGACCCACCTTGAGACGCTGCTAAGATTGTTATGATTTCATGTGTCATCAGTTGCTCTCAAGCAATGATGTTGTATAATCCTTAGACCTGAGATCAACATGGTTTCCTACATGTGTAAGAGTACACTTTGGGGTTGCCAAAGACTACTCTGTAACTGGGTAGTATAAAGGTAGCTTTTGAGTATGCTATGAAACTTGTGGAGGAATGTGATTGATCGGATATGGGATTTGCCCCTTCTAACATAACAAGAGAGATGTCCCTAGGCCACTTGATGTGGTCGGATAAAGAATGTGTATGGACATGCTACTAGTGGTTGAAGAGTTCAACCACCTAAAGTTATCTCACACTCAATCGAGAAAGTATTAAATATTCCATGGATGACATAATATCTCAACTAGATTTCAACCAGATATCGTGAGACAAAGGGAGAATACACGAGCTGGTCATAGACTGGTCGAAACCTGGTCGTAAGGAGTTACAAACTGATCGAGACCAAATACGAGCCGGTCGAAGACTAGTCAAAACCTAGTACTAAGGAGTTACAAACTGGTCGAGATCAAATATGAGCTGGTCGTATACTAGTCGAAACCTGGTCGTAAGGTGTTATGAATTGGTCGAGACCAAATAGGACCTAGTCGTAGATCATATTGCATTAAGGTTCGTTTGATATAATTTATGTGTATTTGGGAATCGTTATGTCCTGTTAGGTACCACTAACGACTCGTGGTCGAAAAAGGTTTCTGAGTCACAACCGAACTACACATGATTTATAGGGTCGACATTTAACATGTTAGAACAAACCATTACAGATATGATTCATCAAACGTGTTCGGATAGGATCCGTACGGGCACTATATAAGGAGATGCTAGAGGCTAAGGGAAGGGTGAGAGGATACGAGAGTTATTCCACCAAACTCTAGTTGCCATCCTCTTGAAAGAGTCTTCCCGTGCGACTTGGTATTAGCACACCAGCGTACGACGTTCCTGCCCTGGACGTGTGGATACCGTAGAGGCGCTACTGCGGTTATTGTTGGGCTCGAGGACGGTCCGTGACTTTGCAAGGAAGGCGATCGGTTGTCGTACGAGGATGATCGACTACGTTGGACGATCGACTATGATGACAATCGACTACGAGGACAATCAACCACGACCACTACACCGACGCGCTCTTCGTTGGATGAGGCTGCTCCAACTCTTCTTCCGCTGCACTGCACATTTGGTGGTAACGATCTGTGATCACTTGCTTGCTTGGCATCCTGATTCACGTAATAGATTTTTTGAATTATCAGCTAGTGTAGCCTACCCGTATCCCAACAGATGAGGGGGGCTGAGAGTGCTTTCTTTGGCTTGTTCTCGTGCTTTGCCAAGGAAGGGGGCAGTGTGTTGGCTCTCTCTCCCTTTCTCGGTTGAGGCTGGTTATAGAGGGTGGCAATGGGTGGCTTGGCTGTGCTTATATGTGAGGCTTCTCTGCGATGGGATTCTCTCTCCCTCCTATGCCTTGCCTAGTTTGCCCTTACCTTGTCTTCTCTACTCTCTGCGGGGGTTGTTTGGTTGTGTAAAAGACATGGACCAATGGTCCATATGGCACTATGCGATGGATTTTTTGCGGCTAAGGTAAGTCGAAAAAGTGGGTGTTGGGTTTTGCTAAATGTCGAGTGATGAAACCCACGAAAGTGAGAGGATGATGACTAGCCCCAAACAGTCTAGGAACCTCGATGAGCTACACGCTAATCGACAACATTCCTTCTTTCCCCTACCCCTTTATTGGTTTTGATTTGCTCGTGGTCTTTTGGCTTTTACTTACATGGAATGGAATGGTGGTAGGGTTGAGGGTTGGTGGTGGAAGGCTATATTTGCTGGCAATACACGGATAAAGGGAATGCAAGAATTTATTTTGTAATTTAAATAAATGTTGTATTTTTTTTATTTTGTTCCGATGTAACGAACTCTTGTAATTAGTTCAGAGTTTGTATTAATGTTTTACTTCCGCTTGTAATGAATCCTTGTAATTGACTCTGAACTTGTATTAATATTTTACTTTTGCTTTAAAAGCCCCATTGTAAACTCTTGATAATCTCATCTTTGTATTAAACTGTGTTGGCATTTGTCTTTATTTAGTATGCAATTTACTGGTAATTACTATTTATTATTGTTTAGATTAATTTAAGTTTTAGGGTTCTCAAACCGGCGGCGCTGCGAAGAGGAGTGACGACTAGGAGGGAATCAACGGAGGGAAGGGATGTGAGGATTCATGAGGCTTCGATCCGGGCGGAGAGACCAATAGAAAGAGAAGCAAGGAGAGACGTCCGCTGACGTTCGACGCGATCGAACAGTCAAGAAACCTTCAAACGTACGTACACGCCATCGTCGTAAAATCGTCCGGAGGCATACGTGGATGGCCCAGGAGGCCGGCTAATCATTCCCATTTTAGTAATTAAATATGAGTGTTTTATATATGAATTAAAGCCCTCCTCTTAAAAAGTAAAATAAAAAAACCCCACCGTGCAGACAATAAGGGGTGACTAATTTGGGACACGTGGGGAGAGAATTGAAGAAAAGAGAGAAAAAATAAATCAGGTGGACTCTGTAATAAATCAGGTGGACTCTGCCATAAGTTCAGAGGGTCAGAGGGACCTGACACTTCAGAATCTCTTGGAAGATTTCGTGCACCTCCAGTTGAAATCACGAAGTAGAGCAAGACATTACCAATCAACTCTCGAATCAGGCTGTGGCCTCTCCAAGTTCCCAAATGATGTACTTACTCCGTTCTTTTTAACTCCTGGTGTCTTCTTTCCAACGTATAAAGTTTTTAAGGGAAAATTTACGACTCTTAAAGCAAATGTGTGGGCAAATATGAATAACCTAAAAAAATCAAGTTGAAGATTTGCCTCTACCTAAAATTCAAGTCTACATCTATATCTCATCTTCAATTTGATTTATATTTTACAAGTTGGCACAGATTTGTTATCACCTAATATTAACTATTTTGCTTTAAGATTTGTAAACTTTTATTAAAAAAATGTACTGAAGCAAAACCCCAGGAATATAATTTTATAGATAAATTTCTTGTATAGCGCTTTGGAACAAAGGAATAAGCTTCCAACATTCCTATGGAATGACTCGATCCATAGGAATTTGGGGGATAATTCTAATGTAAGGTTAGATCTCATAGGAAAAATTATTTGTGTCATGTATGGACCTCTCTCTTTAAAATCATGTAAAATTATCATGTGGAGCATTCAAACACCCTTCAAGAACACTTCTTCTGGTTTGCATTCCTATATGATTGCATTGTCATTCCTATACAATTTTCTGAGTTTTTTTTTTATATTCCTGTGTTTTTCATTTCTTGTGTCGTTTTGGACACCTATGGTTTTTAATACATACATTTGACCACTACCTTTTCTAATTATATCGTTGTTGATTTCGTGATATGAAGTCTAATAATGAAGATGGAAGGATGGTTCGTGGGAGTAGACCAGTTTACTTTTTCGTATACAACTCTGAGTATATATAGCAGGGACAACTCATCGTAAAATCTCCTACATGATAACTCTACTCGCGTGGTTGATCATGTGCGTCCATATTTTTCTCACAAGAGTTTTCTACATTAATTTTTTTATAACTTTCACATTAATTTTTTTAGATTTGTCACATATAATTGATATTAGTATATTTATCAGCAAACATACTTTTATATCATTAATTTTTTGTTATTTTTCTAACTTTGTTAGAAATGACACTGGAAAAAGCGAAGATAATCGAAGAACAGGGGACATGATTTAACGTGGACGTCTATTTGAGAACGGATTGAGTATATATATAAAACCTATAATAAAATAATAAACAAATAGCTATTACTATGAGTTAAGAAAAATACATTTAGGCACTGTTTGTAATAAATTTTTTCTAATTTCTACCGAAATTAAACTGTTTTATGAGAAAACACTGCATAATTCATGTAAAATTTGTGTGTTTCAAACAGAGCCTTAGAATCACTAAAATCATTTTTTAAGCATACAGCAGGTGGTCAAACTTGAAGAAACACGTTGTTAATTGTTATGTATTGCAAAGAAAATGTGGGACCTAAGCCACCAAACAAACGCTTACTACGGTGTTGGACTAGGTATGGCTCTGAAGCAGTAATCCTCATGCAAGTATCTTTTTAAGGGTTCTTACTACGGTGTTGGACTAGATACGGCTCTGAAGCAGCAATCCTGATGCAAGTATTTTTTAAGGGATCTTATGAACACCAAAAGGGCGAACCCAATAGTCACAATCATTTGAACTTCAAATATTTTTTTTTATCTTTATTACTCTATAATTCTTAGTTTACCCCGCCCACCACCGCCTCGCCCCCGCCGCCCACTCCCCCCGCGCCCACTCCCCTCCCCATTTCCCCAACCGCCGCCCCCTCCCCGTCTTCTCTCGCCCCGCCGCCCACTCCCCTCCCCGCGCCCACTCCACTCCCCTCCCCATTTCCCCAACCGCCGCCCCCCTCCCCGTCTTCTCTCGCCCCTGCCGCCCACTCCCCTCCCCGTCTTCTCTCGCCCCCGTGCCCCCCTCGCCCTCCAAACCCCTACCCCCACCCCTCCATCCCCAACCGCCCCTCGCCCACATCGCCGCCCCCACGCCCGTCCGTCCGCCCGACAACCCTACCCCAACCGCCCGCCCGCCTCCCTCGCCAACTCCCACTTCCTCTCGCCCCCTCTTCCCCTCCTTTCTTCTCCACCGAATCTCCGCCCCTCCTTCGCCCTCGTCCTTCCCCACCCGCCACCAGCAGCACCAGCAGCTCGGCCTCTGTCGGAAGGCCATCCTCGTGGACGCCGCCGGCACCCTCCTAGCCCCCACCGAGCCCATGGCCCGGGTCGGCCCATGTGTCCTCTCCCATCGCCGATTCCGTGAGGGAGAGGCGTACGTGTGTAGTGAAATGGCGGAGGAGGCGGGGAAGGTGGAGGCGGTGGGAAACTGTGACGGTGGGGGGCGCGAGGCGGTGAAGAAGAGTGTGGTGCATAGCGTGGCATTCCACGAGCTGCTCGGCTTTGCGGACCTGCTGTACTGGCTTCTCATGGCGGCGGGCAGCATCGGTGCCATCGTGCACGGCGCCGCTATGCCGGTATTGTTCCTCCTGTTGGGCGAGCTCGTCAACGGCTTCGGCAAGAACCGGCACAACCTCCACTCCAGGCTGAAATCATGCCTGTCTGATATTAGCATGGACAACTCCCGGTTCTTTACATATGAAGAACTATATCAGATCATTGATGGTTTCTCAGCTCAGAGACTGCTGGGGAATGGAGGGTTTGGGTCCGTATACAAGAGTCGCTTGCCCGATGGAAAAGAGGTGGCTGTCAAGCAACTAAATGATGGTGGTGGACAAGGGGAACGTGAGTTTCATGCTGAAGTGGAGATAATTAGTCATGCACATCACCGTCATTTGGTCTCTCTTGTGGGACATTGCATTTCCAATAACCAAAGATTGCTTGCCTATGATTTTGTGCCTAATAACACCCTACATCATCATCTTCACGGTATGGTTTAACCCTTTGCTATGTTGTACAATAGCATTTTCATCTTCTGCCAGTAGAAACTAAACAAGTACTGAATCAATCTGCAATCACAAGACATGGAATGCCTGTTTTAGATTGGTTGGCTAGGGTTAAAATTGCTGCTCGTGCTGCTCGTGGAATAGCATACCTACATGAACATTGTAATGTTCTTTTGTACTTTTCACCATCTTTAGAGTCACCGTTTCCATTTATTTAGGTGTTGTAACCCCCCGCTCTTTGTTTCTTTTTGTAGGCCATCCAAGGATAATCCACCGAGACATCAAATCCTCCAACATTTTGTTGGATAACAGCTTTGAGGCACAGGTAATTACATTCCCCAAATAGGCCTAAGAAGTGGCAAAATCTCGTGATATAGTTAATTTCCTGATTGAATGTTATCCATTAATTCTAGGTGGGTGATTTTGGTCTTGCAAGGTTGGCTTTGGATGTTGTAACACATGTAACTACCCGTGTTATGGGGACATTTTGGTTGAGTGAAGTACTGGAAAATTTCAAAAGAACATTCATCGTGATCTAACAGAATTGATGACTAAAACTGTTTTTTTTTGTCTTGCAGGTACATGGCTCCAGAGTATGCATCAAGTGGCAAATTGACCTAGAGATCTGATGTATTCTCTTTTGGTGTTGTTCTCTTAGAGCTTATCACTGGTCAAAACCTGTTGATGCATTAAGACAATTGGGTGATGAGAGCCTTGTTGAGCGGGTGAGTTATAGCATTGAGCTTATTGCTTAAAATTGTTTTCACTTAATGACTATCGATGGTTTGGATCTAATGCTTAGCTGACATGTGCTTATCAGTGAATTTCTGATATTTAATTGAAGATCTCCCTAGACTATTCTTTGTTCACTAGGATTGGCTGGAGTTTCTATGGTCATATTGTATACACTTGTTTCCTATTATTTGACGACTATACCAATATAGTCATTGTAGAAGTTATAACTTATAAGTGGGAAATTTAATTTAAATGCCACGTTTCCATATCTGGTATTGCAGTACTCATTCTGCATGATAACTCACTTATAAGTGGGAAATTCAATTTAAATGCCACGTTTCCATATCTGGTATTGCACTACAAGTTCTGCATGATAACTCACTAGGCACATATATTGGGAATAGAAGATTGCATATATGGAGGTACGGTGTCTGTGCCTGCGGCATGTCTTAGTAGCTACGGAAATAGAACCACTGCATGTTGAAGCATGACCACGCAATCATGATTCTGCGTGATTAATAACTTGTATTGAAAGAAAACCTTATAGTCTCCTGTGCACATTGACACATTTTAAAGTGGTCGTGATGAAAATGTAACTGTTGTAAGATTCATCTGTATGTTTATGCGGAGTACGGAAAAACATATCATAATAGTGATTCTCCTATTAATGCAAACAAAAGGTTTCCTCTTGGGGTTCTCAATGATACAATTACAGCATGTCCCTTGAGCAGTCGAACATGAGCAGCATTCAAATAGAAATTATTTGTAACTTCAACTCTGCAAACTCTGACATTTCTTGATTCCTAATTATTTGCAGGCTAGACCATTGCTTACTCGAGCTCTTGATTTGGGCAGTTTAATCTGTGTAAAATATGATTATCTTAAATTAAAGACGATGATTATCTTAAAGTAAAGACGATGATGTGGAAATCCATTAATTATCAACAAAATATTGCCCATACTTGTAAAATCTAACATTGGGATGGTTACTTAGAAATGCAAAATAAAAAAATAAAAAACGACTGCATGTGTTCAATATTTTGTGTGTGCATATTGTTTATTTTATTTATTTTTCTTGGTGCATGGTATCTTCACCAGTCCGGAGTTTGATACAATTCCATACATTTATTACATCTGAATACTTGATAATGAAAACAGTATTGGTAATTGACTAAGAGGTTTTTGATCATATTGCAATTTGTATGCACAATGCAGGAAGATGCATCAACTGCACCACAGAGAAGGCCTAAGTTTATGCTATCAGGGCCAAAGGAACATGAGCTTCAGACTCCCCACAAGATCTAAGCAGTCAGAGTGAAGAACTTTGCAAAGCTAGGGGAGGAGATGCTCGCCAAGATCCTAAAGTTCAGAGCACAACCATTTAACAAAAAAGTGAGAATTTGTCTTACTATCCATTTGTTTGACTTAACTAATTGCATATTGTATGAGCTGAAGCCTAACTTAATTATTGCTTCTAAATTTAGATTATTAGAGTTGCATTTCCTCCTCTCCAAGGAAAGCTCCACAGCTTTTTGAATACAATGTATGTATTCTATTATCATGATAGAATGGCAATCTTATTTATGTAAGGTTTAGGATTTCGTTACAACGCACGGGCACCCTACTAGTTATAAATTAAAGCCCCACTGAACAAACAATAAGAGGTGATTGTTACAGTACAAGTCACAGTGTTTAATGTGGAAGGAGATAAGACAGAAAATAAGCTCAGCGGAACTCTGCCATGAGGCAACTGACACTTCAGGATCTTTGGGAGATGTCTAAAATGAGTAAGACATGACAAATAAGTTCTCAAATCAGACAGGGCATTGTACTAAGGGAATCCCAACGTAAGGTATACATAAACTATAATAATATAACAGGAGAATAACTACAACTCTGAGTTTAAAAAGAAAAAGAAGATTAGGGTAGGAAGAGCTATCTATCTTTGGTAGTTTGTGGGTACTTGAACCTAAGAAGTCAGCAACCACAACATTGTATTTTTCCACTAGGTCCCATGGGCGTCCCTGAGTCCTGGTGATGATTTATTTGAACTTCTAACTATTCAGAAAATCCATCCCTATTGCTTTATGAGGAACTATTTTTCTCCTGCGGATAATTTAAGGAAAATTTTGGTCTATGCTATTGGTTATTTTACGGTTTTGGATTATACCATTGTTTTTCACCTAATTGGTCTATGCTATTGGTATTGGATTCGAGAATTTCTTTGCAAAATGCCATTATGGCAAGGTCAACGCATGTTGAGGACTTTTTTTACCCTTCCAAATATGTTAGATTTACAAACAGATCTCATCACAAAAGGGTCAATCACACTTAGGAGTATGGAAGAGTAATAATTTTATGGCATCCGATTGGAAATCAATATATTTGGAAGGGGAAAAAGTCTTTTTCGCTTAGTCAATGGGCATTGATCCTGTCTGAATGGTGTTTTTCAAAGAAATTTTCGAATTCAATGATGTAGTACCAATTAGGCAAAAAGTAGTGGCATAATTCAAAACGGTAAAATAACCAATGCCATGGACCGATTTTTCCCATAATTTTATATCATAAGAAAGAAATAGTCTAAGATGTGTCGAATTATTGAAGTCTACTATGTTTTCTCTTTAATAGCATCGGTGGGTTTCTCTTAGAGTGTGTTTGGTTTGTTGAATGGAGTGGTTCTGAACCATCCAGTATGGGAAATGAGTTCGTTCAGGTGTTTGGTTGGTTGAATATAACCAAACCATTCGGGATGAGATGGTTCAAGAAAAATGAATATTCCATGTTTATGCTGTATCATCTCGTTCGGAAAAAAAAATCTCGAACCACACCGTTCACTCGAATTCCAAGGCGTTTGGTGACATGGCGGCTTGATTTACGAGCTTCAAATGATCATATTTCCTAAACCGAGTATCCGATTTGCGATCCGATTGAACCGTTGTGTTCCTTGTCATTTAATCAACAAAACAAGATCACTCTTGGCATATTTTAGTGAAAAAAATATCATGCGAACCATCCTATCCCACTAACCAAACACCATCTTGAACCATCCAGGATCATCACATTCCACCAACCAAATAAAATCATGTATCATCATATCCCACCAACCAAACACCATACTTGTATCATCTCATCCTGGACGATCACATCCTACCTATACTATCCTATCCCATTCAACTTCATCCCACCAACCAAACGCACCTTTAATATGGACAGCTGAAGCCATGTTTGTATTTGTTCCACGATGACTTGAGCCAACCCTGTGAACACCTCTGGAATGAGTTGCTGCTGGACGAAGTAGATGGACCGTGAATCTTCTCCCACCCTTCGTCGGTACAAAGAGGCATATATCACCCTCCTAAGCACGTACGATTGCTAATGTCTGCACATTTGGGCACAATCTCACTTAACTAACAAAATTAGCGGACATGGCGTCCAATCAGCCATCTATGATCCGAGGTGGCATCCAGTCATGCTTGTGAAATGTGGACATTATTGGCCCTTTATTCATTTGAAATTCCAAATCTAGCCTCTCCTACCCGAAAATTCCAAATCTAGTCCCCTCCTTCCACTCACGCCCGGGAAGGCAAAGAGCTAGTCTTGTGTCAGGCCTGTGGATTGAAGAAGATGCTGCTGCTACTGGGACCGCAGCAGAGAACTATAGCACTGTAGTGGAATTTTCTATTTAAGAATATTTTTTGAAGGAATTTCTAAATATAGTAAATGAGCACAAACAATTATGAAATTTTTTGTGAAGCCTCCTGAGACAGTGTACTTGATTGTGTAATTTTTTAAAATTTTATATATTTTGATTTTTTTTTTCTCAAAAATTCATTAAAGTATACTATTTGTAGGAATTTTCTAATATAGAAGACGCCTCATTATAGACGGTTCTTTGAAACCGTCTGTGATAAAATAATCACAGACGGTTCCAAGACGAACTATCTGTGATATGGACCTATCACAGATGGTTCTCTTAGAACCGTTTGTGATATGAACCCATCACAGACGGTTTGTCAATACAACCGTCTTTGAAGTATCACAGACGGTTCTGACCACGAACCATCTGTGATGACTTAGAGTATCACAGACGGTTTTTGCGCAAAATCGTCTCTGAAGTATCACAGATAGTTCTTATCACGCATTTATTCTTGCTTAGAACCGTCAGGATATTATAGTGATCGCTGCATCGCTCAACAAGAACCGCTCAGGATACTTCATGACGGTTCTTATTATAAACCGTCTGTGATAGGTACCTGGTCCCGACAGAACCCTCCCCATTCCCATTTGAGCCGCCACCCTGCTACCTCCTCCCCTATTGCTCCACCCCTGCTGCCTCCTCCAATGTGTCAACTTGGAGAGAACGAAGGTGATGAGGACATCCCTACCATGGATATAACCGTGCCTACACACACAACTCAACCACAACCAGTACAAGGACCTCTTACCCGAGCTCGTGCTCGCCAACTTAATTATCAGGTGAATTCGTTCCTAGGGTTATATACTACTGAGGATAGACCGCTACCTAATGCAAGTGATTTAATTGTGCTTAGGAATATGGGAAAGGACCATGGAGAGGCATGCGGAGTCGTGGAGATGTATGGAAGGCATAATGGAGATCATCACGTCACTTTGGGTCCAAGACAAGCAAGAGTTCGAGTTGGGCCTGCTCGAGTCGATTCGGACTACGGCGCCAACACTAACTTTAAACGGTGTAACTTCTTCATACGGACTCCGCTTTCGCGCTTCGACTTCGTGGAAAGCTTATCAAGTCTAATTTCTAACGGATCCAACCTCATCATCAAATTCTATCCGAACCGCCGAAATTATCAAAGGAGTCCGTGATCAGACGTAGTCCGAGTCGAAGGATGTGCGCCACTCTACTTTGGCCCATGGGCCTTGTAACCCTAGGGCGTCGCCCACCTCACCGCCGCCACCCCGGTTGCTTCCCTATATAGGAGCCGTCTCCTCGCTTGAACTCGGATTTCGTTGAGTTTAGGTTTAGCCATTGTGCAAACTTTGTTCTTCGTTGTGTCGAACGACCACCGTCAAGACAAACGGGATCCCATCTTTGCTATTCGCAATACAATTTATGCTTCCTTCATATTCGCAATATCGATTGCCTATGTCTTATTCTTGCTAGTTCTTCGATTGCTCGCAGGGATTGAACTTCGTGTTCAGGTTGATCGCGCCTCCAGCGAGGTCAATAACACTTCGGAGTTGGTTCAGCGATTGCTAAGGCGCAATCGTTGTCGTACGGTTGTATTCGGATCGTGAGAGTCACCGCCACCAAAATCGATAGTTATCAATCTCATCGAAAGATCGGACACCTCGTTTCCATCAAGTGGTATCGAGCTCAAGGTTGCTCGGTGAGAATTTCCGCTTACCATAGATTAGATTGCTTTTCCTTACCTAGAGTACACAAAACAAACAAAAAAATTTAGCAAAGAGTTCAATCTGTCCAAACCAGTCTTAGCCTCACAATTTTTCTTTTCAGTACATTGCATTGTTGAACTTTCGGTTGCATCGTCGTGTTCTCTGCTGGTCCTAGTGTCTAGTTCCTCTAGAGTTTCGAGTTCTGTTCACGTTTTGGTCTAACCGTTCAGTTAGATTCGAACTACCACAGGAGTAGAAAAGGAGGAGGACTCGATCTCTAGGGAGGCTTTGCCCTAGTTGGTTTCGGAGTAGGACACGATTTCGGAGTTGGTTTTGGAGTAGGACACGATCTCGGAGTTGGTTTGGTTTCGAAGTAGGTTTCGGCCGCATCGTGTGAAAAAAAAAGAACAGCAAACAGATTAAAAGAGCCGCGCATAATAAAAAAAAAGAGAGAGAAAGCATTTAACTTTTGCATACGACCTCCGATTGAGGCGATTCTTGATCCGTTGGAAAGGAAACGAGAAGATAGGGCGAAATCTGGGAAATCCGGGGTTTTCAGATCCGCGTAAGCCACCAGGCACACGCGCAGCAGCCCCGACCCCAAAAAAGGTCGTTTAGGGCCTCAAAACGGTCCCGCGAACCGCGAAAAAATCAAGTTGCTCAGAATTCGCTCAAAATTGACAGAGCCCTTCTACACGTGATTCTAAGGTTCCCGTGCGCGCACGCATCCTTTCCGAGCTCCCGAACTCGTGTGCAACGCCATCTATTTTCTTTGTGCGCTGTGTTTTCGCTTGTGTTCTAGGCTCGCGTCTTTAGTACGGTCCAGCCTAGGCCAAGACTCCACCGGCGTTGAACGATTTTTCAGCTTGCATTTTCTGAATTGATTATTGCTACTCCTTGCTTCTAAACTTGAGCCCTCCCAGCTACACCTTTTTTACACCGTACAGGCTGAGCTTTACCTGGCAATCGCTCCATCCAATCTTCAAGATATATTGTCACCATCAAGTTGCCGATCGCACTGTGTGCTTGGTAAGAATTGGTAAGAATTGATAGAAGGCTTGAGTGCGAGCGACTTTGAACCACCATACCCTAGTTCTTGTTAGGGACATATTCTTGTGTTTTTGCTAACAATGGCAGATTCTGGAGAGTTTACTGATCAAGATACATCTCACAGTCCCCGTACGAAGGGAATCATACAACATTTCGCGCAAATGAATCATCGACTGGAGGGCCTTGAGGAGAACGTTAGAGTTACAAATGAGCGACTTGCTCAACTAGAGAGCACCAGATTGAGACAAACGCAACGTCATTGCGATGGAGAGAGCACAAGGTATTACTAATAATTCTTTGGCAGATATTATGGCACGACTTGAGGAGATTGTCCAAGCTTCGACTATCGCTCCCCTCGTTGTGACGGTAGAGGGACAAGATGAATATGTGGGTGATTCTGAGGCGGATGGCAGAGCTAACCACAACAATGATCGAGCTCGTCGCCAATTGCGTTTCAACCGACAAGGTATGCGAAGAGAACCCCCACGACGTGAGGTACGTGACCACGAAGATGCTTTTGCTAAGGTTAAATTCAATATGCCCTCTTTTAATGGTAAATATGACCCTGATAGTTATTTAGATTGGGAACTAGCTGTTGATAAAAAATTTGCTTGTCATGATTTTCCCGAGAATAGACGAGTTAGGGCTGCTACTAGTGAATTTACCGACTTTGCTTCTATTTGGTGGAAAGAACATTGTCGTCAACATCCCAATAACATACCTAACACTTGGGAGGCTTTAAAATTGCTTATGCGCCATCGATTTGTTCCTCATATTATGCTCGTGATTTGTTAAATAAATTGCAACGCTTACAACAAGGTGCAAAGTCTGTGGAAGAATACTATCAGGAATTACAAATTGGTATGTTGCGTTGTGGGTTAGTTGAGAATGAGGAGGCATCAATGGCTAGGTTTTTGGGAGGATTGAATCGTGAAATTCAGGACATTCTTGATTATAAAGATTATAACTCCATGACTAGATTGTTTCATCTTGCTTGCAAAGTGAACGAGAATTACAGTGGACGCTGACGAGAACGCGATCTAACTCTTCTACAGTCGCACAAATTCATGGACGCAGCACACCTTTTTCCTAATCCACTATGGCGGCCCCACCATTAACCGCCAACAACAAGCGGCGCCTACTACATCAAATTCAACGACAAGGGTTTTCAAGCACCCAAAATAACACCACAACTTCCAAGCAAAAACTTCCTCTTCTGGCCGCTTCGACAGATCTAACGAGGGACGCTCAATGCCATCGCTGCAAAGGCTATGGACACATGACGCGGGACTATCCAAGCAAGCGTGTATTGATTATACGTGATGATGGTGGGTATTCCTCGCTAGTGATTTAGATGATGAAACATATGCTATGCTTGCAAATGACCTCGCAGACATGATGATAAATCTAACCATGAGGAAGAACATGTTGACGCCGAAGATGCCGGCAAGTATTTGAGCATTATAGTGCAACGCGCACTAAGTGCTCAAGTGTCTCATGCCGAAAGCGTAATCAGCCGCCATAATTTATTCCAAATCAAGGGCGTTGTCAAGGAACGTTCCATTCGCATAATTGTTGATGGTGGGAGTTGCAACAATTTGGCGAGTATGGATATTGTGGAGAAGCTTATGTTGTCGACTAAACCTCATCCCCACCCATACCATATTCAATGGTTCAACAAAGAATGGTAAGTTGAAGGTAACACGGATGGTGAGAATACATTTTTCTATGGGTTCATACCATGATTATGTTGATTGCGACGTTATTCCTATGCAAGCTTGTTCATTATTATTAGGAAGACCTTAGCAATACGATACTGATTGTATACATCATGGTAAGAATAATCAATACTCTCTCATGTTCAAGGGAAAGAAAATTGTGCTGCATCCTATGACTCCTGAACAAATTGTTAAAGATGACCTTGCTAGAGCTAGAAGAGAGAAGGAGAATACTAAGAGCGAAAATCGATTGTAGCAAAAGAGCTTGAGCAACATAAAAGAAAGAACCTAAACTGCTCATGACAAAAATAAAGAAATTAAATTAAAAGGTGCTTGTTTTCTTGCTACCAAATCTGATATGACTCAACTGGATGCTAGTAATTCTGTTTGCTATGCATTAATTTGCAAAGAAGCATTGTTTTCATTTGAGGATATACCTTTTTCTTTGCCACCTGCTGTCACTAACATTTTGTAGGAGTACAAAGATGTCTTTCTAAAGGACATCTCACGGGTCGCCACCGCTTCGGGATTGAGCATCAAATTGATTTAATCCCGGTGCATCATTGCCCAACCGAGCACCATATAGGACCAATCCGTAAGAAACTAAAGAAATTCAAGCCAAGTTCAAGAGTTGCTTGATAAAGGGTATGTGCGCGAATCTCTTAGCCCTTGTGCTGTTCCGGTCATTTTGGTACCAAAGAAAGATGGATCATGACGCATGTGTGTGGATTGTAGAGCAATTAATAATATCACCATTAGGTATCGTCATCCTATTCCTAGGTTAGATGATATGCTTGATGAATTGAGTGGCTCATTGTCTTTTCCAAGGTTGATTTGTGTAGTGGTTATCATCAAACCGCATGAAATTAGGCGATGAATGGAAAATGACTTTTAAAACTAAGTTCGGGTTATATGAGTGGTTAGTAATGCCTTTTGGTTTAACTAATGCTCCTAGTACTTTCATGAGACTAATGAATGAGGTTTTATGTGCTTTCATTGGTAGATTTGTGGTGGTTTATTTTGATGATATATTGATATATAGCAAATCATTAGAGGAACATCCGACCATTTACGTGTTGTTTTTAAGGTTTTACGTGATGCACGCCTATTTGGTAACCTTGAGAAGTGCACCTTTTGCACCGATCGAGTCGCGTTTCTTAGCTATGTTGTTACTCCACAGGGAATTGAAGTTGATCAAGCCAAGGTTGAAGCAATACAGAGTTGGCGGACTCTAACACGGCCACACAAAAGCGGAGCTTTTAGGACTGGCTTGGGTTCTACCGCTTTGTGAAGGATTTCAAAGACTATCGCCGCACCATTGAATGAGCTTACCAAGAAGGGCGTGCCATTTGTTTGGGGCACTCCACAGGAGAATGCCTTCACCACATTGAAAGATAAGTTAACACATGCACCTCTACTCCAACTCCCTGATTTCAATAAGACTTTTGAGCTAGAATGTGATGCAAGCGGAATTGGTTTAGGTGGTGTGTTGTTACAAGAAGGCAAACATATAGCATACTTCAAAGGAGAAATTGAGTGGGCCTAGTTTGAACTATTCTACTTATGATAAAGAGTTATATGCCCTCTTTCGAACCTTAGAAACTTGGCAACATTATTTATGGCCCAAATAATTTGTTATACATTCTGATCATGAATCTCTAAAGCATATTCGAAGTCAAGGTAAATTGAACCGTAGACATGCAAAGTGGGTTGAATTTATTGAGTCTTTTCCCTATGTCATAAAACACAAGAAGGGAAAGGAGAATGTTATTGCTGATGCTTTGTCTAGGAGATATGCCATGTTATCACAACTTGACTTCAAAATTTTTGGATTAGAGACTATTAAAGAGCAATATGTGCACGATGCTGATTTTGCAGAAATATTGTTGAATTGTGAAGAAGGGAAAATGTGGAATAAATTTGTCATTAATGATGGATTTGTGTTTAGAGCTAACAAGTTGTGCATTCCTGCTAGTTTCGTTCGTTTGCTGTTGTTACAGGAAGCACATGGAGGTGGGTTAATGAGACATTTTGGTGTGAAGAAAACAGAGGACATACTTGCTGATCATTTCTTTTGGCCAAAGATGAGACGGGACGTCGAGCGCTACGTTGCTCGCTGCACTACATGTCAAAAAGCTAAGTTACGACTTAATCCTTATGGTTTATATATGCCTTTATCCGTTCCTAGCATTCCGTGGGAAGATATTTCGATGGACTTTGTTTTAGGATTGCCTAGGACAAAGAAGGGAAAGGATAGCATATTTGTGGTTGTTGATAGATTTTCTAAGATGGCCCATTTTATACCTTGTCATAAGAGCGATGACGCTACCAATATTGCTGATTTATTCTTTCGTGAAGTTATTCGCTTGCATGGTGTGCCTAATACTATAGTTTCAGATCGTGATGCTAAATTCTTTAGCCATTTTTGGAGAACTTTATGGGCTAAATTGGGGACTAAGTCGTTATTTTCTACTACTTGTCATCCCCAAACCGATGGACAACCGAGGTTGTGAATAGAACTTTGTCTACCATGCTTAGGGTTGTGTTGAAAAGAATTTAAAAATGTGGGAAGAATGCTTGCCTCATATTGAGTTTTCTTATAATCGGCATTGCATTCTACTACAAAGATGTGCCCTTTGAAGTTGTTTATGGTTTTGTGCCTCGTGCTTCTATTGATTTAATGCTTCTCCCACCTTCAGAGAAATTGAACTTTGATGCAAAACAACGTCTTTGAATCGATTTTAAAATACACGAGACAACCAAGGAGAATATAGAGCGCATGAATGCTAAATATAAACTTGCCGGTAGTCGGGAGAAAACACATAACTTTTAAACCAGAGATCTTGTTTGGTTGCACTTGAGAAAAGATAGGTTCCTGAATTGAGAAAGTCAAACCGATGCCTAGGGTGATGGTCCTTTCAAAGTGTTAGAAAAGATTAATGATAATGCATACAAACTTGAACCGCTTGCAGATTTTGGGGTTAGTCCCACATTTAACATTGCATTTGAAGCCATACTTGGGGAAGAGGATGAGCTTGAGTCGAGGACGACTCAAATGCAAGAAGGGAGGATGATGAGGACATCCCTACCATGGATATAACCGTGCCTACACACACAACTCAACCACAACCAAGACAAGGACCTCTTACCCGAGCTCGTGCTCGCCAACTTAATTATCGTGAATTCGCTCCTAGGATTATATACTATCGAGGATAGACCGCTACCTAATGCAAGTGATTTAATTGTGCTTAGGAGTATGGGAAAGGACCATGGAGAGGCATGGAGTCGTGGAGATGTATGGAAGGCATAATGGAGATCATCACGTCACTTTGGGTCCAAGACAAGCAAGAGTTCGAGTTGGGCCTGCTCGAGTCGATTCGACTACGGCACAAGACTAACTTTAAACTGGCGTAACTTCTTCATACGGACTCCGTTTCGGGCGTTTCTGGACTTCGTGGAAAGCTTATCAAGTCTAATTTCTAACGGATCCAACCTCATCATCAAATTCTATCCGAACCGGCCAAAATTATCAAAGGAGTCCGTATCAGATCGTAGTCCGAGTCGAAGGTGCCGCGCCACCTCTACTTTGGCCACGGCCTTGTAACCCTAGGGCGCAGCGCCCACCTCGTTGGCCGCCACCCCGGTTGCTTCCCTATATAGGAGCGCCGCCTCCTCGCTTGAACTCGGATTTCGTTGAGTTTAGGTTTAGCCATTGTGCAAACTTTGTTCTTCAGTTGTGTCGAACGACCACCTGTCAAGACAGCTTTGGGATCCCATCTTTGCTATTCGCAATACAATTTATGCTTCCTTCATATTCGCAATATCAGATTGCCTATGTCTTATTCTTGCTAGTTCTTCGATTGCTCGCAGGATTGAACCGTGTTCAGTTGATCGCGCCCAATGAGGTCAATAACACTTCGGAGTTGGTTCAGCGATTACTAAGGCGCAAGCATCGTCGTACGGTTGTAGTCGGATCGTGAGAGTCACCGCCACCAAAATCGATAGTTATCAATCTCATCGAAAGATCGGACACCTCATTTCCATCAGAAGGGAAGAAAGGAGACAGGGAAGAAAAGGAAGGGAGGAGAGGAGGAAGAAAGGGAGATCTCGTAGGATATTCGTCATGAGCTCTAAGGGTAATGATCTGTACATAACCCTTTATATTTGCTCTAGGTTAATCACTAACAAATTTTAGTATGTTTGGTTAATAGTTAGAGTACTTGTGGTTTATTAATATAATTCAATACTAATTTGTTATGTGTGTAGTGTAGATGGACCGAAATTGGATGTACATTGAGAACCGTGTGAGTGAAGAGTACATTAATGTTATGTTGGCTTTTAGAAGAGCCGCCGAGCAGGATATGTTGAAGAATGAGATAAAATTTATGTATTGTCCATGCATTGATTGCGGTAATTTGAAAATATTTGACAACCCAACGCAGATCGAAGCTCACTTGATTCGAAGGGGTTTCAAAAAAGAGTATACATGTTGGACCAATCATGGTGAAGAGAAGATCATACAGGAAGTTAATAATGACGACATCGCCAAGGAAGTCAACGATATGCCGGATGTGGACTGTGCTTTTGATGTGGATAGGTCGCATGATGATAATCTGGATCAGATGCTACGCGATACAGAAGGGAACTACAACGAGAGATAGTTTTGTAAATTCGAGGGCTTAATGGAGGACTCGGGGAAACCCTTGTTCCCTGGCCACAAACCGGAATACACAAGGTTTTTAACTGTGTTTGAACTGTTGAAATTGAAGGCAAGTAATGGTTGGTTCGACAAGAGTTTCACGGCGTTGTTAGGTCTCCTAGTGGACATCCTTCCGGAGGGAAACGTGTTGCCTAGCACCACCTACCAAGCCAAGAAGGTTCTTTGTCTATTGGGAATGGAAGTAGAAAGAATGCATGCTTGTCCGAACGATTGCATCCTCTACCGTAAAGAGTATGCAGACATGCATTATTGTCCTGTGCAAAGCATCCCGATACAAGCATAAGAATACTGCTAAGGTGAAGCAAGCACCTCCTGCTAAGATGTTGTGGTATCTGTCTGTGATTCCACGTTTGAAGCGTTTATTTACGAATCGAAAGGAGGCAAGACTGATGCATTGGCACTCAGAGGAGCGTAAGAAGGATGGAAAGCTAAGACATCCTGCTGATTCTGCCCAGTGGAGAAACTTCAATAGGAGCTTCGAAGAGTTCGGTGCAGAACCGAGGAACATAAGTTTAGGGTTGAGTACAGATGGAATGAATCATTTAGGTAACATGAGCAGCCAACATAGCACCTGGCCCGTGAATCTATGTATTTCAACCTTCCTCCATGCTTTGTGTATGAAGCGGAAATACATTTTGATTTCACTACTTATCCAAGGGCCAAAGCTACCTGGGAACGATATTGATGTGTACTTAGCACATTTCTGGAAGATTTTGTCATACTATGGAACGAAGGGGTACAAGTATGGGATGCGTACAAATGAGAGAACTTCACTTTACGCGCCATGTTTTTCTGCACCCTTAATAATTTTCCTACCCTTGGTAACCTGTCGGGGTTTAGTACAAAAGGAGCCAAAGCATGTCCGCACTGCTTTGATGGTACCGAGAGTGTATGGCTGAACAACTCACGTAAAACTGTGTATATGCGTCACTCCATTGTTGGCCAGCAAGCAACGCGAACCACGGCGGCCTCCCACGACCCCCACAATGGGTTGTGGCAGTCTTAGCTACACTGTCGGCGGTGATGGTGTGGCCGGAGATGCACTGAGGCGGCGGTGCTACGGCAAGGATCACGACGGCGACAACAATGTAGATGGAGGCAACTACCCAGTACGGTTTAAACCTCAAAATTGGAGCTTAAATTACCATTTACATGCTAAAACGAAGCAGTGCCCAAGGTGCTCAAGATGGTGTTGTGTGCCAAGCTCTCCACAGTGGCCTACGGCGGTGCGGATCGGTGCTACGGGATGGCGATGCTACGGTTGTCTAGTTGATTCACTAACTATCCTTCTTGGTTTGTGACTAGCTGGAACATACTGGAACGGAAGGGTTCACCCAGAATCCAAGTGAGGAAGGAGATCGAGTGCGACAACGTGGTCGATGTGTGCTCCGGGTCAACGACGGGGAAGAAGGGCGCATTCCGGCATCTATGGTCCATGGCGGTGAAGAGGAAGATGGGCATTAGAAAGAGGGAATTGAGGCAAAAACCATGGACATAGACTCCGAGGTCAAAGCTTACTAATATGAAGGGAACGGGCGGCAAATGTTCAGCACAGTCCAGCTTGCTCTGCCAGGTGCAACGACATTTCGTCCTCCCTGTGGGGAAACAACAAAGGGGAGGCGAGCATGAGGAAGAGGAGGTCAAGGTTGTTCTAGCGCACAAAAATATGAAGACAGAGACTCACCCCAACGACATAAATCGGCGGGCGAGCGCTGGTGATTGGAGTTGGAGAAGACAACTTGCACAGCTAAATTCCTCCCCGCCCGAGGCGAATAAGAGGGGAAATGTTGGGGGGAAGCAGAGGGGAAACGGCCAGTTCACGTGACACGCTCAGCTTGGCCTTAAATAGAAAGAGGAGGAGGATGTCAGCATGGTGCGGGCAATGGGCACTGGCACACAAATGGGTTGACCTCGCGGTGTCACAAGGCTCGAGAACAGCAACTACAGGCACTCGAGTACCTCTTATTCACATGGGGCTCGGTGACACAAAGAGACAGATCGAACTTGAGAGAGAGGTGTGGGAAGGAAGACAAATAATGTCTCCTCCTTCGCCCTGACAGATGGGACTAGGGCCCGCTCATCAGTACGACCGAGACAGGGAGAAGGAGGGCTACTGGTTGAGCCGGATGGGCCAGCGAGTGGGGAAGGAGAAGCGAAGAGAGAGGGCGGTGGCGTGGGCTGATTCGGATGGGGAAGGAAGAGAGAAAAAGGGGAGGAAAGAAGAAGGTGGTTCGGTTGGGTTTCAGCCCAGTTGAGGGAGATGGGAAGATAAAAGGTTTTTTATTTAATTTGCATTGCAAACTTTTGGTTTGGGTTTGAACTTGATTTTTTTAAGGATTTTGCAAACACAATATTTTCAAATATTTAGATTTAAGCAGATCCCTGATGTACCAAAAAAACTTTTAAAATTTTACAAAGCTAGCGTATTTACTTAGTTAGGAGACTTCTGGCAAGTTTTGTTTTTACTAATAAAAAATTAACTTGAATTTTTGTAACATCCCAATTTTCAGGGCTTTTTGAAAATTTTCAAAATAAAAATAACCATTTTATTTTATAACTAGAGATTAAATGGAAATTTTAGAAAACAAAACAAATTAATATGAATTACAAAATTTAATTAATTAAAATTTCGTTCGATTGGATTTCTGGTATTTAAAGTCAAAAAGATTATTTAAAGTCTTTTCTTGGATTTTCTTGATTTTAAAAGGGTTTTTTCCTTTTTCTAAAACATTTAAAATAATTTATTTGCAAAATTGAAAGAAAACTTAAAGTTGTAAATAATTTGTTGAGTTCAATTAATTCAAGGAATTTCTATGTATTTTTATAGAATTTGTGGACTTTTATTTACTATTTTTATAAAACCAAATTCTTTTTTCTCAATTTCTGTAAATAAAAATTCTTTAAATTTCGCTTCAACTGTTTGGGCCGAAATCTCTCTGGCCCGTTCCCCCCCACGCTGGTCGCTCTGCTCCGCGTCCCCTCTCTCTCTCTACCGACGGGCCCACATGTCGGTGTCTCCCTCGCCTGGTCATCATCTCTTCTTCTCGCCCATGCTACCATCGCTCGCGTGCATCACCACCGCTGCAAAGTCTTCGCCCCCAGCGCGATTCTCTGCCTCGTTTTCCTTAGCAGCATGCATATTTAATTGCACGTGTTTCACCGCACCCACCCCCTCTGTTCTTTCTTGTCGGACCCGGAATTTCTCAATCCGGAATCCTCTGTGAAACCACTGTGCTATTCCCTAGATCAGTAGATAGCACTTCACAGGTACATTGCTGAATCAAATCATACATGGCGTAGAACCATACCATTCATTAATTTACACATCGAGTTTACATAGACCGCTTCGGGCCAATTTTTACAATAAGGGCCGAACAGGCCAAATGAATACATTACAAAATATAGCGAAAGCAACAATGGAAGTAAAGAGATGAGGGTACATCTCTCCATAGGAAAGTGATTGGGAACCCGTGTACTCTGATATTATCCGAAAACCTCGAGCAATATAGGAGGCACACATGAACCGACGGAGTCAGCTAGACTGTGGCGAGCCCAAGCCTAAGGCCTACACTACTCCTCGCCTTGATATGGACCGTCGACTCTTTGATCCTCGTAGTATGCGTAGTCGTCTTGATCAGCGAAATCTGGGGGTTTGGGGAAAGAGCGAGGATGAGCACAACAACCGTGCTCGCGATCCAACACAACAGATGCAATAATATATATGCAAGGCTTAACAAGGATGGCTCGGGTTCTTTTATTTGCATAAAGCCACATTTATAAATACAGATATTTCAAAATCCTATCACTTAGCATTTTAACCAAATTGCATTTTAAAGAAATGAACTGTGCTGTAATTAATAACAGCAGAGGCTACCTCCACCTTCATGCTTATTTTTTTTATGGTGGTTACACCCACCTATTATCCACACTGGGTAAGACTACCTTGGGAAATCCAAACAAGGGCTATATGAGCCCGACACACTTTTCAACCCATCCACAAAGGTTTTAAAATAGAACTATATCTTGTAAGTTCCTATACCCGCCCGTGAACGTGGGCACGGCTGTTCGAACAGTTTTATTCTCTGCAGAGATTGTACATCTTTACCCATAAGAGGTAATCATCTTGATATGTACACATGTTTTCTTAGACATGTGAATCTAGGGAGATTACCACAAGGCCTTTACAATGCATCCCTCAGTATTTGTTACACCCGCTGAGGTTGGTTACGCTCTCGCACCTACGTCAACCATGCCCCCAAACCCCCTCCCCCTTGCGCCAAGAACTCCCCAACCCGTAGGCTCGGAGGCCTACAGCGTTGCGGGAGACATCTATCTGGCGCAACTCGTACTGATGGACACAAATTATTTAGTCAGGTTGACACCATTATAGACTTGTGGTTGTACTGTTTTACAATAGGAGGTCATCACAGGATTTAGTCCTTAAGATTATCTGGGCGGTTCAAACTACATGCCAATCATTCTCGTGTCCGACGGCACCCACCACCATTCCATCCGCTCAGATGGGGTATGAGCAATTTTCAGGGTTTTGAGGAAAGTAAAACGAATTATTTCAACCAATTTAGTCATTTACCCACAATGACTGCCCAAAATCATTTTCAAGTTTAAAGAATGATGATTGGGGTAGTTAATACCCCGGTACTCAAGTAAGGCTAGTATGACACTTGAGTACAGACTATAACTAGTAAGTTACCATATAATTACTAGGGTAACAAGGATCAGGGAATTCAATTATCAAGGACAAGGTATAATAATTACTTAATAATCAAATTAGCATTTAGCTACCTTAAGACCATTTAACATACATTTGTATAAAAATTAAAGCATGCAGTTTACTATTTTAAAAGAACATAATTTGCATAAATTGTAGGTTCAACATGATCAAAGTGTTGACTTGCCTGGGTCAAATGCTAGGGGGTCTTGGAAGTCTTGAGCTGGGTCGGTGAGGGAACCTCCGGCTTCTTCGAACTCTACTCGGACGATCATACCGAAATAAAGAGACAAGCAAATATACCAAATAAATACAAAAACATAGAACAAATAAACTCTAAAATTTACCAAACCAGTACCAAAATAAAGGTCTTGATTTTACAAATTGTTGGGTGCAAGTTTCATAATTTTCGGAGTTATAAAGAAAAAGTTATGGATTTTTGAAGCTTTAAAAATAATTTTCAATTAAACAGAAAATTGGGAAAATCCCAGAAAATCCCCGCGCTGCCACGTGGACCCCGGTGCACACAACAGTGTGTGGACCGAGTCCATGCACGGACGCACAGGGCTGCGTCTCGGTGACAAGTGGGCCCCACTTGTCAGCCGCACGGGCAACGCTGCGGGTGGGGCCCACACGCCAGCGTCTGCGCTCGGGGATAAGGCCGGGGCGACGCGTTCGATTGAATGCATCACCTCGAAGGCGAGGAGACAGGGGGCGGCGGGGAAAAACGGGCAGAGCGGGTGGGAAAGAAAGAGAGAGAGGGCGGGGAGAAAGAGGGAGAGGGTAGGGAGGAGGCGGAGCGCACGACGGTGGGAGAGAGAGAGAGAGAGAGGGGAAAATGGAGCGGCGACTCGGGAACGGGTCGAAGGCGAGGGCGGAGCCGGAGGTGGAGACGGAGACAGCGGCGGTGAGCGAAGCGGCGACCGGAGGTGCGGGAGGAGGCGTGTGCGGCGGGGAAGATGAAGAGGCGGGGGCGGAGGAGATGAAGGGGCGGGTGGCTTAAATAGCCCGGGGAGAGAAGAGCGGAGGAGGTGGACTCGGGGAGAATAATCGGCTAGCGGAGCTACAGGGGATGGGCGAGCGGCAGGGGACGGGCGTGTGGCAGGGGATGGGCGCACGGGCGGAGGAGGCGTGGGTTAGCATGCGGGGCAAAGCCGGAAGCGGCGGCCGCGCTGGAGAGAGGAGAAAAGAGGAGGGGGCGGGGTGAGGCGAACAAGGAGGGCGACGACCGAGGCGGCGGCCAAGGTGTGGTCGCAGGAGATGGGTGCACGGCGGGGCGACCGGAGTGAGGCGGGGAGCGGCAACCGAGGCGTGGGCCGGGCCGGGGAGAATGGCCGACGGGCCAAGCCCAGGTAAGAAACCTAATCCAACTCGAGATTTCGATTTTGAAAATGAGGTTCAAAGCTTTGGAAGTTTTGAAATTGAAACAATTGTTCTTGATTTACAAAAAATGGATGTTACATTTCTCCTTACCACCTGCCCCTGTCTTGTCCCCGTCGCGTCGCCCATGTCCCATCCAAACTGCCCCGCGCCCTTACCGTCGAGCCTCCCTATGCCTCCCCCTCTCCTATAAAGAGGAGCACCAGGACCCCCTCACTCCCCTCTTTCTTTCTCCCAACTCTCACCCTCTGTCTCGCCCCCTCCTCGCCGCTATTTGATCTTCGCCGCCGCCGGCCAAAGCTCGAGCCTTGCCTCTAGCACCGCCGTTGAAGCCCTTCCACCGTCGTGGTTACCTTCATTGGCTTCACAAGCCCGTGTTTGACCCCGTGCGCACCTCCTCGCCGCCCAAGCGAGCTGGAGATCTAAAGCCGCCGCAAGCCGGATCTCGCCACTGCTCTTCCTCTCGCCGCCGGTCACTTCGTCGAGCCTCGCCGCTGAAACCATGTGCCTTGGTTTTGCCTCGCTTCCCTCTCCCCATTGCTACCTTCATCGCCGCTCGTCGTGGTGCATAGCGCCGGCCAGCTATCGGGCCCGAAGAGCCCCGCCGCTAGACTTCATCGCGCTGCCGCTTCAGGCTATGGTCGAAGCCCCCTTCCGACCAGGTGATCGAAGCCTCCTTCCGATCACGTGTAGTCGAACCTCTTTCCGATCACGTGTAGTCGAACCTCCTTTCGACCACGTGTAGTCGAACCGGTAAACAGTAGCTGAAACCCTATTGTTGGATTTTCTGTTCCAGTAGAAATGGTTTAGTCTATATCTTTCGCATTCGACCTCCAAATCGAATAATTTTTATTTCTAAATTAAGTGTCTTTCATTTGGTTCTAGTTTGGTAATTTTTGGATTTTATTTGGAGTTATTTTATTTATTTGGCTCTTTTCGCACGCATAGATTCTAGTGTTTCCGAAAAATTCTTGGACCCGACGACTGAACCGTCTTGACTCTTCAACGAAGGAAAGTCGTAGACCTTTGATTATGTCATACCCCTTTTATTAAATTATATTATTTTATATCAGCATGTATTGCTAATTTTTATATTAAATGTTTCTAGAAATAGTTAAATACCTACTTGATAGTATGACTCCTTGAATAATTGTGAATGACATGTTGACATGTACCCTTGGACACCATAGGTTGGGTAATCTTAGTTTAACATTATTGTAATACCAACTTGTGTATCGTATATGCTTAGCCATGCTTTAGCTATTTGATAGGATTCATGATCACATGCTTAAATGTTTAAACTTGATTTAATGAAAGATGGAATTGTGGCGCAACCACTCTTATTAAAAGATATTGTGTCATGGTAAGGGTTGTCATTTGGTCGGGATGAACAAAAAATAATTTATAATCGGGTGAGTGGTCGTGCAGTAAAGAGGATGGTTTGGGATGTGGTTGACTCGCCTGAGTAGTCACTAGACTTAACTTTGTGCGCTATTGATCTGGGCCATACCATACAACCACAAGTCTATTTATGGGGTGGACTTGGTCAACTAATTAGCAATATTTTTTTTCGGTTCTATTTGGGTTTGATAAGTGGCGCAAGAAGGGGACGGTGTGGCGAATCCTTAGAGAGCAAAACCAAGGCAAAACAGAGTTTTGTAAAATCCTTGTGATAATCACTTAGTCACATACCTTCGAAAGTGTGAAATGTCTGACAGTATAAGATGATTATCTCTTATGGGTCAAGCTGTACAACCTCTGCAGAGTGTTAAAAACTATTCGAATAGCTGTGTCACCGGTTGTGGACAATGCCTGGTGATTTCACACGGGGGGTAAATTTTCATAAAAATGTTGGAATGAACTGGTTGGGAAGCGATCTGGATGTGGTTGATGGTTGAAAAATGAATGGGGTGTTCACTAATTGTTTCGAAAGAAGTTGATTACTTATGTATTAGTATTTTGAATTATGTTTTACCATCTACTTACTGTATTTACTCTTAATACTATTTTATGCAAAATAGCCGTAAAGCTATCCTTGTTCAAGTCTTGCATTAATACTTGCATATATTTCCCTACGACTTGCTGAGTACTTTATGTACTCACGACTATACGCCATTTGTTGATCAGTCGCCGAAGAAGAATCAGGGAGCACTGAGTTCTACGAGGAAGATTATAGACATGTTGGATGGTTACCACGAGGCGTTTTGGATTTGGCTGTAAGTTTATCTTTTGTTGTCAAGATCTGCGTGACAACCTCTGTAAGACTAACAATAGGTTATTTAGTAATATTATTTTGTTGTATGGATATGATAACATCAATTTTGCAAACTACGTGGACTAACTACTGATCATAGGACTAGTTCATAATACACAGAGGGATCGGGTCCAACGACTCGGGGGTCTCGACAGTTTTTAAGTTTCCAAGCAATAAGACTTGTAAATTGGGATATGGAACAAAAAGGTTTCTGAAAATTCTAAAAATCGTGCAATTTTTAAATTGAACTAAAAATCGGGACGTTACACTATACCTCACTGCCGTCGCAAGTCACGTCAGATCGAGATTGTCTCCAGTTAACTGGACGCCACATCATCCAATTTTGTTAATTAAGTGAGATTATGATCAATCGTGCAAACAATAGAATGCTCAGGGAGCCAGGAAAGTAATTTTCAAGTCTAGAGAGTCAGGTACTATGCAAATTTAGGAAGCTATAGTGCAATTTTCTAGCACATTCGAATGCAATAGATACTATATTTTTTTTTTTTTTTTGCATTCATCAACCTGAGAAACAGATCAAAAGGGGCCAGAAATAGAGAAAACACATCATCTACACAAAGCTACCACCAAACTTAGAAATTACTAGGGCATCTCAGGATGGACAGTGCGTCAGAGAGTTAGCCATATCAATAGGTTTCTTCCTCCTCCTGGAGATCAACCATACCCACAGTTTAATTACAAAACAAGCAAAAGCCCCACAAACACAAAGTACCAGCAGAAATAGCAGGGCTCATAAAATCTTATACAACAGACTAACACTGCTCACTGAAAATGATATGGACCGTCATGGCAAGCTTCCTCTCGTTCTTCAGTTCGAACAGGCAGATATCTCCCACTCGCAGACGGTTGTCACGGGTAAATTTGGACCAACCTCCACTAAGGAAACACCTGTTACGATTATTAATCAACAACTTGGTTTTCCATACCTTCCCCATGCACTGGAGCACCAGAGTTTGCTTTCTGGCAGGAAGATGCAAATCAGCATATCGTGAAGCAAATTCCTGTTATTTTACAGAAAGACCAGTTTTGTCAGCGAAATAAGCAGCACTTGTATTTAGAGTTACATTTATAGGATTTATATTGTTGGACTATATATAGTGAAACCAAACCAGCTAAGGAAAAAAAATGTCATTTCTGTGATGTAACTGCAAAAATAATTTCAAGCCAAAATAGTTTGATGATGCTGATATTAAGGGTGAATAGTTGACAAAAATCATATTTGATCCAACCCAACAGAGGCTAAGGCAATAAACCACAACCTATCTGTATATATACTAATTAGAGCATCCCTTATAATACTGAGCACGTGAGTTCTAGGTATTAAAAAAGCTATAAATTCCCAACTTTAATCGAGGAACAATAAAAAGTTAAATATTCCCGCATTAACAGGGGAAATTAACTTTCCTACTTTACATACATAGAAGTGTAACACCCTGGGCTCAAAACCCACTCATTGCCCAGCCCACCATGAGGCGGACCCCACGCATGGTGTTGATGGTACGCTGACCCTTCCCACCTTCCTAAAAATCTCTTAACAAAAAAAAAACCTAGAAAAACTATCTCCAACAAACAAATTCCACCTAGAAAATTAAAAATCAGAAAAACCATCTCCCAACAAACAAATTAAATTCGATACAAATTGTGATGTGGGTCACAACGACGTTTGATTGGGCACAGTGTGGCCTAGCACAACGGCGGAGGTGCGACGCCAACGTGGTCGGAGCTCAACCGAGCGCAGAGGTGAAGCCGAAGGCAAGGAGCATGTCGATCCTGACGATGTTGACTCGATGTGCTGGGGTAATGTGGTATTTTTGAAGGAAAAAGTCAACTTTTCAACATTGAACTATGGTCTCAATTCGATTCTCAACCCTAAACTATGAAATTATTCACTTTACAAACTTGAACTCTCAAGACCGTCTAAAACACAACCCTTCCCTAAACCACAATGGTTTTCAATGAGAGGTGGAGAGAGAAACAAAGAAAGGAGGAAGAAGGGCTTACCGGCTGGCATGTGGCTCCCACCTGACTCAAGTAGTGACTATTGTATTGGTTGCCACATCAGCGAAAGAACCCTATGTCTCATGAAAACTAGGGTGGAAAGGGGGAAGAGGGTAAAGTAGATGATTTTAAGAATTCATGGTTGTAAAGTGAACTATTTCATAATTAAGGGTTGAAAATCGAATGAGGTCAGAGTTCAGAGTTGAAAAATAGACTTTTTCCCTATTTGTTTTTTATCCGTGGCACAACACACAACACGAGCACCCAGCTAGTGAAGAAAAAAATAGAACTGTGTACATCTGACAAAAAAAGAGCAGACTGCAGATTACTGCCATTTATGGATATAGGGATAGACGCAGAAGTATGTTTCCTTTTGGTTGTATAGCTTAAGCATAACTTCATAAGTCGACTAGAAATATGTTCCCTACTGGTAATCGACGAACTAGATCAAAGCAAGGATAGCTGGGTGCAGTAGCGATATTATATTCTAATACTAATGTACCTCTTTATTATATATATTCCTATAAATATTTTAGTTAATGATGATGGTGGTTGGTTCACCACCTCCACGCAAGGATCAAAATCTCGGCGGTTACCGGAAATCCCTGGGGACTGGGATGAATAGTACTGTCCGAAAAGTTTCAATTTTAAATTTAAATTTTTGATTGTGTAATGCACTTCCTAGGTTGGTTTAGACCTTTTTATGCTAGATTATGTATTGTATGAGCTAAATATGTTTGATTTATTGTTCCGGACGGTTTGCACTTCAAATGAGCTAAATATACTAGATTACGTATTGTATGAGCTAAATATGCACTTCATTAAATATTTTCTAATTAATATTTGTATTTTTTGGGTTTTTGACCGGTTTTCCAAATCTTAAATTCAAAATTCAGTTGTCAAAATTTATCCAGGGTTTTCCCGTAACCGGCCAGTTATCGTTACCGGCCGCCGACCGAGATTTCCTCTGGCACTGTTTTTTTTATCCTTGCCTCCACGTGCATGAATCCAAGAAAAGATGAAAATGGGCTAAAAAATTTCCATAGTAATAATAAAAAAGAAAAAAAAATGATCATCTTAAATTTTTTAGCTACGCTTTATGTATAGAGTTTGCAAACTACCAAACACAAACATGGCCGACACCAATGCCAAATTGGACATAGGGCAAAAATTGTGCCACCGGCGTCTGGCTGGTAGAATAAAGCTGAATAAAGAAAAACTGACAAGCCCTGTATTTGGTAGTAACAAGACCATGAGAAATTGAGAACCAAAAGGGAATATGTATGCATAAGCGGATAGCGAGCCTTTTTTTCTTCAGCCCAAGATTCAGTACAAATTTAAATCTAGAGTCCACAACTCCACATATCATGTATGAAGTGTAAGTTTGAATTGGAATCGAACAGGTAAGAAATTTAAAATTCAAATAAAAAATCAGAATATGTAAGAATAAAACTAAATTTGGAATTCAAATCAAATTCGAAACTGAAACTCAATCAATATTAAGTAAAATTCAAAGCTAAATAAAATTTGGAATCAAAATTAAAATTTTCAAACTTAAAACTTTTAAAATTATAAATTTAACCTAAACATTGTATTGAGATTTATATAAAGTTTGACACAAAATAATTTCTAAAAACTAAAACATGTTTAAAGGCTTTTGTAGAATTTTGACTTTAAGTATATAATATGGATAATATATAAGATCTTGAAATTTGTATAATAAATTCTTAATTAAAACTGTGCTGCCCAAAGATGTACATGTTTGCAAATAAATGTACAAAAACTAAATTTAGTTTTATAAATTTCACATGAAACTTTTTTTAAAACTTGTATAAATTTCTTATAGTGTTCTGTTGGGACTTGGGGAGCGCATTATGCTAGGGAAGATCAATTATTTGCCACACTAAAGATTGTCATTTCGTGAAATACCACACCAAAGATTGTCCTACATGATTTACCACACTATTCACTAAAATAATCAAAGATTTGCCACATAATAAGTATTCTGCCATCATTTCTTGTTTTAACTGAAAACTCCTGATGTGAAACGGCAAAATGCCCTTGACCCAAACCCGACTTGAACTGGTCGAGCTGGACCATGAATTTAGTCAACGTTTAGTACAATAGTATTCCTAATGGGAATTATACTACTAAGTGGTGTCATTAATTAGGTGTGCTGCGAGGACACTGTATACGTGTGGAGGAGCAATGATCCATGGCATGGGAACACATGCACCCATCAAGCCCGTCGTTACTTTTGCTACTGGTAATTTGAGTGCACCCATCAGTCTAGTTGAAAAGAGCTGAGTTTGACTGCAACATACCAGTTAAAATCGGGTTTGGTTCAAGAGCATTTTCGCTATTTCAATCGGGAGTTTTCTGTTAAAAAAATAATAACATAATACTTATTATGTGATAAATCCTAACTATTTCAGTGAATAGTGTGACAAATCATGAAGGGCAGCCTGGCGTGGCAATTAACGGAGTGACAATATTTGGTGTGGCAAATAATCGATTTTCCCAAGAAATTAAGTTTGATATATTCAAACTAGTTGAAGGTGACGGTTCTTAATGTTTTACGCTAATCCAGTACTTCAAGATGTAATGTAACAATCACAACAATTCAAGATAACAGAAAGAAGCTTACTAGGATGCGATGTTGAGCGACAGTCCTCATGATTGCTACATAAATGGGAATTTCAGATTGAATGGCTTGCACTCTCTCTTCAACGAGTTTCTTTTGTGATTGAGAAAGACATCCCCTCAATGGCAGAATATAGGAGGGCTCAGGAGGATCATCAGAGTCCATGCTCTCCAGAGATTCATGAGAAACTCCATGCCTGTCACTTTCTGATGAGGAAGCATTTTCTCCTGTAGATTGTTTTAGGTCATCATAAGAAAGAAATAATCTAAAATGTGTCAGATTATCGAAGTCCAGTTATGATATATACCATCTGTCGGTTCCTCCTTAATACGGACCGCCGAAGCCCTCTTTGTAATTGTTCTACCATGGCATGAGCCAGCCCTTTGAACACCAGTTCCAACACCTCTGGAATGAGCTGCTGCTGCGTGAAGTAGATGGACCGTAAATGTGAATCTTCCCCCACCCTTCGTCGGCACAAAGAGGCAGATATCTCCCTCCTGCACACGATTGTCTCGGACAAATTCTAGCCAATTCCCCCTAAGCATGTACGCACTTCCATCTTTTCTCTTGTAGAATCTGGGACGCCACTTCTTGCACTTGTCTGGCCTCTGCAGTGTGACAGTCTCACTGCCATGTGGAAAGTGCACGGCTGCATAGTCCTTGGAAATGACCTGATTGTAGATGGGATAGAACGCGATGCCATTAAAAAAGTACCAAGAATAGGAAACTACGGTTTTAATTGTTAATCAAGGAAGAAATGGCATCTGTATATAAAATGTTCCAAATGTCCGTAACTTGAACATAATTCAACCATTATAATATTGAATGCAAAAAAATGCACAGAATCAGCAGGGAATGAACAGCTCTATTGAAAGCAGTAAATTGACCATTGAGCAGAAAAGAATAGTAAACTTACCACAAAAGGAGCCGATGGTTGAACATTGCACTTCCTCATGATAGCCACAAACACAGTAACTTCAGGTTGAATTTTCTGGATAAGTGCAGATACTTTATCCTTTTCTGCATCAGATAGATAACTCCTACGTGATAACACATAATCAGGCCCTGGAGGTGGCCGAAGATCATCTGACTCAAAAGATTCATTTTCAGAAGGACTGTCTTCTCCTGTACAAAATTTCGTAGGTAAAAGAAATTACACGGAGAAGAAATATTCTACAATTTGATACATATGTGCAAGTAACTCAGCAGTGTGACCTGATTCCTCAGATGAACAGGATTTCGCAGCCATCTTTTCAATTTCTCTACGATGACTTGAGCTACCCCTTCGACATCTAGCAAATCTTTTACTTCCTGATGATTGTATGGTATCATCGCACGAGCTGCTTGAAATCTTAACAGAACCAACTCTTCTTTCTTGGACACAAGAAGTGTTTTTAATGCCAGAACACGGGATGACTTTCTCACAATCATCAGAATCAAGAATCAGAACCTCAAAACGGGAGTTCTCAATGTGACGGAACAGCACGGAGTCATTCTCTTCAATGTGATGGGCATCAACAAATGCCTCCCATCCACATCGGAGGACTGTCTTATTCACGCGCTCAGTGACTTCAACATCATACAGATTACCATTAGGAGATTCTAGTTTGATGGTTCCTGATATCTTTCCTTCGAAATGGTTAAGAAATCTGTTTGGCATGATCTGTAGCAACAATATTGAATAGCATTGATATAAACAGAGTAATTATCGTAACAGGCTAACAGCCAGAGCAACAGAAAATATGATGCAATGTAAAAGGTGTGTGCTATGGTGAGAAAATGCATTTATAAATAGAGCTTGCTTTTATGGTTAACGTTTAAGACTAGCAGATCTACCCCCAGAAAACATATATTCATGTCACCATACAGATTTCTCTAATAAAAAATTGTGGAACAGGCCAATGTCAACATCATCATTCAGAAACTAACATAAATAGTAAATACATTTTATTTTGTTGAAAACAAGCTGGGAGCTGCACTTGGTCATATTGAAGGTCTAAAACCAAGAGTTGCATGGAACTGGTATAGTGTTGATCAATTGAATGTGAAAGAAGGGTGAGATTGATGAATCGGTAGAAATTTCGTCAAGGATGAAGAAAGCGGAGTTTTATCTACATAATGTTCTGCTTCTACATGCAAGTTTAGTATGCTGTTGTTTTAACTTGTAACTTGTAAGGCTGGACATGTCACAGAAGCACTGAAGTATTTTGGAGATATTTGTTGAAGGAACTAGTTCCTGACCCTGTCATCCATAATAGATAATTGTTATCTCTTTATAGAGACGGGATGCAGAGGCTCAGCAGTTCCAAACAATCATTTGACGCTGCCTCCTACAACTGTATAATAGATAGTTGGTGCAATAGACGTAATGTGATTTGAGGCATTTACAGTATGGTTGGTATGGTATAAGTGTGCTAGTCTAGGTTTAGTACCTCATTTTCTTTGGCTTGGAGTCTTTTGTCCTATATATATATATATATATTTGAAAGGTCTTGTTGATAAATATAAAGCTTGCATGTAGATTGAATGAGGTTTTTCCTCATATGACATGCATTTATTCATTATCACCCACACAAAGTATTCTCAGTTTCTCACTCATCTTTCCAATACAATTATGAAGGATACCAAACTCATTTTGTCACATACCTTTCTCAATTTCACCACCTTCTTAATCCTTGTGCAATGTCAAAATACGCCCTATATTTCTCAACAGAGGGAGTAATAGTTATGTATGGTCATTCTCCGAATGGTTTGCACACATGACGATTTGCTTACAGGACCATACGCGTAGTTGGGTATGGTCCTTCGCCAAAAATATTTGCACATCGGGGAGTTTGCCTAGAGGACTAGGCAGATGAAGTCACTTAGGTATAAGCAAAAAAGATTATGGTCTTCCCTTTTGACACCAAAACCGGTACCGGTCCATTTCCCGCCGGCTAGCGGAACGGTAACCGGCCGGCTACCGTTCAAATCAGAAAAAAAACCAGATAAAAATTATTTGAATTTGATTAAAAATCAGTCGAATTTCAAAATTTAAAATTTAAATTTACAAAACCCGAAAACCGGACGGGATTTCTAAACCCGGCCGTCCCTGCCCCCGGCCGGTAACCGGTAACCGGCGGTTACCGGCCGGGATTCCTGCTACCATTTATGTTAAAACCTTCAATGCTTTTACCTCTTGGGATTTGCAAATATGTAACTCTAGATGAAGCTTTGGATTTATCATTTACGTTAGGAAATAGTTACAAGCCCGTAGAAACAAAACAAATCGTGATCGATATAGAACACAAAATATGCCAATCATCTACCGTTAGAAGGTCCTACAGTGCTTCTCTTGTTATGATGCTTGAAATCGATACTTTCACTTTTCTACGGAACAGGAGAATGGATCTATCCATAAGAGGAATGCTTGGCATAAATAATCCACTTCTTGGTTCAACCCCCTAAATCAGTACGAGCACCACCAATCCATGCAATAAGATGTGGCAGACTATTCATCCATCTCTTGATTCAAAATAAGAAAAGAGCAGGTTTGAAAAAAGATCTAGTGTCTAGGGCTGGTCATTCAGTTAGCACCATTCGTTTCTTGCTAGGTCAAATCAAGTTTACAAATTTTGACCAATTCTCAATGTAAAATCAAATGTTAAAGACAAGGTATATAGACACACAAGACACTGAACTTGTGAAGGGATTACCATGCCATCTTTAGAATTGGCGGTCATGCGCCTCAGGAAACAGTTCATCTTTCCACCCAAATGGTCTATATATCTTTTGCAAGAAACGCACGACTTCTTCATCTGGGGAAACCTTCCAGACTTCTTCATCTGGGGAAACCTTCCAGACATGTAAACTGATATTTGCAGCCTATATCAGATGCAAATTCAATAAATAAACAAATGCTCCCCTGTATACCAACTTCAACAAAACAAAATCTTAACACAACAGCAAATAGGTAGTTCCGTTACACTAAAGATTATTTTGTTTATCCCCTCAGAAAAAAGAAGATGAGTTTCTTGTTAGTGCGTTTGTTTAGGCCAAAAGATGGGTTACAGTGATGCTACCTCCTATACTGAATTCACAGAGGTAGGCATTCTTGCTATGCTTCCTTCAACAATAAAATGTGCTAGTAAGTCAGTAACAGTATAAATTAGTCTTAAAATCTATCAAAATTACCACGCAGAAGATTGAACAAATCAAAGCAAAAGGGGATATTATTTTCAACAAACAAAAACACAGCAGCGAAGAATTGCTTTTGCCTCTCACTTTCTTGCCGCGGATAAGACAGGCAGTGGCGCCTTCACCTTTCCCCCACAATCTCGACAAACTAATGGTTTTGCAGAGAAGAGGCTCAAAGCTTCATATGTACATATCAGTGATATATATAGGCAGCCCTCATCACATGAACAAACACCTGTCAAAAATGCAGGTAATCAAATGCATGAATGGAGCAGCACTAGTACATTAATCAGATGCAAGTAATCATTGTTATGAATTGATTTCTGCAATAGCATCTTCAGCTCCGACTTCTTGCAGCTTCTTTCGCTGTTAAAGCTATCTACTGCTAGTATTTACTGCTAGTTATCCTTAGGTTTTTCCTGCTTTGTGTCGTTTTTCTTCCGCTGCGTCCATCCAAGTCCGTAGTACTCAATTTTTGAGTTCGTCTTAGCCATGCGAGTCCACAAATTTATTGTCAGTCATAGAAGCATAGGAATTGCCTTATGCATGGCAGCAGCCGCCGCTCCCGTTGCTATTTTCTTCGAGCCGCTGCAGATCCGCCGCTCCAAGCGTTCAAGGCCGCCGCGCTTCTTCCACACTGCGCCTCTGTTGCGCTTCTTGTGCATTACGCCGCTCTTCTTTCGCAGATGCGCGCTCATTGCGCTTCTTGTGCATTGTGTTGCGCTTTTTTTGCACTGTGCATTCGTTGCACTTCTTGTGCACTGCGTTGCCGCTGTCTTGGGCTACGATCTGCACCGCCATGCTTCCACCAATTCCTATTCGACTTGATTTGACAGCTCTCTTTATATTTGTTGATTTCATCATCTTCTTCGTCGTGTTGCCGCGGTCGACTTCGCTCCTGCACCTTGTGCCTTATGAGCTGTCGCATGACACCGGATGGGAGAAGATCTTCTGATACTCGACATATTATTTTCCAAGAGCTGCATACTACGACGACATTATCAAGACTCGGACTTTAGATTCTCTATATTTTAGTATCAACCCTTTCCAAATGCAATGCTATTGCATACGCCTTGCATTTGAGAGGGGTGTTAGAGATATATTAGAGATAAGGTATTAGAGATATGTTAGAGATAGAATCATCTATACCTCTTGTACCATATATATATTGCCCTTTGGTCTCTCTTCAATACACACAATCAATTCATAACAATCATATCTCTCTTGAAAAGAATCTCATGGAAAGACAATACAGTAGATACAGGTATCACCAGTTCACCACTAAATGATGACTACTGAGAAATTTTGGCTTTTTACTGAAAGGTAGCAGGGAATCTGCAGGAGCCATCATGATCTCCCCTCTAGCAAGTCTAAGATATAGAGCATCGAACCTTATTATCTAAGGAATAGATTCCCCAGTACTATACTACTTTAGCATAAGAAGTTAATGGAGTATACTCTGGCACAGCAGATGGACAAACTTGAAGAAATGCATTATTAGTATTGCAAAGAAAATGAGGGGCCTAACAAACACTTACTACGGTGTTGGAAGGGATGAGACACAGCTCTGAAGGAGCGATCCTGACGTACGCATCTTTGAAGAATAAAGGGTTACTTATGGAGAGAAAAATGGAGAGCCCAAAAGTCACGACTCACAAGCATTTGAATTTCCAATAACTTTGTTTTATGTTATGAAGTAAAGCCCGCTGAGCAAACAATAAGAGGTGATTAATGAGGAAGGACAAAAACAGAAAATAAGCAAAAAGAGAAAATAAGCTCAGCTGAACTCTGCCATGAGGCATGAGGCAACTGTCACTTCAGAATCTTTTGGGAGATGTCTCGAAATTACACAGTAGATAAGACATGACCAATCAGCTCTCAAATCAAACAGGGCATTGTTTGGTTGGATCAAAATCTTACGTTTCTACTATCCAGGCCGGATAATACTTTGTCCTCAAATTAAGGTGGTCAGAATATCGATTCTAATAATATAATTCAACGTTTAGATGATCTAGATTGATTGGACAAGTCCGATCATATAGTAAGATCTTAATTTAGTAGAATCTTAATATTATCATAATTCTAATAAAAAATATATAGAATCGTGATAAAAAAAATTTATACGATATTACCGATTCTAGCGATTTATTATAAATAAGTATTTGTGTCCCTTTCATTGCAAATTTTTACTTTTTATTTATTCATGTCCATTATAATTAACATAAATAAAAAAATGGTCTTTCCTTTGCATGCATTTTGGTAAACAAAAGGTCTAAAAGTATAATTTCAAAAATATATAAATATTAAAATACAATGTAGATTTTAAAAATATTTATTTAGTAGAATCAGATAGGATCTTAGATTCTACATCGATCCTACGATTCGCGATCCTGCTGAACAACCTCTGATCCGATTCAAGATCGTGATTGTAACAACTTTACCCCAAATAAGGTATATATAATCTATAATAACATAACAAGAGAATAATTATAACTCTGAGTTAAGAAAAATGTATTTAGAAACACTAAAATTCTTGTGCATCCAGTAACCTGATGGTGAATTATTTGAACTTGTAGCATTTTAGAAAAGATGAATTAATGTAAAATTATTAAAACAGGACATCCAATGATTCATTTTCTACTTACTGATTCTGTCAAAAGGCAAAATTGCATTATTGGACTTTTGCAGTTAGATGATTTTGTCGTAGTTGACAATATTGGAACAGAAGATGAAAAGCAGCCAAGAACAAACTATATGCCAAATCCAGTAGTAATTATCCCTTGAAAACATAAAAGATAGGCATAGAGCCATAGAGTAAAACGAAAGGCAAAATTCACTTTCCTGTCCTCCCTAAGTAGCTAGAAGAGGAGAACATATCTAGTGTTAGAATATGAATTCTTTTGTATTTCCTTATCTGTATATAGCATATCTCTATTGTACCCCTTATATATATTATCCATTGGGCCTTTTGAATATACACACAATATTCATAATACGGTATTAGAACCAGGGCACTAACCTAGCTCCTTCTACTGCCATACTGACGTCCCGCCGTCCGACGACACCGCTCGCCCAGTCGCCGTCACCCGCCTAGTCGCTGCATGCGCCCGCGCACTCCCGGCCTTCGCCTCGCGCCACAAGCTCCGGAAGCCCTCTGCGCAATCCTCAAGGGCACCAGCGGCCTCTGTGCTCGCTGAGGTCACTGGAGTGACCGCCTTCCCCGGTCGCCATCGACCCCGGCCGCCGCCACTCCTGCTGACTCCACGATTGGATCGAGCAGAGGCGGTGTCCTCTGCTTCCCACCTTCGCTCGCTCAGGTCGCCGGAGCTGCCGTCGCTCCCACCGACGCCGCGATTGGATCGAGCAGAGGCGGCGCCCTCTGCTTTGTAGTAGCATAGAAAACCGATAGTTTCCGAAACCGAAAAAATAGAATGTCGCTCTAACTACCACGTTATCCAGTGCCACATGTTAGACTTCATTGCCTTGGTCGTCACGCCATCCAGCACTACCTACCCATGGCTTCCGTTCCATCAGTTGTGATCCCATTCTTGGGAACAAAGCTTCATGGAACGGACTACAGGTTGTGGTCTTCACTCATGGAGATCACACTAAATGGTCTCCACCTCTAGGGACATGTCACTGGTGCTCGACCTCCGCCGTCACCGGTTCAAGCTCCTCCTAGACAGTCTGCTTCTGCACCTGCTGTAGAAGATTAGGCCTCCAACGAAGAGGCAAAGGTCGTTGCTGCTAACATTGTTGATGAGACCTTTCAGTATACCATAGACACTTTTGAGCACTGATGTGCTGATGAGGCCCGTGTTTGAGCCATCCTAGTGGTCAGCGTTGACGATTCCATCCAGCCAGACATTGTTGGTCTGTGTTCCACTAGTCATATTTGGGAGTATTTACGCGAGCGATACAAGAAAAGCACCGATGCTCAGTTCTTTTCGCTTCAGTATGATTTAGAGATGCTTCGCCAGGAGGACTCCTCCGTCGACGACTTCTTCTGACCCCTGGCCAGTCTATGGTGTCAGCTGGACGAGCTGGCTTCTTTGCTCTGCCAGGAGTGTCATAAGGTATAGAAGGCGGAACGTGATTACCTTCGCCTTTATGAGTTCGTCTACTGTCTTTGCCAAGAGTTTGAGCTTGTTAGGGCTCAACTGCTGAGCTGCTCACCAATACCGACCGTCGCTAAGGCTCTTTCGACGCTTCATGCTGAGGAGCTTCGCTGCGGGTTAGCAGCACAGTTTGTTTTGGTTGTGCTTGCTACCCCTCTTCTTTGACTACATGATGACTTCTGCTTCGACTACAGTCCCTTCTCAGGTGTCTGTTTTTACTCCTATTTTTGCATCAACACGGGTTCAGTGCAATTATTGCAAGAACTTCAAGCATAACTACCAGAGTTGTGTGGTGCAAAAAAATGGAACAAGGTGCATGGGTTGGACGATCCAAGGGGGGCAGGGAGGATAGACCAGCACGTCACGACCTTCTCAGCGAGGTGACTCTGTTCAACAGTTCTGCCATGTTCTACTTCAGCAGCTCTTTCACAGCTCAACATGTTCTGTTAGTCTAGCTCAGACGTCTCCTGTAAGTACTTAATTGGGTTCTGAATTCTAGTGCATCTTTCCACATGACACTGGACTCCACATCTCTCACTTCAGTAGGACCTTATGTTTTTCCTATCTTTGTTTAGACAGCTAACAGTACTCCTTTGCCTGTCAGCTGTCAGGGCACTCTTTTGTCCACTGATTTTTCTGTTCTAACTGTTTCTCATGTTTCTCAGCTTACTATGCAGCTTCTTTCGGTGGGTTAGCTTACCGATCTCGGCTGTAGGTTTTGTTTTGACTCTCACTCCTGTTTCATTCAGGATCGACAAACAAGGATGGTACTACCACTTCCGTCCACTTCAGTTGCTCCTATCACCTTTACATCTACCTCCACCGCCACAACTGCCACTTTCTCTGAAGTTTTGCGCAGTGACATCATCGTCTAGGTCACTTGTGTGGGTCTCGCCTTTCTTTATTAGTTCATCAAGGTGTTCTTGGACGTGTTACTATTGACACAGTCATGTTTTGTCAGTGTTGTACGCTGGGCAAGCAGCTACAATATAGTGAGTCATTGTCTTCTCGTCCTTTTGACTTAGTTCATCTAGATGTATGGGGACCTATGCCTATTATCTCTAAAGATAGACATAAAATTTATGTGATCTTCATTGATGATTATTCCCATTTTATATGGATTTTTTCTATGTCTAATCGTGGTCTATTTCTTGCGATCTATCGTAGCTTTGCAATGATGGTGCGTACTCAGTTTGATTCTTCTATCCGTACTTTTCGCTGTGATTCTGTTGATGAGTACTGTTCTAATGCTTTTATACAATTTCTTTCTAAGCAAGGCACTCTTTACCAGTTTTATTATCCTGATGGCCATGCTCATAATGGGGTTGCTGAGTGCAAACATTATCATCCGATTGAGACTGCCCACACTCTTCTTCCCTGCCTCTCACGTTCCACCACAGTTTTGGGCTAAGACTGTTTCTATGGCTACATATCTCATCAATATGCAGCCTTCCACTTCTCTTAAGGGTGTCAGTCCTATAGAGCGTCTAGACTCTCGAGCCCCTAGTATACTCACCTTCGTGGTGTTGACTGTACTTGTTTTTGGTCTCTTGTAGTCTCATGAGAGCACTAAACTATTGGTCTAGTCAGTTGAGTGTGTTTTTCTTGACTATAGTTCTGAGCATAAGGGTTATCACTGATATGATCCTTCTGCTTGACGGATCAGGATTTCATGAGACATTGTCTTTGACGAATCTCGACCTTTCTTCTATCAAGATTTGGCTCCTTTTCTTGTTTCCACCATTGAGTCGATTTCATAGTTTTCCCTTTCTAACTCTTCACCTATTTCTCCATTGTCACAGTCTTCCCCTGGTTTGTCTCTAGTGGTTCCTTCTGTACCTCCGCCTCTAGTGCTGCCACCTGCAGCATCGCCTCTTGTTCTTGCAGCACTATTGTCTCATTTATTTAGTATTCACTACTTTAGGCACCCTTGTCCTTCACCAGTCTCCTCTCCAGGTATCTTGACGACATCTGATCGTCCTGATGATGCTCCTTGTTACATCCTTCATGACCGGACATCCCTTCGACCTTTTGATCGTCTTGGATTTGCTCCGATAGCCTATGCTCTCTCTGTCACTAAGGCTTCGCCGTCCGGCTCCTCCAAAATTTTGTTAGGATCGGTGGCTCACCTAGTTCTTATCGTGAGGCTACTCCTCATTTTGAGTGGTAGCTCGCTATTGCAGAGGAGCTTGATGCTCTTCGTCGTATAGAGACTTTGGATATTGTACCGACACCTGTGCATGCTCGTCCAATCACGTGCAAGTGGGTCTACAACATTAAGACCCAGTCTGATGGCACTATCGAGCGCTACAAGGCTTGTCTTGTGGCTCGCGGCTTTCAGCAGGAGTACAGTCATGACTACGATGAGACTTTTGCATCTGTTGCACATATGACCACTGTTCGCACTCTTGTTGCAGTTGCTTCTATTCGTCGGTGGTCTATATCTCAGCTGGATGTTAAGAATGTGTTTCTTAACAGTGTTTTGCATGAGAAGGTCTACATGCAGCAGCCACCTGCGTATTTTGTACCCGATGGACATGTCTGTCATCTTCGTTGTGCTCTTTATGGCCTCAAATAGGCTCCTCGTGCCTGGTTTGCGAGTTTTACCTCAGTGATTACTGCTATCGGTTTCACTGTCAGTTCCCACGGTTATGCTCTTTTTGTCCATGTCTCATCTCGGGGTAGGATACTGCTTCTTCTGTATATTGATGATATGCTTATCACTAGTGATGAAGCATTTCAGTGAGCAGTTTTTGATGACTGATCTTGGTTCTCTTACGTACTTTCTTGGGATTGAGTTCTCTTCCATACCTCAGGGTTACTACCTCTCCCAGCATAAGTATGTCCAAGATCTTCTTGATCGGCCTGGTCTAACTAACACTCGTACCGCTGAGACTCCCATGGAGCTATCCCTACAGCTTCATGCCACTAATAGTGATCTTCTTGAGGATTATACTCGATATCGTTATCTTGTTGGGAGTTTGGTGTACCTTGTGAGCACTCGCCTTGATATGGATTATGTTGTTCATATCTTGAGTCAGTTCATGGCCCGTCCCACCCATCCTCACTACAGTCATCTTTTTCGTGTTCTTCGCTACTTGCATGGGACTATCTCTCGTTATTTGTTTTTCCCTAGCTCCATCTCACTACAGCTTTAGGCGTACTCTGATGTGACCTGGACTAGTGATCTTGCTTATCATTGTTTCTTTTTCCTTACTGTGTTTTTCTTAACCACTCTCTAATTGCCTGGAAGACAAAGAAGCAGACTGCAGTTTCCCATTCGAGTGCAATGGCCGAGTTGAGAGCCATGACAGCAGTGACAGCAGAGGTTACTTTGTTGAGGTGGTTACTTGCATATTTTATAGTTCCTGTGATGGGACCTACGACTCTTTTGTCTGGCAGTACAGTGGTAGGACACATCTTCTTCTCTATATTGATGATATGCTTATCACTAGTGATGAAGCAGTTCAATGAGCAGTTTTTTATGACTGATCTTGGTTCTCTTACGTACTTTCTTGGGATTGAGTTCCCTTTCATGCCTCAGGGCTGCCACCTCTCCCAGCAGAAGTATGTCCAGGATCTTCTTGATCGGTCTGGTCTGACTGACACTTGTACCGCTGAGACTCCCATGGAGCTATCCCTGCAGCTTCGTGACACTGATGGTGATCTTCTTGAGAATCTTACTCAATATCGTTATCTTGTTGGGAGTTTGGTGTACCTTGTGAACACTCGTCTTGATATTGATTATGATGTTCATATCTTGAGTCAGTTCATGGCTCGTCCCACCCATCCTCACTACAGTCACCTTCTTCGTGTTCTTCGCTACATGCGTGGGACTATCTCTCGTTATTTGTTTTTCCCTAGCTCCACCTCATTACAGCTTCAAGCGTACTCTGATGTGACCTGGATTAGTGATCCTTCTTATCGTCATTCTCTTTCTGCTTACTGTGTTTTTTATAACTCCTCCCTAATTGCCTAAAAGACAAAGAAGCAGACTGCAGTTCCCATTTGAGTGCAGTGGCTGAGTTGAGAGATATGACAGCAGAGGTTACTTAGTTGAGGTGGTTACTTACAGATTTTAGAGTGCATGTGATGGGACCTACGGCTCTTTTGTCTGATAGTAAAGGTGCTACCAGTATTGCGTGTGACTGTAACGTCCCCACAAATCCTTAAATTGGTTAGTTGAGCATATCATGTTCATGTATGTAAATTATGGATCAATTTAAACTTTTCTTGTTATAATAAAGTTTGCTCATAAATTTAAAACTTTTAATTTGAATTTAAGCTTCTAAGTGAATCCAGAAAAAATTATGTATAAAAGTTTTGGAGATAATTTATTTAAATACTATATTATTTATCATGAATTAATATAAATTTTAAGAAGTCAAAGAGACCCCATAACAATCCAAACCAAATCCATGAGGTAGATCTGAAAAAGAATTACATTTAACAACTGGAGAATAAAAAATTCCTGCAACCAATGTTCCTAAGTTCCATTTGAATCTGAGAACACTCATAAAAATTTCATAATTTTTATTATCGATTTGATATTTTAAATCGTTCGGTCAAAGTTATTGTATTTCAATCAAAATCAAATAAAACCCTAACGCAAACCCAACTCTGACCAGACCCGACTCAATTTGACTTGACTCGATCGCACCGACTAAACTCGAACCTGAGTTAGACTCCGATCGAACCGCTCAACCGTGCCACTTTGATTCAGCCTCTAACGAGCGGGCCACACCGTTCGGAACAGTCGTCGTCTTCCTCGCGCCGCTCAACCGAGCGCACTGGCACTTTGCCTGCTCACCACGACATTGCCTTCAACACCTCATGCTTCCACGACAGCCTTGAAGCGTCTCTTGGGTCTCACCAAGTCCCTGAGCCAATCCAGTCTTTTCTTCTCGCACTCTCTCTCTACGACATCTTCATTTCGCCGAGGAAGAACGCGAGGGAAGCACCACCACCTCGGTGCCCCGCATGAGCCCGCGACCAAACCATTGGACTCCACTCCCAATGCCACATCCGTTTTTGCTGGTCGGGCTCTCTTTGTCCACGAAGTCGACGGGAGCAACTTCGTCGTCTTCACCTCCGTCAGCCATGGCAGCGTAGCTCATCGGCGTTCTGGTGAACGCATCCTTCCACTGAGTCTTTTGCCAAGGTTAATTTGATTTTGGTGCATCGTCGAGGGAGTGTGACCCCTTTTTCCTCAGTTGTGGTGAACCGCTGCCACCACCATTCCGGTCACCACCAACCTCCATAGTCATCGTTTTCTGGTGTGCCGCATTCCTGGAAACAAGGTGATCCTGACGCATTCTTTCCCGAGCCTCCTCGACTATCGTAGCACCTTCTCCGTGTCACCGCCCGTTCGTCTCCACCTCCGACAATCGCAAGCTCGCCGTCGACAACCTTTGGACCCTCGTCACCACCAATAAGTTTGCGAGGACATCCCGCACCTGGTGGTGTTGACCCCAAGCCCGGAGTGCCACTCCTGCACTGTATTGCCCTCCTTGCCCCGCTGACATGTGCAAGGAGCTCCGACAAGCCGTCGGCGGGTTAAGGTGTTAATCCCGTCATTAGCGCTAATCATTTCTTTTAAATTGTGTATGACGTGTAGACCCCACCGGTAATGAACGTGATTAAAAAATTAATTAAAACTCAATTATGTCTTTGAGTCTATTACATGTGACCTGGTCCATTAAGTGCACAATGCACATATCAGTGGACTGAGCTCATGGGCCTTCGGTCTATGCAATGTGTTGTAGACTCACAGTATAACATGTGGACCCCACATGTGAGTAGATTTTTCTTCAAAAATTAAAATTAAAAATAAAAACACTATGCACTGGACCCTACATGTCAGTGACTAAGGCTAGGTTAATCTGGGTATAAAAAGTATTCAATGCATTTAGAAAATCCAAAACGAATTACTTTTGCACTGAAAATAGCTTAGACTTGAAAAATTCATAAGTATTTCATTTTAACTCTGAATTGAGTAAAATAAATTTTGTTACTTTTAGTTTTTACTTTAATTTAAATTGGAATATGTTTTAAACATGTTACTATTAAATAAATTTTGATATTTAAAATATTTGAACACTAATGCAATTATCATTGAAAAACTAATAGAAAATTGAACTGAGCTCCAATTGAACTAAAATGTTCACCTAAATTCACCTAAAATCATACTCTACCTACTGTATAAATTTCATGCAACTTTATGTATTTTGAATTTTTAGCTTTATTTGGCGTTTATCGTAATATCAGGTTTCGTTGGGTTTTTTTTTTACGATTCCAATGTATTCGTGAGTTTAACCTAAGGTTGAACAAGTGGTACCAGCAAAGGCAAGCAACCCCCCCTTTGACCATGTTGCTCCTTCTAATTCCAATAAAATGTTTATGTTTATTTTAAATATTCTATGTGTTGCTTTAAATTCAATTACATGTATGTCAATAGGGTAGATGTTGGTATGTCCTGTTTGCCACATTTCCCTTCTTTTGAAAGTTGAATATATTGTTACCATTGATGCTTAAGATTATATGTTATATGGGGGTGTTTGTTGATTTATGGAACGATGCTTAGCCATGCTAATAGTTGTCGTCGATAATGGTTGATGGAACTAGTCCATCGACCGAGATGAATCAAATATTGTCAAAACTTGAGGATTATAATTAGTTCATCGAATCTGGTTTTTGTGGACACTTTGAGCATTGGGTTCTTTATATTTTAACTTGGACAGGTGTAGGGTGATGACAAATGTTGTTTCAGAATTTTGTATCCCAGTTTGAGTGATTAAGAACCAGTCTATGTGGTGTTGAATCAAGTCTTATGGGCAACCACACGTTGGGCTAGTGGAAAAGGCTTTGGCTTATTAATTTGTAGTGTGTTAGCTATCAAACCACAACTAGATTGATAATTGTTAATTGTTATTGTTGTGTTGTCAATCTAGTTGGAGCATGTGACTGCCCTTAAGGGTCGCTTGTGTTTGTGGGTAGCTTCGCAAGGACTTACTTACGCAATGAGGTGTAATTGTGGTTCAGGCGACCGACAGTCTGCCATGGTGTGTATCCTCGGGTGCTTTAATATCTAGCACATGGCACTGTAATGGCCTCGTTATGATACTCAGTCACACTCCTATGGAAGAGTGCATTGGCCGACATTGAGAGATATTCATAATGTTTGTGTTTAGTCGTACAAACTCCGCAGAGTCATAATTCTATTTGAATAGTCGTGTCCCTGATTATGGACATTACTTGTGGGAGACCATGCATAGTTAGATGGGAATAGGATCAGGGTATGTTTGGGATTGATATGTTATCACGAACAGGAAGTTCGTGTGATGATGGTTACTTTACCTAAGTGGGACAACCACTTTGGGTGTGATTTCATGTTGGTTAACTTGTGAAAATATTGATCATGAAATGGAGTACTTACTGTTTTATAATGTTTTAAAAAGTTTGTCAAATGGCAATTTAAATCTATACCAGTTATCTCATTGAATAACTTTGCTTTATGCTGAAAATGAACCATTTTAACTTTCCTTTGATACTCAAATGCATCTACTATACTTGTTTTGCTTGTAAAACTTGCGAGTACAACTTTGTACTCAACCGGATTGTTCACTTGTTCAGGTGAGAACGATAGACGCATCGGCTTTAATCCCGGTCGGTTGCACTTCGGGTTGTGGCACACCATTGGGAAGGTTGTTTTAGTTTACTTGACATTTTATTATTGTCTATTTAATGTCTTCCACTTCTGATTTTTATTTGTTAAATTCAAATTTGGTCGGTCGGCCGAATGGTGCAAAATGCTCATTTAGAGTTAGTTTCAATTCCCTAACTCTTGGATAGTTTGATTGTAATATAATGTTGTTTGGATATGTGCATATTAGCCGCTGATCCTGGGAGCCAACATGAGGCACATATCCAGGTACTCGAAATCATTCTTGTTTCCTATTAAGGGTTGCGTCTCTGGCGAAATCACTTGACTTGAAACGGGTTGGATTTCGGGTTACTCACAGCATTGGTATTAGAGCATGCTGACTGTATGTTAAAGTCATAGCAATGGACGTTGTTAGGAATTTGGTTTGCAAAGAGTATTTTCAAACTAGCAAAAGTTTGGCAAAGATGCAAGTAATATAATTCCTTTCTTTTTTACCCTTCCTAGCATCTAATTCTCACCTTAGTATTCAATTAAATTGTGCAAAATGATTTTCTCCATTGCTCGTCTCTCTTTTCTAATAATAGACTCGCTAAGTAGTTACAAGTGAGAGCAATGGCGAAAGGACGAGAAGACGATGCCTTGCAATGATAATAGGGTTAAGATAGGGATTATTCTCAATTATATACACCCTAATTATATTCTCTAGCTTGTAGATGATGGGTATTGTAGTGTGATCATTTGCTCTCTTTTGTTCCAAGTAGTTGCACATCCCCTACGGGCAGTATGTATAGCAACTATATCGGAAAACTAAATGTGGTTCATTTGTATCTTGTGCTGGCCACCTAGGCTCTAGCACCCCATTTCGCGATGCATAAATATAATTTTCATGTTGCATTCATGCTAGGTTAAGTTACCCCCCTGATGTCATTTACTTACCTTATGGTTTTACCTTGCATCTTTTGCTGGTTGCTAGTGATTCGTATGGCAACAGGATGTTGGGTCAAAAAACCCATTTGATGTCAGAGGTAATGGAGGAGTCACAGCCCATGGGTTCCCAAGTGACCAGTGATCAGCCCCCGAATCCTCAATGGCATAATCCGGAGCACCCTGACCTGCAAGTTCAGCACATGGGTCGGCAAGAAGAAGTGTCTCCACCGCAGCCATCCGTGGCCGAAGTGCTGGCTCAGATGGAACGAAGTCAGTAAGACCAGACTTTGATCTTGCAGCCGATTGCCCAGAACACCGCCAGTGGCCAAGGTGCTCAATTGGCAGTGGGAGGAGCCGGTTCTAACAGCTCCCTATTTGATGATTTTCTAAGCACGAAGCCTCCCGTGTTCTCTCGTTCAGAGGATCCTCTTGAGGCCGATGATTGGCTTCGAAGCATCAAGCGGAAGTTGATCATCACTCAATGTGCCGATAATGAGAAGGACTTATATGCCTCCAACCAACTCGAAGGAGCAGTTGGTACATGGTGGGATAATTTTTACGCCATGCTGCCTGCCAGTCACGTTCCATCATGGGACGAGTTCTGGTTGGCTTTCCGAGCGGAGCATGTTCCCACAAGCATTGTGTGCATCAAGAGGCATGAATTTCTCATGTTGAAGCAAGACATGAAGTCCGTGAAGGAGTATCTCTACGAGTTCAATCATTTGGCTCGTTATGCTCTGGACGATGTCTGCACTGATGCAAGGAAGCAAGATCAGTTCTTGAATGGGCTAACGGAAGTGTTGCGGTGGAGCTCATTGCACATGACTTCTGCAACTTCCAACATCTGGTTGGCAAAGCCATTGTGGTTGAAAATAAGATGCAAGCGGTTGTGGAATTGCGAAAATGCAAGAGGGCTACACAAATTTTAGCAAGCCACGGTTTTCAAGAACCGTGTGCTTGGCAGCCCACCCCTCCTGAATTTCAAGTCCCGGCACCTCCGAGATCTCCTATGTAAATTTATCATCCACCTCAGCAAGAGATCCAGCAGGGGCGGCCCAAGAAGATGCAAAGAAGCCAACATTACCGAGACAAAAAAGCTACTTGTTTCACTTGCGGCAATTTGGGGCATTTTGCAGAATTTTGTCTGGAGAAGCACCAAGTTATTTCCGGTCAACACCAAGATCATGAAGCATCCCTTGATCAGAGGTTCCATGTCACTTTTCAGAACATTGGATGTGGTCGTGTGAACCATGTCATTGCTGAGGAGGCAAAGGAAGCACCGACGTCGTGTTGGGCACATTTCCAGTCAATTCGACTCCCGCGACCGTGTTGTTCGACTCTGAGGCTTCTCACTCTTTCTTGTCAAGAGGCTTTGCTACACTCCATAATATCTCACTCAACTTGATGCCTGCACCTATGGTGATTCAATGGCCGGGCATAAAAATGAGAAGCACACATGAATGTCGCGAAGTTGAGATTGAGATTAAAGGGGTGAAGTTTTCTGATAATTTGATTGTGATAAATTCAGCGGGCCTTGATGTTATTCTTGGGATGAATTGGCTATCCAAGAACCTTGGTCAAATTGATTGTGCCTACAAATCCATCACTCTCACAAGTTCTCTTGGTTTGCAAGTCATAGTGGGGCCGAAATTGGCGCACCCACATCTCTATGCCCTTAGCGGCAAAGAATTACCGGAATTGGGTGAAGTTCCAATGGTATGTGAATTCCTGAATGTATTTCCCAAATAACTATCGGGCATGCCACCCAAACTGGAAGTTGAATTTGTTATCGAGTTGCAGCCCAGAACGACTACAATGTCCAAACGACCTTACTGAATGCCACCGAATGAGTTGGTGGAATTGAAGAAGCAACTCACGAAGCTTCAGGAGAATGGTTTCATTAGGCCAAGCTCCTCACCTTGGGGATGCCCTGTAGGGACACGGGTAGGCTACAATAGCAATAATTCAAAATTTCTACCACATAAACTAGGAAGCTGTAATACTCTGAAAAAAATAATATTAATATTATAATCACGTCTTAAGGGTCGGTGCGTAATTAATCAAATAGTATACATAAAAATAGAATATTTCAGAGTTTTTTTTAGAGCTATATAAATAGATTGTGGGTTTTCTAGAAACCCTAATAGTTTTTATTCTTTCCACCGCGGCGCCGCCAGCCTTTTTTCGCTAAGCCATTTTCCCCTGGGAGCTTGCGCCGTGTTGCCGAGCGACTGCCGCCCGCGTGGACGCCCGCCGCTTGTCGCCTGCAACCGCCTGCCGCCTTGCTTTCCCGGTGCGTGCGTGCGTGAAGGACAGCGCGTGTGCGTCGGCGTTTGCCGCGTGAAAAGGCCGCTTGCACTTTACTGCTTGGTACTGGTGCCCTGCCGAGTCCTTGTGCCATCTGCTGCTGCTGCTGAATTTTCCAACCGCACCAAAATCTTCTTATTCTTCGCTGCGTGAGTCTTCTTCTGCCGCCGACGCCTCTGACGTTCCTCTCCAGCGTGTGTCGGTTGGTTTGCTGCATGTCTTTCAATGTTGCTGCATTATGTTTTGTCCGCTACTGCTTAGCCTTAATTAATTGCTTCATGTTGGATAAAGTACTTGTGGATTTGATTAGGACGGGAGTGTTCTGCCTTGGATAGATAATCATTTTTTTGTGCGGCTGTAGTTAACTAGCTTGTGATGCCCCTTTTACATGCATGAAGGTAGGCTTAATCATTCTTGTGCGGCTGCTTTCATGCATGCATGATTAGAGGTCAATTAGGTAATACTAATTAGTAGTTAGTTTGGCCACGAAGCATTTCATACATGAGTAATTAAATAAGTAGAGATCCGATTTCTTGAGGGTAACAATCTGTAAGTTTGTTTCCTCTCTGTTTTACTAATTTAATTAGAGATTAGAATAGGGATTAGAGAGCGGTTTTAGAAATTTTTAGTCGAGGGGCCGATTAATGTGTCTGTTAACCTGCTGTTCTATTGAACGATTTATTCGGATACCTTAATGGCGAATTTTGAAAATGTCATCTACTAGTTAATTGTAGATAATTTCGATATCGTTCTATAGCATATTTAATCATGTCGATCGGACAAGTAGAATTCGAGATATGATTTTCGGAAGGCTGCTGTCATTGGGGTTGTCGTCTTTCGGCGCTGTTTTGGTAGACTGCGGATTAAAAATAGTAAATAGACCAATTAGAGTTTTTGATCTACATGAAAGTTGTAGATAATTGTCCAATGGTTCTGTAGGATCTAAGAACTCGCATTTTGGTTGGATAAAACAAAAGTTATGAATTTAGTAAGACTGCTGTTCCGAAGCGGACAGATCGGTTTTCTGGGCTAGAAACGGAGGGTTAGATGATTTAATTAGAAGTCTTCGTAATCTAAGAAAATGTGGAGAATTTTATAAAGAATCCAGAATGGGGTGGTTTGTTGTGATTGGACTTTTGAGTCAAAAGTTACGCTCTTTTTAGTAACCGGACAGCAATGGGTAACTTTTCGGTACCGGAGAAGCGTGGTAGATTTGAGGACGTGTAGGAGCGATGTCGATTGATTGTTGTTCTTATGATGCTGTAGCTTGTATTGAAAATTTGAATATTTAATGTAGGAGAGGCGTCGTACTTGTTGCCATCTTCTAGCCAAATCGTGCGTCGCAACTAGTAAAGGCAAGTGCATGGTAGACAGCGATCAATGATTGATCACTGTTTTTCTTTGTCTTCTATTACCATTATTGTTGTGCTTTTATTTTATTTAATTGCAAACAATGGAATGATATGTTTATATCTTTGTTGACAATCATGATGAAAAGTTGGACATGATGTTTATGATGGAGTTTGCATTTTCATACATAAGCATCTTTGCATATGAGCAGGTGATCATGAATGATCACAACTCCACGGGAGTGGAGGAGGTCCCCGATCCTTATGGAGGAACGGGCTTGAGAGTGAATGTTGTCGCGAGCATTCACTCATGCTATACCGGTATACGCGAAAGAAGTGCATGTGGACATGTAGATTAGTTTTGCATTGATACATGAGATTAATGGATGTGAATCAAAGAGAAGATAACTGCATGAGAATATTAATAGAAGTACCTGTGATGATAATGAAGTTATTGAATGCTGTTGATTTATTATTGTTCGTTGTTTATGGATGTGGTTGGTGAGTCGTGGACTCACCCTTGCTCTTTTGTTGTCTTTAGGTGATCTTCGGGGGCGCCGTAACTGAGAGCGAGTAGAGCACATGGACAACACATGATCATTTGCCATAAGAATCTTTTCATTCAAAAATTGGATTACCCTTGGACATGTTAGAGGTTGAATAAAGTTTAGGACAACGCCTTGGACTAGACTATTTGTTTTAATGATTTGGATTCGTTGGTTGGTGCTATTTTGGATTATTTACCTGGTTATATTTCCCTTGCTTATTGATTATTGTTTGATCCATGATTATGCATGTTCTTTTGTGATCCATGGATATGCGTATTGTTGTTTTCTTGCTGTAATTTTATAGTGTGTCGATAATTATTAGTTTAGAGAGTAGTGTGGTGGCATTCTAGGCTCAGTGTTGAAATTTGGGTGTTACAGTTGGTATCAGAGCGGGCTTTAGGTCCGTGGTGAATAGATTAACAACATAGGCAAACTAAAATTGTTAAAATTTGTTTTAGTATTAGTAAATCAACTAAAATTTGCTAATGGTTAAACAATCTAAAATTTGACACACTAGTGCACAGTAGGTTAGAGAGAGGTACGAATATAGTTTTTACGCTTCCGTTATGTTGTTCATTGATGGATGATTTTATTTTGACCTTTGAGCTCATTGTGTATTGTTGATTGTGGTTGATAGCTATGCCGAGGGGTAGAGGGCGTGGTCGTGGTGGCCGCTGATCGTGGAGGTCGGGGCGCGGGCGAGGTTCCGTGGAGCCACCTCCTGAGTGAGATGAGTCGATGGGCGAGGGGGTTGTTGTTGACCCGCCTCGGTTGTGGTCCAAGATGAGACCCCGCTTTCTTTGAGAGAGTTGGTGGGAGAGATCCGTGCTCTTCGTCAGCAGCGCCGGCAGCCTCATTCTCGCAACATCTGTTGTTGCTCTGTCGCACATCCACCGGTTCTGAGCGCGGATGTCACCGAGTGGATGGGGTTGAGGTTGGATCCGTTTGTGGGTCGGGCACAATGGTCGAGCGTGGTGGTTGCGCTACATGGAGCGCGTTTGGAGCTTTAGAGATGTCTTCACCTCGGAGGGTCCGTTTTGTAGCCTTCATTTGAAAGGGCAGCGGATATTTGGTGGGAGGCGTGTTGTCTTCGAGGACCGCCACTCAAGGGCCGATCACTTGGGAGGACTTTGTTGATCAGTTCAAGGAAAGTTCTACCCTACTCTTTTGTTGAGAAGATGGAGGTTGCCTTGACGACCTTTGCTCGGGGAAGAGGTCTATTCTTTGAGTATGAGGTGAGTTCAACAACTTGGTTCGCCGTCCCTTGATGTGAACGATGATCTTCGAAAGCCAAGAGGTTCGTCGGGTCTCACTCGAGTGCGGCATGTGTTGGGAGCTACTCCACTCCGTGACTACTGCACTGTTGTGGAGCAAGCTAGAGGCATGGAGTTGGAGATCTGACTCACAAAGGGCAACAAGCCTCGGTGGATGGTAGCTTCGTGGTGACCAAGAGGAGCTCTAGTGAGGGAAGTGGGTGCATTGACGACCGCTTTCAAGAAATTCAAGGAGGACCGCATCCTTCAAGTCTAAGCGATCGAGGCCGTTCCTTCTTCTGCCTCGTCCTTTGTAGGTACTCGGCTCTTCGTCTGTCCAAGGGGTGGCATGCTTTGCTTTAAGTGCGGTGATGGACACACCTACTGCTGAGTGCACTTGGACGGAGATTGCCGTCGGTGTGGCCGCCAAGGTCACAAGGAGCGGGTGTGTCGCCGAACCCGCTAAGCGTGATCAAGTGGGAGCTGTGCCATCTTCTTCTTGATGGGTCTGCTCGAGGATCTTTCGGATGATGACTACTCCTCGTAGCGCCATTTCCTTCACTTAGGCGCCTCAAGAGGGTACTCATGGCGGCCGCCACCTTCAACACCGCTTCGGGTTGCACGACCGGCCTTACCGCACCGCCACAATTGATTGGGGCTCTCGCCGCCGGCGTCGTCTTCTTCGCCATGGCGCCACAGGAGTGTCGCCATGCCTACTACAGAGTCTGCGGGTCGTCCGACGTGGTGCCAGTACTTTGCTTGTGGATTCGTTTGATGCTTTAGTCCTTTTGATTCGGGGCTACCTTTTCGTTTGTCTCGGCGTTTGCTAGGAGAGCGAACTTGAGTATCTGATGGATTTCTCGGTCGGTGTTAGTTAGTTCTCACAGGGGTGTTATTGCGAGCTCTCGCATGCATCAGGGTGTTCTATTATCATTGATGGAGAGAAGTTCACGGCGAATTTGATAGTTATTCTAATGGAGCCGTTCGGCGTTATCTTGGGTATGGATTGGTTGCACTCTTATCGAGCCGTGATATCCTGTTTACGTAGAGCGATTATGCATGCGAGACCTTCGCCTGGGAGACTTTGATCTTTGAAGTCGCGCCCGCGCTCTCTTTCGATGTTGGCGGATTGTTCCGGGTCGGTGTTGATGGCCAGGCTTCTTTTAGCTCTTCTTTGAAGCGAGCGTGGCCGCAGATTGAGGAGATTCGGTGGTTAGTGATTACGGATGTGTTCCCGGTGAGCTTAGGGCTTGCCACTGCGCGAGGCGTGGAGTTTCGCATTGATCTTGTTCCGGTACTCGTCCCATCTCGATGTCTCCATATCGATTAGCACGTCCGTTTCAGGACGAGTTGAAGAAGCAATTGGATGATTTGTTGGCTAAAGGTTTGATCAGGCGTAGTGTATCGCCATGGGGAGCTCCTGTTCTATTCACTGAGAAGAAGGATGGGAGTTGTAATGCAGTCACAATCAAGAACAAATATCCATTGCCCCGCATTGAGGACTTGTTTGATCGGTTGAATGGAGCTCAAGTATTCTCCAAGATCGATCTCCAGTCAGGGTATAATCAAATCCGTGTGCGTGAGCAGGATGTAGAGAAGACTGCTTTCTCCACCAGGTATGTGCATTATGAGTATAAAGTTATGTCTTTTGGATTGACTAATGCACCTGCCATTTTTATGGAGACCATGAACAACATGTTGCACGAGTATCTAGATGACTTCGTTGTGGTGTTCATTGATGATATTCTTATCTATTCCAAAACCAATGAGGATCATGAGCGTCATTTGAGGCTGGTTTTAGATACTTTGAGAGAGCACAAGTTCTATGCTAAGTTGAAGAAGTGTGAGTTACGGATTTGAAGTGGGTTTTCGGGTCATGTGATTAACCCTCAGGGCATTGCTGTTGATCCTGGTAAGGTCTCCACAGTGGTGGATTGGAAGAGGCCGACTAATGTGAAGGAGGTGAGGAGTTTCTTGGGATTGGCTGGTTATTATCGGCGTTTTGTGCAGGATTTCTCTATCATCGCCAAACCGATGTGTCAGCTTACTCAAAAGGTGTGAGATTCGGTGGGTGATGAGTGTGAGCGCAGTTTTTGCATTTTGAAGGACAGGTTGGTGACCTCTCCTATTCTCACTCTTCCCGAACCAGGAAAGCGGTTCACAGTCTTTTCGGATGCGTCACGAGTGGGACTTGGCTGTGTTCTCATGCAAGACGGTAAGGTGATTGCTTATGCGTCAAAGCGATTAAAAAGCACGGCGTAATTATCCCACTCATGATTTGGAGTTAGTCTGCGGTTGTCTTTGCTCTCAAGATTTGGAGGCATTATCTATCTGGCGAGCCTTGTGATATTTTCACAGATCACAAGAGTCTCAAATATATCATCACTCGAAGGATCGAATTTGAGGCAAAGGAGGTGGTTGGAGTTGATCAAGGACTATGATCTTACTATTCAGTATCATCCAGGCAAGGCCAATGTTGTTGCAGATGCTCGAGTGCAAGGCGACTCCCGCTACTCTAGATTGCCTTATTGCTGATTTTGATCGCATGGGAATATCTTATTGTTATGCGGGCACAACACATGTTGAGACACAGCTTGATCCTTGAGTCGGCTATTCTAGGTGCGAAAGCACAACTGTGAGTGACCGGTTATTACAGGAGGTTAGGAAGCGTGCGGATGAGGGCAAAGAGGGTGATTTTAGTATGGATGATTACGGTACTTTGAGGTTTAAAGGCCGTCTTTGCGTCGCAAAAGGCGGAGGTCAAAGATGATATCTTGAGGGAGGCACATCGCACTCCATTGCTTTATTCATCTGGTGAGACTAAGATGTATCGAGATCCAAAAGCAAATTTTGGTGGAAAAGAATGAAGGTGGATATTGCTAACTATGTGGCTTCTTGTGGTGTTTGTCGACAAGTGAAAGTCGAGCACAAGCGCCCTGCAGGTTATTGCGCCTTTGGAGGTACCCCAGTGGCCTTGGGATGATATCTCTATGGACTTTGTGGTGGCGTTGCCTCGATCTTGTGAGGAAGGATGCGATTTGGGTAGTGGTGGATCAATTGATGAAGTCTGCGACTTCATTCCTATCCTTACGATAAATTCAATGAGTGATCTAGCTCCTATTTATGTGCGTGAAATAGTAAGGCGCATGGTGTGCCAAAGACCATCATTTACAGCGAGGGCCAAGTTTGTCTCCAAGTTCGGGAGAGTGCGCATAGTGCATTGGGCACACAGCCCGCTTTAGTACTGACGTTTCACCCCAGACATGATGGGCATCAGGCGTACTATTCGGACTTTGGAGGACATGTTGCGATCTTGCGTTTTGTCTTGGAAGGGTAGTTAGGAGGACGATTACCACTTGCGAGTTTGCTTATAATAATAGTTACCATTCCAGTATTAGAGCCGCGCCATTTGAGGTTCTCTATGGGCGGAAGTGCAGATCGCCACTTTGTTGGGATGCGAGGAGAGAAGGCGATTTGGGTCCTGGATTGAAGACCGTTGAGCGCGTGGCCATGGTGAAGCGAGATCACATTAGCGGCTTGTGAGCGCATGAGAAAAGTTATCTTGATTTGAGGAGGCGTGACTTGGAGTTTGCGGTGGGTGACCAGTGCTCTTGAGAGTGTCTCCCACTAAAGGTATTGTTGATTCGGTACCAAAGGAAGCTTAGCCCGAGGTGCGTTGGACCGCTCGATTATTGCAAGAATTGGGAAGTTAGCCTACCGTTTGGACCTTCCTGAGTCCATGCGTGGGGTTCACAATGTGTTTCACGTCTCGATGCTGAGAAAGTTTTTGAGAGACCCGAGCATAAGATTTCATTGGAGCGTGACTATTGAGCAAGACCTCACGGTTGAGTCGCGTCCGGCGATCTCGGAGAGGTCGGAGCGAGTCTTTGAGGCACAAGGCGTTGGTATCGTCAAGGTCTTTGTGGACACATCGATCGAGAGAAGCGACTTGGGAGTTGGAGTCTCGCATGCGCGAGCAATACCCGGAGTTGTTCACGTCGGGTACGTGTTATTTTATTGTTTAATTTCAGCAGTGTAGTTTTTATTTGAGTAGAACGGCGAGTAGAATTCGGGGTCAAATTCTGTTAAGGGGGGTAGAATGTAATACTCTGAAAAAAATAATATTAATATTATAATCACGTCTTAAGGGTCGGTGCGTAATTAATCAAATAGTATACACAAAAATAGAATATTTCAGAGTTTTTTTAGAGCTATATAAATAGATTGTGGGTTTTCTAGAAACCCTAATAGTTTTTATTCTTTCCACTACCTTATGGTTTTACCTTGCATCTTTTGCTGGTTGCTAGTGATTCGTATGGCAACAGGATGTTGGGTCGGCAAGAAGAAGTGTCTCCACCGCAGCCATCCGTGGTCGGAAGTCTTGGCTCGGATGGAGCAAGTCGAGAAGACCAGACTTTGATCTTGCAGACGATTGCCCAGAACACCGCCAGTGGCCAAGGTGCTCAATTGGCAGTGGGAGGAGCCGGTTCTAACAGCTCCCTATTTGATGATTTTCTAAGCACGAAGCCTCCCGTGTTCTCTCGTTCAGAGGATCCTCTTGAGGCCGATGATTGGCTTCGAAGCATCAAGCGGAAGTTGATCATCACTCAATGTGCCGATAATGAGAAGGACTTATATGCCTCCAACCAACTCGAAGGAGCAGTTGGTACATGGTGGGATAATTTTTACGCCATGCTGCCTGCCAGTCACGTTCCATCATGGGACGAGTTCTGGTTGGCTTTCCGAGCGGAGCATGTTCCCACAAGCATTGTGTGCATCAAGAGGCATGAATTTCTCATGTTGAAGCAAGACATGAAGTCCGTGAAGGAGTATCTCTACGAGTTCAATCATTTGGCTCGTTACGCTCTGGACGATGTCTGCACTGATGCAAGGAAGCAAGATCAGTTCTTGAATGGGCTAACGGAAGTGTTGCAGCTGGAGCTCGCTGCACATGACTTCTGCAACTTCCAACATCTGGTTGGCAAAGCCATTGTGGTGGAAAATAAGATGCAAGCGGTTGTGGAATTGCGAAAATGCAAGAGGGCTACACAAATTTTAGCAAGCCGCGGTTTTCAAGAACCGTGTGCTTGGCAGCCCACCCCTCCTGAATTTCAAGTCCCGGCACCTCCGAGATCTCCTATGTAAATTTATCATCCACCTCAGCAAGAGATCCAGCAGGGGCGGCCCAACCGAGACAAGAAAGCTACTTGTTTCACTTGCGGCAATTTGGGGGCATTTTGCAGAATTTTGTCTGGAGAAGCACCAAGTTATTTCCGGTCAACACCAAGATCATGAAGCATCCCTTGATCAGAGGTTCCATGTCACTTTTCAGAACATTGGATGTGGTCGTGTGAACCATGTCATTGCTGAGGAGGCAAAGGAAGCACCGACGTCGTGTTGGGCACATTTCCAGTCAATTCGACTCCCGCGACCGTGTTGTTCGACTCTGAGGCTTCTCACTCTTTCTTGTCAAGAGGCTTTGCTACACTCCATAATATCTCACTCAACTTGATGCCTGCACCTATGGTGATTCAATGGCCGGGCACAGAAATGAGAAGCACACATGAATGTCGCGAAGTTGAGATTGAGATTAAAGGGGTGAAGTTTTCTGATAATTTGATTGTGATAAATTCAGCGGGCCTTGATGTTATTCTTGGGATGAATTGGCTATCCAAGAACCTTGGTCAAATTGATTGTGCCTACAAATCCATCACTCTCACAAGTTCTCTTGGTTTGCAAGTCATAGTGGGGCGAAATTGGCGCACCCACATCTCTATGCCCTTAGCGGCAAAGAAGAAGCCATGCAATCAAGAGATCATATATCCTTACCACCAGACGCATAGTGTAGCGAAAGAAGAGCTGAAGCAGACTGATCCAACGAAGAGCGCGCCGGTGAAGTGGTCATATTCGATCATCCAACATTGATGCAGTGGTCGTAGTCGAATGTCTCCTCCAGCAACCTCTGCGGTTCCTTGTAAAGATCGCGGATCGTCCTCAAACGCAACAGCAATTGCAGTAGCGCCTCTACGGTATCCACACGTCTAGGGAAGAAACTATCGAACGCCGGTGTGCTAGCACCAAGTATCACGGCGGGGCTCTCATGAAGATGGCGGCTAGGGTTTCGGTGAAGCAACTCAAGTCTCTCGTCTGTCGCATGTATCACCCCCTTTCCTAGTAGCCTCAAGCATATCCTTATATAGTGCCCGTGACGGATCCTATCCGAACACATTTGATGAATTGTATCCGTACTGGTTTGTTCCAACCCGTTACGTGTATGATCCTGTAGGTTTATGCTTAATCAGTTGTGACTCAGAAACCATTTCCGACCACGAGTCGTTAGCAGTTCCTAATAGGACATAACAATTCCCGAACACAAACAAATTATATCGTACGAAATATAATGCAATATGATCTACGACCAGGTCCTCATCACTTACGACCAGGTCCTATCTCTATAAGACCAATTCGTATTTGGTCAAGACCAGTTCATAACTCCTTACAACCAGGTTTCGGCTACTTTGTGATTACGTTCGACTAGTCTACGACCAGCTCGTATCTCCATACGACTAGTCCATAATTGATCGAACTAAGCAACTTACTCATCTCCCTTTGCCTCATGATATCTGGTTGAACTCCAGGTGAGATATTATGTCATCCATGGACTGTTCAATACTTTCTCGATCAAGTGTCGGATAACTTATGTGGTCGAACTCTTCGACCACCAGTGGCATGGCCATGCACTTTTCTTATCCGATCACTTCGAGGGGCCCAGAGATATCTCTCCTGTTATGTTAGGAGGGGTAAATCCCATATCCGACCTGCCACATCCCTCCACATGTTTCATAGCATACCTGAATGCTACCTTTATAATTACCCAGTTACGAGTAGCGTTTGGCAACCCCTAAGAGTGCTATTACATATGTAGGGAACCATGCTGATCTCTAGTCTAAGGATTATACATCATCATTGCTTGAGACCAACTAATGACACATAGAATCATAACAATCTCAATAGTGTCTCAAGGCGGGTCTATCCAATACCATGTTCTCTAATATGTGTTCACATTATCGATTCGATATCTCTATATCCATGACCGATGACACATGGTCATCAATCAATACATGTGTTGGTCGTAGAGTCACTGGTGTTTCGACCAGTGACATCCGACTAGGGATACATTTACAACGACATCATATAAGTTAAAAGAGTGTCACCAATAAGTCACATATTTGTTAATCTTTATAACTAATGATTCATTCAAGCAACATAATAACATTTGTTCATTAACTCATAAATATGGACGAAATACAATCTTTTCTATGATTGCCTCTAGGACATATCACCAACATGCCTGGCTATATTTGTGAAGAAGAAGGACCACAGTTTGCTGATGTGTGTTGACTACCGTCTGCTAAATGAGGTCACAATCAAGAACAAGTATCCACTTCCACGGATCGATGATCTGTTCGACTAACTATTCGGTGCTCGTATATTTTCTAAGATTGATTTGAGATTGTGCTACCATCAAATTAGGATTAGATATGAAGATATTCCAAAGTCAACATTCTCAACTCGCTATTGAATTTATGAGTACACTTTGATGTCCTTCGGGTTGACGAATGCACTGACCTATTTTATGAGCATCATGAATTCAGTTTTCATGGAGTATTTGGATAAATTTGTAGTCATATTTATTGATGACATCCTCATATACTCCAAGTCGGAAAGGGAGCATGAAGAACACATTTTTTGGGTTGGAAAAGTTCTAGGAACATCGACTTTATGCCAAATTCAGCAAATGTGAATTTTGGCTAAAAGAGTTTTCCTTTTTGGGTTATGTGCTATCCAAAGGAGGAGTTGCTATGGATCCAAGCAAAGTACAAGATGTGCTTAATTGGGGACAGCCCAAATCAGTCCCCGACATCCGCAGTTTCCTCGATCTTGTAGGCTATTACCGCCGCTTCATCGAGAATTTCTCAAAAATAGCGAGACCGATGACCCAATTGTTGAAGAAAGAAAAGAAGTTTGAATGGTCGGCAGAATGTGAAATGAGCTTTCAGATGTTGAAGGTTTGTTTAACCACTGCACAGTTCTAGTTCTGCCGGATATCCACAAAAACTTTGATATCTACTGCGATGCATCCCGCTTTGGACTCGGATGTGTTCTTGTGCAGGAAGGCAAAGTTGTGTCATACGTGTCCAGGTAATTGACATCTCATGAGGTGAATTATCCCACTCATGACCTTGAGCTTGCAGCAGTGGTCCATGCTCTGAAGGTGTGGCGACATTTCCTTATCGACAATCGTTGCGAGGTCTACATTGATCACAAGAGCTTGAAATATATTTTCACTGAAGCTGATCTGAACCTAAGACAAAGAAGATGGTTTGAATTGATCAAGGACTATGATACTGGAAGGACTATGATATTGGACTCCATTATCATCTGGGGAAAGCCAATGTTATTGCCGATGTATTGAGCCAAAAATCGCAATGCAATTACATTTGAGTTAGTCCCAAAACGAAGTCCCTATACAATGAATTTTAGCGGCTCAACTTGGAGATGGTCAGCGAGGGATTTCTTGCTGCACTGGAAGTGAAACCTACCCTCGAGGACCAAATCAAGGTGGCCTAAACAAATGATAAGGGTATGAAAAGGATTAAGGAGAAGATGACGACCAACAAAGCAACGACTTTCTCCGAAGACAACTAAGGTGTCTTATGGTTTGGGAAACGATTGGTTGTGCCGAATGACGCAAAGCTTAAGGGATTAATTCTTCATGAAGCCCGTGATTCTCTCTTCTCCATTCATCCAGGAAGCACAATGATGTATCGAGACTTGAAGCAAAAATTGTGGTGGACTCGGATGAAACGGGAAATTGCACGGTTCGTTGCCGAGTGTGACATATGTCAACAGGTGAAAGCGGAGCACCAAAGGCCAGCGGGTATGCTTCAACCTCTCCCTGTTCCCGAGTGGAAATGGGGTGAAGTTGAGATGGATTTCATCACTAGACTCCCAAAAACACAGCAAGGTTATGACTCTATTTGGGTAATTATCGACTGATTATCGAAAGTTGCTCATTTTCTCCCTATCGAGACCACCTTTTCAGGATCAAAATTGGCGGAGTTGTACATCTCAAGGATTGTATGTCTCCATGGGGTGCCTAAGAGGATTGTTTCAAATCGAGGTACTCAATTTACCTCGCATTTCTAGAAATGCCTCCATGAGGCTATGGGAACACAATTATCCTTTAGCACCTCATATCATCAGCAAACTGGAGGCTAAATTGAGAGGGTAAATCAAAATTTGGAGGACCTATCGAGGGCTTGTGTGCTGTCCTATGGCAAGAAATGGGACAAATGTTTGCCCGTTCGCTGAATTCTCCTATAACACAAGCTATCAAGCTAGCCTCCAAATGTCACCTTTTGAAGTGCTATATGAGAGAAGGTGTAGGACACCCCTTAACTGATCTGAGTCTAGAGAGAGACAATTATTTGGCCCAGATTTGATAAATGAGGTCGAAGAACAAGTACATGTGATCCAAGATTGACTTTGGAAGGCTCAATCTTGTCAAAAGTGTTATGCCAACCGTCGCCGACACGAGCTGAGTTTTAAGGTGAATGATTATGTTTACCTTAAGGTCACCCCGATGAAAGGAGTACATCATTTTCACGTCAAGGGAAAGTAGGCACCTCGCTACATCGGGCCATTCCGAATTCTAGCAAAGCAAGAATTGGTGGCCTATTAGATGGAACTGCCACCATCACGTTCAGATGTGCCCAATGTATTCCATATGTCTCAAACGAAGAAGTGCATGCGAGTTCCAACTGAAGCCACTGAGTTAGAAGATTTTGAATAGCAACCTGGTATTTTGTACCAGGAGCACCCGATTGGTATTCTTGGTGAAATCGAATGCAAGATAAGGAACCACACTATTAAGCTTCTAAAAATTCAATGTAGTGGCCACACTGAAGGGGAAGCAACCTGGGAACATGAGGACCAAATGCGGACTGAGTATCCCTATCTTTTCCATCCGTCTGAAGTGCCTTTGAATCAAGAAAGGAAAGGTTAAACAAAGCAACAGAAAGGAAAATGTGTTAGCAACGTCATGTTGCCTTGACAGGATCTCTCAGCACTATCTTTGAAGCAAATCAAGACAAGATATGGTGCATTTCGTTGGAGTTGAAAGAACCGTCTAGAAGCTTTCCGGTCTAATTTTTGAACTACCGGAAACTCGGGGACGAGATTCTTTGTAGGGGGGGGGGGTATTGTAACATCCCAAACTGGGTTTATGTTTCAAATGTAATAAAAATGAGGATAAATTAAAACTTTTGCTACCTCATGTATTATTGCCTTGTTTGAAACCTCTTCCTTTAATTGGTGAAAACTCAAACTCCACATTTCCCCAATTAAACTCAGTCATAAACATCCTTCATGAAAATTTTGTGCCCAATCTCTGGAAATAATTTTCATTGGACCTAGGAGTGATGTTTAACACCTCAGAATTATTTCATAATTTTCAGAAATTATTTGATAATTTTTGAGACAAGTCAAACATTAGTCAAACTCCTATAATAGCCTTCTGGAATTTTTAGAGAAAAATGTAGTGCATAAAAGTCTCTGAAAATTTTATATAAGGTTCTTCTTGCTGTCAGCAATCTCCATTTAAAATTTCATAATTTTTGGAGCTTGTTTGCTATCTTAATTAATTATCCTAAGTCAGCTCAGCAAATAACTCAAAATCAGCTTTTACTATTCCTTGGACTCAAGTCACACTCGGGTTCAAGCCGTTCGGTTCGATCGGATCAACTAATCGCACCGACTCGGCCGCGATCGGCGATTTCAATTTCGGCCGTTAGATCTCGATCGTGCGATCTGCGCTCGAGGTGACGTTCGGACCGCCGATCCTCCCCTCTGCTCTGAACCGTTCATCTGAAGATCAGCGGCTCCGAAAAGAGGAAACGTTCGGACCGCCGAACGCCTCGCGTAACGTGAACCGTAGGATCCAAATCAACGGTCCAGGATTAAGTGAGCGTTTGAATCGTTATAATCGACCCGTTCTTTTTCAGCCGTCCGATTAAATCCAGCGGTGGCGGCTATCGTCTACCTCGTCGCATTCGCTCGCATGATCAGCGATGAGTGGTGAAAATTTGAGCGTGGCGACATCGGTCACTTCTCCTTTAATATGACTCTTCGCATTTAATGCTTCCGTCCGGCCGCCTCCATAGTCGTGGTCTCCACTGTTGTCACTTGCTCCCATCGCCCTCAGTCAACCTCAGCAGTGCATCGCCATTTTTCATGCCGTTGCTCCCCTTTTGCTTCTCCGGCTATAAAACTCCTCCAGTGGCTTCCTTATCCTCCTTTAAACACCCTCGAGCTCCAAACATTGCTTCTAGTACCCGAGTGAGCTCCATTTCAAAATTTGCTCTTGGCCGCCATTGTTGGAGCTTCGGGTCCTTCGGTGAAAGTGGTGCTCCGGGCCTTCTCTTTCAAAACCCTTGCTTCCTCAGTTACTTGGCATCTCATAGAATATTAACCCTCTGTCAATTTTGCCTTTGACAGATGGGAGCAGCTCAATTTCTATTTTCCCCCTTTCAGCCGCAAAGGGTGCTCTTCTTCTTTAGCTCTGGTAAGTGCACCATTTTCAAACTCCTTGCTCCCTCCGCTTACTCTCATCTCGGTGCGCATTAGCCCTCAATCAATTTCACATTTGGCCGCAGGGATCGTATCAATTTGATTTTCCCCCAAATTCGGCCGAAAACGTTCAATTTCGTCTCCAGCTCGGGTAAGTCATCCATTGCTCGATTCTTTGCTGCTGTAGATGCGCGTTAGTATTAGGATCGTGTTGGTGCTCTTGGTTAGCTTAGCCGTGCTCTAGATCGCCGGCGATTAGCCGGAGATCGCCTTTGTAAATTTTGTCGGACGAAATCGCGAGTCGTCTTTTGTCGATGAATCTGGATCGTCTGATCTTCGATCGACGGCCCATAGCAGAGAGAGCGTTCGAACGATTCGGGTCCGCGCGGGACGTTGGATCCCAGATCAACGGCTCGCGTGCGTGGCGCATTCGGACGATCCGCGCTTTCGGATCAGCGTGGGCCGTTGTATCCTAGATCAACGGTCCAGATCTGAATGAACGTTCGGACCGCCGAACTTCTGTTAGCATCTCGTTCGTTAGTTTTTCATCCAACGGCTGGTGATTAGGGTTGGCGCGTTCGCTCTATCGCTGCGCGTATGGATCGTTGGATCCAAGATCAACGGTTCACGTACGTGTGAACGTTCGGACCGCCGGACATCCTTTGGCATCTGGTTCGTTCATCTTTCATCCAACGGTCGGTGTTTAGGGTTCGCGCGTGAGTTCTGTGCTCTGTGTTTGGGCCGTTTGTTTTCGGATCATCGGCCCAGATTTGTCCACGTCGTTTATCCGAGTGTATTTCTCGGATGGAGTTATTTATCAACTGAAAAATAGTTTTATCTTCCAAAATGCATAAGTAATTTTCTGTAACTTCAAAAATGATAAAACCAGTGCCATTATTTTTCTTTCTTAGTAAACTTATTTCCAGTATAGGTTGCTCATTTATCTCGATGAGAGAAAAGATTTATTTTGAAAGTAAGCATTAAACTGATTATCTTTGCAACAGAAAAATAGTGAACCTTAGAAAACTCATAACTAATTATTGAAAGCTTCAAATAAGATGAATCCAGTGGGGCTGTTCATCTTATAGGATTTTTGATTTATCATAAAAATTTCAGTAGCTGAATCATTCTAGAAAATTTCACTAAAATCATTGCTTAGGTGAATAGTGCTGTTTTTCATTTTCTGACCGACTAAAATGGTTTTGGCCATAACTTTTGCATTGAGAATCCAAATCAATTGGTTCTTGTTGCTTTAGTTCATAAAAATTATGCTCTTTCTACTGTAAAAATTTGAGAGCTTTTTGTTGAAGTTGACTGTTGGATCTTTTCGGTTTCTTTTTGCCTTATTGGTTCTTTTTGGTTCTTTCGATAGGATCCGAAGAGCACATTGATAATCTTGTTGATCCACAGCATCACCCTGACCCACAGCAAGCAGGCAAGATATTTGATCATAAATGTCCCATTACTTTCAAAGTCTAATATCTTGTTTACAAATTATGTGTATGCATTGCTTTTGTGTCCAATTATTTTTGCCCTGTTTAGAGGTAGCTATTCCTAATGCATTGTTGCCTTTAAAATGTTATCTCCTGCCACAACCATAAGTTATTATCATCGCTGGTGAATTAGAGCCGGTGATTTAATTACGCTCTTTTACTGTTTTTGCGATGTTATGCTTAGAAATGCTTAGCTACCGGTAGAATTGGGCGGTTATCGACTTAGTCGATGACCTTGATCACACAAATCATTTTGTTTATTTTTGGTTCAGCACCTTATGCTTTCGTTTTGTAAAAACCGAAAATGAAACAAAATGATTTGACTTGGGCACAATGGCATGTTGGTGTGATTGTTGGGTGTGACAAGGAAAGGTGCCAGTCCCTGGGGCCGAAGTGTTACTTGTGTCACTAAGCCAAGCGCTTATGCGTGCTAACCACGCGAGAGGATATGGGACCTCTCTTGACTTAGTACTTTGGCGTGGGTTATCTCAAGTCGCGAGGAGGGGTTGTGTGTGTTGTGTGAAACATGATATGTGTTCTCGATGTTCTTGTGTTGGGTGTGCGGTGGTGGAGATTAGGGTAGGCTCTCCACCTCGAGGAGCATTGTAGTTGTCCAAGGCTTTACTGCGACGGGTAGTTGACCGAGGCTTTACAATGACTCAGAGCACAGCGTATGGGTTTCTATCCATACTGGCGGCTCGTGAATAATTCACAATATTGGAAATGTCTCGTAGGACTTAGCCGTGTAGGCATACCTAAGGAAGTGTGCTTAATAGCTTGGCAAAAGGCGATGCAGCGTGTGGGTACATTGGTACACCCTGCAGGATAAAACTATTCGAATAGCCTCGTCCTAGGTTATGGACATGCTTGGTAAGGTCGTGCAAGAACTAGACTACAACCTTTTAAACTTAAAATTTGACATGGTTGGCATGAATGGGTAATTCATGCTATTGTTGTGGTGACTAATGGTTTAGTCACTTCGGGACTATTTTCTTCGTTGTTGCTACTTGATTACTCTGCTTTTATCAAATAAAATCAGATTGCAAAATTGCCTTTGATCTATTACATTATTGCAAATAAAACTTGCTTTATGCTTAAAAATTTGAGTCCTAACTTTGCTCCTTAAATAAGCTTGCATATAGTTATTGTATAGATCTGTTATCATTCTTATATATCTTGCGAGTACATTCAAAGTACTCACCCGATTTTTTTCTTTGGTGCTTTTGTTCTGCAGAGGAAGAAGGTGAGCCCCAAGGGCCTCACTTTTGTGAGTTGTCTTTGTGGATTCGACGACTAGCTTGGCGGTCCGGTCGGTTGCCTTGTGGGTTAAAGGCACACTGATTGGCTCTTTTGTTTATGACCATCTTATGGCACTTTTGCTTCCGCTGTTAATTTCTTTATGTATTTGTCATTTGGCCGGTTGGCCTCTCTTTTGTAATGACTATCCTTTATTTATGTTATCTTCTGGATTGTTGTTTTTGTTTCGGTTCTATGTGAATGAATGGAATTGATGCATGAACTTTGTAAAGGGGTGTTTATACTGCATTTCTGGGAAGTATACATGTCTCGAGTCTCGGATTATCTGCTTTGTGATGCTAGGACCGAATGGGTGGTTAAGCATTACAAGCCCGATAAACCGGGGTCTCACAGGTATGTTTGTAACATACCCAAAAATCCTTAAGTTGGTTAGCTGAGCATATCATGTTCATGCATGTAAATTATGGATCAATGTAAACTTTTGTTGTTATAATAAAGTTTGCTCAGAAATTTAAAACTTTTAATTTGAATATAAGCTTTTAAGTGAATCTAGAAAATTTTATTTATAAAAGTTTCTAGGGATAATTTATTTAAATAGTAGATTATTTATCATGAATTAATATAATTTTTTACAAAATTTTAAGAAGTCAAACCAACCCCATAAAACTCCAAACCTAATCCATGAGGCAGATATGAAAATGAATTAAATTTGACAACTTGAGAATGAACAGTGCCTGCAACCAATGTTCCTATGTTCCATTTAAATCTGAGAACACTCACAAAAATTTTCATAATTTTTAGAGTCGATTTGCTATTTTAAATAATTCGGTCAAACTTTTGTATTTTGGTCAAAATCAAATCAAAACCCTAACCCAAACCCAGCTCCGACCGGACCGGACTCAATTTGACTTGACTCGATCGCACTGACTAAACTCCAACTCGAGTCAGACTCCGACCGAACTGCTCAACCGTGCCACTTTGCTTCAGCCTTTGACGAGCGGGCCACGCCGGTCGGAACAGCCGTCGTCTTCCTCGCGCCGCTCAATCGAGTGCGCTGGCACTGCCCCTGCTCGCCACAACGTCACCTTCGACACCTCATGCTTCCATGACTTCCTTGAAGTGTCGCCTGGGTCTCACCAAGTCCCTGAGCCAATCCATTCTTTTCTTCTCGCACTCTCTCGCGCTCTACGACCTCTTCTTCGTTTCCACCAAGGAAGAAGACGAGGGAAGCACCGCTGCCTCAGTGACCTGCGTGAGCCTGTGACCCCACCGTTGGATTCCACTCCTAACATCGTGTCCATTTTTGTCGGTCTGAGCTCGCTTTGTCCACGGAGTCGACAGGAGCAACTTCATCTTCTTCACCTCCGTCGGCCATGGTCGCGTAGCTCATCGGCGTCCTGGGGAACCTTACTCCACACCATCTTGTCCATTAAGATCACATCCTTCCACTGAGTCTTTTGGTGAGGTTAATTTGATTTTGTTGCATCGTCGAGGGAGTGCGACCCCTTTTTCCTCATTTGCGGTGAACCGCCGCCACCACCATTCCGGTCATCACCAACCTCCCTCATCATCGTTTTCTGGTGCATTGCGTTCCTGGAAATGAGGTGATCCTGATGCGCTCTTTCCCGAGTCTCCTTGATCATTGTAGCACCTTCTCCACGTGCATCACCCATTCGTCTCTGCCTCCGACTATCGCAAGTTTGCCACCGGCAGCCTTTGGACTCCGCGTCACCCCTAGCAAGTTCGCGAGGACATCCTGCAGTTGGTGGTGTTGACCCCAAGCCCGGAGCACCACTCCTATGCCGGCTCCACCAGCGGGTTAAGGTGTTAATCCCGTCATTAGTGCTAATCATTTCTTTTAAATGTGTGTATGACGTGTAGGCCCAACTGGTAATGAACATTATTAGAAATTTAATTAAAACTCGATTAAGTATTTGAGTCTATTACATGTGGGCCCAGTCCATTAATTGCACAGTACACAGATCAAGGGACTGGTGGACTGAGCTCATGGGCCTTCAGTCCATGCACTGTGTTGTGGACTTAGAGTATGACATGTAGACCCCACATGTCAGTACATTTTTCTCCAGAAATTAAAAAGAAAAATATAAACACTATCCCGTGGTCCCCACATGTCAGTGACTAAGGCTAGGTTAATTTGGGTATAAAAAGTATTCTATGCATTTAGAAAATACGAAATGAATTACTTTTGCACTGAAAATGGCTTAAACTTCAAAAATTCATAAGTATTTCATTTTATCTCCAAATTGAGTCAAATAAAATTTTCTAGTTTTAATTTTTACTGTAATTTAAGTTGGAATAGGTTTTAAATATGTTCCTATTATGAAATTTTTTGATATTCAAAATATTTGAACACTAATGCAATTAACATTGAAAAACTTATAAAAAATCTAACTGAACTCCAATAGAACTAAAATTTTCACCTAAAATCACCTAAAATCACACTATACCTACTATATGAATTTCATGCCATTTTTAATATTTGAATTTTCAGTTTTATTTGGCGTTCATCACAATATCGGTTTTCGTTGGGTTTTTTTTACGATTCCGACGTATTCGTGAGTTTAACCTGAGGTTGAGCAAGTGGTACCAGCAAAGGCAAGTAATCCCACCTTTGACCATATTGCTCCTACTAATTCCAATAAAATGTATATATTGATTTTAAGGATTTTATGCATTGCTTTAAATTCAAATACCTGTATGTCAGTTGGGTAGATGTAGCTATGTCCTCTTTGCTGCAATTCCCTTCCTATGAAAGTTTAATATATAGTTACCATTGATGCTTAAGATTATGTGTTATATAGGGGTGTTTGTTGATTTACAGAACGATGCTTAGCCATGCTAATAGTTGTAGTCGATAATGGTTGATGGAACTAGTCCATCGATCGAGATGAATCAAATATTGTCAGAACTTGAGGATTATAATCTGATCATCGAATCTGGTTTTTGTGGACACATTGGACATTGGGTTCTTTATATTTTAACTTGGATGGGTGCAGGGTGATGATGAAATGTTGTTTCAGAATTTTGTAACCCCGTTTGAGTGATTAAGGACCGGTGTGTGTGGTGCTGAACCAAGTCTTATGTGTAAGCACACGCTGGGTTAATGGCGAATGCTTGGCTTATTAATTTGTAGTGTGTTAGCTATCAAACCATAACTAGATTGACAATTGTAATAGTTATTGTTGTGTTGTCAATCTAGTTGGGGTATGTGACTGCCCTTAAGGGCCGCTTGTGTTTGCGGGTAGCTTCGCAAGGACTTACTTACACAATGAGGTGTGACCGTGGTTCAGGTGACCGATAGTCTGCCATGGTGTGTATCCTCGAGTGGTTTAATATCTAGCACATGGCATTGTAACGACCTCGTTATGATATCTCATCACAGTCCTACGGAAGAGTGCATTGGCTGACATTGAGAAATATTCATATCGTGTGGGTAAAGCTGTACAAACTCTGCAGAGTCATAAATCTATTCGAATAGCCATGTCCCCGGTTATGAACATTGCTTGTGGGAGACCATGCACAGTTAGATAGGAATAGGATGAGGGTATGTTTGGGATTGGTATGTTATCACGAACGGGAAGTTTATGTGTTGATGGTTAGTTTACCTAAGTGGGGACAACCACTTTGGGTATGATTTTATGATGGTTAACTTGTGGAAATATTGATCATGAAATGAAGTACTTACTGTTATATATTGTTTCAAAAATTTGTCAAATGGTAATTTAAATCTATACCAGTTATCTCATTGAACAACCTTACTTTATGCTGAAAATGAACCATTTTACCTTTGCTTTGATACTCAAATACATCTTATATATATATATATATATATATATATATATATATATATATATATATATATATATATATATATGCTTGTAAGACTTGTGAGTACAACTTTGTACTCAATCGGATTGTCCACTTTTTCAGGTGAGAACGACAGACGCATCGGCTTTAATCCCGGTCGGTTGCCCATCGGGTTGTGGTGCACCATTGGGAAGGTTGTTTTAGTTTACTTGATATTTTATTCTTTTTTTAATGTCTTCCGCTGCTGATTTTTATTTGTTAAATTCAAATGTAGCTGGTCGGCCGAACAGTGTAAAATGCTAATTTAGAGTTAGTTTCAATTCTCTAGCAATAGAATAGTATTTTGTTATATTTAAATCGTGTATGATTGTGATATAATGTTGTTTGGATATGTGCATGTTAGCCGCTGATCCTGGGAGCTAACATGAGACACATTTCTGGGTACTCGAAATCATTCTTGTTTCTGATTGAGGGTTGCGTCTTTGGCAAAATCACTTGACTTGAAATGAGTTCGATTTTGGGGTCCTCATAGTGACCCAGTGAAGCATGAGCTTACTAAGCACATTGGTGTTGATGCTTCATACACTAGCTGACAGGTGCAGAAGGGAGTACTTGCTTTACAGTTTGTGCCCTCAGAGTTACAGATTGCCGACTTCTTCACAAAGCCACAAACTAGGGTGCAATATTTGTATTTTATCTCTAAACTCAGTATGTGTGATTTACCATGAGTTTGAGGGGATGCTAAAATAGAAATCCTTTTGTATTTTTTTATCTGTATATGATATATCTCCTTTGTACTCCTTATATATTGCCCATTTAGTCTCTTGAATATACATATAGTATTCATAACATCCCGCGCATCCGACAACAATGGTGCACGCCTACACTCCCCTAATCCGAGCCGTCCGACTGAAATCCAAAGGCTGGCATGCTAGTAGTTCAGAGTTCAGACGAAGCTTTTTTTTTTTTTGGTTCCGAGCTATTGGCAGCAAAGGCAATCCACGAACTTTCTAGAAATGAAAAATATAGAAACTTGGCAAGAGAGGCATTTAGTACACACATTCACTTCTTAAGGAAGGCAACAGATGCAATAACAACATCAGCTCATACAATCACTTGTTTACTGTTTTTGCCACCATTCTTATACAAGGAAGCGTCAGGTATATCCAACACACAATTTAACTTTTTTCTTATTCAGATCCACCTTCGGACGAGTGCCAGACTGCCAGTGAATACGCCATCTTTCTCAGCAACTCTCTGAATAACTTCAGCATAACAGAAAGGGCCATGACTTTGATTCACGTCTAAATCTACAAAAGCTCTCCTTTGGTTGATACTTAATCTTGGGACCATAAATTAATTTTAACCCCAATCCTGAGACCGTAGATAAATCTTTGTGAGCCCCCATCATCTCAATACGATCATGTCAAACAATGGAAATGGAATCGAGCATAATTAAGGTCGGACCTGGATTTCTTCAGCCAGTCTTCCACCTTGGGACACTGATGTCGCGAGCATCAGAAAGGTGGGCTCTCTGGTGCCCTGCATCCTCTAAATTGGGCGACGGCGACATCGCCCGCGAACACCGAAGACGGTGACGGCACGATCGCCGGGGATCCCACCTTCCCTTACTTCAGTTGTCTCCGCCGAGTAGAGCGCGGAGGCGGAGGTGGCTGCAGGATTGGTGCTGAGGAAGCCGGCGTCGGAACGGTGGGTCCCATCGGTAGCGTCGAAAGCTGGGTGACGAGCGGATTGATAGAATTCTTTAAATTCTTTCCCTGTTTATTCCCCCTTCGTTTTGTTTTCATAATTATTAATATTATATCATAGCCGGACCTTCTTGGTCCAACTGTTTTCCTTTTAAAAAAAGCTAGGTGGAGAATGGGGAATTTTGTGGAATAAATCCCACGTATGCATGGATCTCCTGCACTTCCACTACCGTTTGATCGCGTCGAGATTCATACCTCTCTCTCACCACTGCTCATCCATTTTGCAGAAAAGCCCTCCACCCCCCCACCCACCCACACACACTTCGGTAGCGGAGTGACGGTGCGGTATGGCCGGATCCGACTGTGGCACAGCTCGAGACGACCGAATCGGCGCCGATGTGGCACGGCAGCTCGGCCGGGGTTTGGTGCCGCTTGAGTGGGGTTTCCAGCAGCGACACTCGAGGTTTCCAGCAATAGCTTGAGCGGGACTTTGGCGACACATGACGTGTCTGACAGCAGCGACGATGGGGTTTTGAGGGTTTCCGATGACAGGGATGGGTTTATGATGACAGCGGTAGGTTTTTAGGTAGTAGCGGCATTGGGTCTCCCTCACCAGAGACGGAAAAGATTTGGGTAGGAGAGGGAAGAAGAGAAATGGATGTGTGTGTGTGTTTTTTTGCAAAATAGAGTGAGAAAGTGGCACTGTTCTTAAAGGACATCCAAGGGCACCGCATGCATGTCCTGAATTTTGTGACTTCTTTTTCGAATCCATGGAACTCTTGGAGCCACCAACTACATTGCGGGCGTTTGGTTTAAAGAAATTTGAAAGAAAAAAGGCAGGATTTTCGAATCCATAGGAATTTGTAACGTAGCAATCTTTGGAACAAAGGAACGTGCGTAGAAAAAACGTAGGATAGCATTACCCTTCAATAGATTTCATAGTAATATGATATATTATTAAAGCAATAGAAAAAGAAGCAACCACATTCATACTCAAGGGCTAGACGACGTTCGCTTTTAATGGCTAGAAAGTGGAAAAAGAGAAAAAAACTACACCGTTGATTGTGGTGAGTTCAGATTATAATGATCTAGATAAAAATGAAGAGTTCATGTCAAGTTAAAATTCATAATAAAAAATAAAATAAAATTAACGATTTGATTTCCAAATGAAGTCGTAAGTAAAATCTCTAAATAAATATAATTCAAAATAAAAATTTTAAAATAATTTTCAATTGTATTTGTATATGGAAATCAACAAAAAAAAACTAAAATTAGCAATTTTATTTATATACAAACGGTCTATATTAAAAGAAAGAGTTCACATCAAGTACAATCCAGAAATAACTAAAATTCAAAATAAAAAATAAAATAAAATTAGAAATTTGATTTCCATGCAAATTCCTAAGTAAAATTCTAAAAAAAATTAGAATAAAAAATAATCAATTGGATTTGTATATGATTTCCCAAAAATATAACTGAAATTATCAATAAAAATTAAAATTAAATTATCAATTTGATTTAGATACAAACTCTGAAGTAAAATCCTTAAAAACTATAATTTGGAATAAAAACTAAAGAAAAATTAGTAGTTGGTTAGAAATTTGATTTTGTATACTAACTCTAATGAAAAATAACTAAAATTTTGAATAAAAAAGTTATTATGAGGATAGCATGACTGGGTTCGTAGGATACCACGAAAAAGTGCAATAATGTCGATATATTCTGCAAAAAGATATTGATCCACGGGGAAGCGAAGTGTTAAGGCGGCGGGAGAGATAAGGACAATATCGTGTTGTTCATCTTAGTCGTTCCACAAGAACAATATCATGTTGCTCGGCGGAGCTATTAAAGATAAAGATTAGAGTCGAATGAGCCAATGGTCGCGACAACGAGTGGTGAATGTCAGCGATTTCGAAGAAGTCAATTGCCAAAGAAGCTCGATGATGGGGAAGCCCTAGCAAGAGGAGATGAAGCTTTGCACTAAAGACGAGCTATAGACGATGTGAGACCATTGGGTAGGTAGGAGGTGCCATCCCTGGTTAGTGGCACGATATCACCAACGATGGCGAGAAGATTTTTCATATCATTAGATAAGACTAAAGTAGACATGCCAACATTAATAAAGATGGGAGGTAGCCGTGGTTAGAGAGGAAATCACATCGTTGAGTTTCCCAATGTCAAAGAATAGGAGCGACCGACATAGGAGAAGAGAACATCGAGCACACACAACATCATACATGTGTATGTACATGTATGCATCCACACAAATAGAAGCACATGCGTAAAAAGCGAAGAAGCAGGAGCTCAGAGCAAAGATGGTGCATCCATAGAGAATAGGCTTGAGACCACCAAAGAGAGTGTGAGGGGTGTCCCTGGGAGGGAATGATGACGGTTAGACGTATATGCGTGTTTGATGTCGCAACGGTCAGCATTAAGTAATAATTGGAGAGAAGTAGAAGATAACTATGTGGTAGAGTAATGCATTGGAAGGGATAGCAACTGAGAGACATCGATCAACAATTAAGCTTGCTGTTAGAAGTTGAAGTAGAAAAGTTATGACAGCGAGAAGAGATAGAAGACACACGGTTTGGTCAGGTAGATCGCCCTTGGTGCAGCATTGTATGCTAATCTGATACTATCTAAACTAATAAGATAATTAGCCGCACACATAATCAATCGTATTGCTTGGGATTAAATATAGTTACATGTACATGCATACAATTTGAAAAAGAGTAACTAATAGAGAAAGATGGGGTTACGCATCTACATGATCCATGCATGATGGAGAGTGGTTATATTTCTAAGAACCCTACCAACTTGTTATGCTAAATGATTTTCTTACATCAAAGTTCATACTTCAATTACGTTCCTCAAGTTGTATTATTCTTCAAGCTTCTATTGTCATTTACAGTGCTTATGATATCTTAAAAATCTAATAGCCTACAAGATACATAATTATATTCTCAAGCATCTAAGTTATATCATTTGATACTACAAACCTTGGAACAAATCTAGTCTCACAAGTGCGTAAGCCACCCTGCTTGTTGTAAAGGAATCAAAATATCCAGTAAAATCATATTTTTCTTCCTTCGCATAGGATCAAGGCAAGCTCTTCCAAACGACTGCTTAGGAATTTTTTTTGTATGTTTTCGATCATTTGTTTTACACATGCATTCGTTTCCTATTCATGTGTTTTGCATTTCTGCATTCTAAACAGGTCCCAAACTTGGATGGAACTGAAAATTGTGATATCCTGGTCCAAGATGAATAGAGCCTACGTGTGGTCCATATATGTGTGTGTGCATGAGTGTTGAGTTAGAGCTGGCTAAACGGGCCATGCCTGCCGAGCCGACCCGAGAGCACGACACTATAGGCACAGCTTAGGCACGACAAGACCCGCACTATTTATGGGCCGTGCAAGCCTGGCATGACAGCCCGTGTCGTGCTTGGGCCGCTACCCTGACACGGTGGGACGGCCCGACACGGCACGAATTGTGTTGGGCCGCGCCAGGCACGGCACGAGCTCAACTAGGCCAGCACGGGCCATATGGCCCGCTATGCATGAACTGATGAACATCAGTCATCAGGCATCATCACATTAGCTCAAAAGTCAGAGAAACAACTCAATAAGCACATAATCATTTCATCCAAAATCAATAAGCACATAATCATATCTAAGATAAAAAATAATGCAATCAGAATCACAGTTCACAACACTCAATCATTCATTTACACCATTCAATCATTCATTCACAGTCATAGTATCAAGAACCAAAGAGGAAGAAGGGAAGGAAGGCGGCGTGGAGGGAGAGCCAGAGTTCGGAGAGGAAGAGGGGGAGGGGAGGCGGCGCGGGCTGGCGCTGAGGGAGAAGGTGGTGCGGAGGGAGAGCTGGAGAGCCAGAGAGTTAGAGAGTCGAAGAGGAAGGGCTACAGGGGAGGCGGGGCAGCGCTGAGTGGAGCCGTGGAGGGTGCCACCGGCGTGGAAGGCAGGGCCAGTAGAGGAGGAGCCACTAGTATAGAGGGCGGAGCCGGTGCACCAGCGGCAGGGAGAGTGGGAGACTAGGAGGCAATGGGAGACTAGGAGAGTGAGGGAGACGAAGGGGTAGGCCAGCGGCGGGGCAGGGGAAAAGAGGAGCCAGGTAGAGTGGACAGGCTGGGCAGGTGCTAGGCAGGGGCGCGGGCAGGCCGGGCAGGGGTGGGCAGGCGTCGGGCAGGGGGGGTAGGCCGGGCAGTGGCCTCTGGCCTAATGGGCTAAATGGGCCACATTGGGCCAAATGGGCTCGTGCTGTCCTGGCATGACATGAACGGCCAGTAGGTCACGCCTAAGCTGCCTCCCGACACGTGGGCCGGCACGACACGACCCATATAATAGTTGGGCCAGAACGGGCTACGCTGTGATGGGCCGTGCCCCGTCATGCCCGTGTCGGGCCAGGCCTGGCCGCCCATTTGGCTAGGTTTATGTTGAGTTTAGTGTCACCTTGCTAGTTGATGGGAAGAATGACTAACATATAAACACTTAGGGTGCAATGGAAACATCACTTGGTCAACTATTTTTGTAGAAAAATGCAAATGTGTTGTTGTGTGTGTGGCCTATTCCTAGTGGGAGTGGGTCTGAGCCGATTTGGACCCTAGGGAGTTACAAATTGTATTGGAGCCGATCGTCATGGTTACACGTGCATGTGGGTCAAGGGTGTGGGCATATGGCACATGCGTATGTGAGCCCAAATGAGTGGACACACAGCATGACATATGTGCCAAACTGTACGTATGGACGTGTGCCAACAGGGGAGGTCCTGGTCATTTGCCACAATCTAGGGTATGTTGGGCCAATGAGGACACCGAGTTCTTAGAGAGGGAGGGGGGGCTGTGATATCCCGACCCATTTGCATCTCATGTATGCGTGTGCATGAGTGTTGAGTTTAGTACCACCTTGTTAGTTGATGGGAAGAATGACCAACCTACAAACCTGTAACCCCCCAAAATTCACTTTCAGTTCAAATGAGTTAAAATGTGAAAATTTGAAAACTTTTTCATGAGCCTTGTTGATATTCAAGTTTCCTATATTTTATTTTGAAGATAGATGTCGAGCAATGATATTTTAAGAAAACAAAACCCAAGAATCCGATCTGGGCCGAAAACCATCCGGCCTAGCTCGTCTTTTCCTTTTCGATAGACACTTGTTTCGCGGCATACACTCGGCAACTAGCTTAGCTAGGCATATGTACTAGTTACATAGCCAATGGGGGAGGGACTACATGTAGGTACGGGCTAAAATGGGCACCGTTAGAGGGTGAAATAGTAAAAATAATTACTCTCTTGTGAATGACTTAACAAAAATAGAATTGCGGACGCACGGATCCTCCTGTTGTGCCCCGACTGCCCGAATCCCCCTGTCACGCCCCCACCACCAAACGGCATATTGTCTGCCCACGTTGAGCAAACGGAAGTGTGCCACGTGTGGATCCATACGGTAGGGGTGCGGCAGGGTATCCCAACGGTGGATGCGCGACAGGGGTCACATATGGATCCGTGTGATGAGGGAGTGGCAGGGGATCCGTGATGTGGGAATGCGATAAGATGGAGGTAGATAATCGACAGCAAGAGAGGTGACAGCGAGGTGTACGGAGGAGGGTATGCATGAATCTTCAGTTGATCCATGAGGGCAAGAATTGATTAATTGATTACTAGGGATAAAATCAATCCCTAACACTGGATAACCGTACTCTTCTGCCACTGATATAGTTTTTTTTATTAGCGAGCAAGCAATAATATTGGTTTTGTACCAAAACTCATTGTAGCTATTTATTAGCAATGTAGCAAATCAATGTCACAATTAATATAGGTCGTTCTGTTTGTTGGTTTTAAGTCTCTCATAGAGACGTGCGGCCAACGCTGCCTACCTCAACCACCGCACACCCTGCTACCTCGCACTCTCCAGCGGTTTTGTTTCCGTTTCCTGTTGCTGCAAACATCACTAGCGGAGGGTAGGAGTCGCCATGCGGGGTTGGGGATGTGTGTTGGCTGGCGGTGACAGTGAGAGGAGGTGAAGGGTGCAAGTACATGATACTTAAAACCAACAAACAAAAAGATACTATCAGAAAACTGACAAAATCTGATGGTTGTAAATTTTATTAACGGGTCCATATCGACCATCAAGGTATATTATTTGGTTACGGGAATAATATCCTCTCAGGAAAATTTGAATTTTGCTAACATGGTTAATATATTTTGTTGACGGTTCTATTATAACCGTCAGCAAAATACATTAATCTGATGGTTTGAACCGTGAGGTTAATTATTTTCGTCCCCACGCGGGGAACAAAAAATGACGCGCCTATCTCCACGCCGAAATCCCTCAGTTAGCCCCCGCCCGTCCCGATCCCCTCAATTATCCCCACCCCCCGCATCCCTCCCCTCGCTTCCGCCGTCGCCTTACTTCCGCCGCCTCCATGCCATATTTGCCCCCCTCCCGCCGCGTCCCTCCCTCACTCCCCCCGCGCGTCTCCACACCGCTGCTATTCGCCCCCCCCCCTGGCGCGCCTCCACGCCGCGATTCCCCCGCGCGCCTCCACGCGCGATCCCCCTCCCCGCGCCGCCACGCCTTGCACCCCGGCGCTCCTCCACGCCACTACCCCCGGCGCCTCACGCGGCTATTCTCCCACGCGCCTCCACGCCAGATCTCACCGCGGCTACCGTCGCCTCCACGCCCGGCTACGATCGCGCCGCCGCCTCCACGCCAGCTCCGGCCTCACCCGCCGCCTCCACGTGAGATCTGACCGCGCCCGCCGCCCCCACGCCGCCTCCTCACCAGATCTGCTGCTGTCGGTAACTGGCCACTGATTTGCATATTCAAAATTTCAAATGGACTATTTGTGTAGTATAAAACTAGTAACTAGGCAATAATCGATACTGACCAAGGTTCGGTGTTTCCGTATTCGGTTTCTGACCGCAGCAGATCGGTGTGCGCCGCCGCCTGCACGCCAGCTCCGGCCTTTGTGCTTGCCTGCATGTCATCTATGCTTTGTGCAAAGCAAAACTATTTTGGATAAGGTGAGAAGTAGCATATATGAATGCTAAGCTATGCTTGCATAGATTCCTTCATGTGAAAATAGTTGTGCATCTTAAGATATGCGGTCCTTCATGTGAAATTAGCTATGTGTGTCTAGATATGCTCAGAGGAGTTTCCTTGAAGTTAATTTAGCATTTTGGGATAAATATTGCTTACCTAACCTCTTGCTGAAATATTTACATTTCCACAAGCACTATGAAGTTTTCATGTCAATTTTTTTTAGTAGCGCTTATGCATTTTGAAACTTCAAGTAGATTATTCAAATAAATCAAAGTCGATCCATAAATCTTAAATCTGAGCTCTTCTGTCGATGATGCATAGCACTGAGTTTAACACAATTGGATACTGCATTGTGTACTTGTAACTTGCAAAATCATCAGAAATAACTAAAAACTCAGAAATACAATAATCAAGAACTTTGATCTTGAAGCTTTGCGGATCGAATCGTTTCATTTGTTGCTATCTTACATCAAGATAAGAAACACAGATGAAAAGTATATTATTGCTAGCACATAGGAGGGATTCAATAAAACTTTAGCACCTTGCCTATTTGTGCATATTATTGCTAGTACAAGCAATAGTTTTTGTATTTTGCTTATCTCTTTCATTGCATTGTTTCAGGGCAATCCCCAAGATGAGAGGTAACCACGAGTCCCTATGTAACTAGCAGGACCAAAAGAAGCAATCTCGAACTGAAGTACTACATTAGGAGTAAGGGGCAAATTCTTGGATTTTTTTTTTTTTTTTTTTGAATGATTATTGTTCCTTACAGATACCCTGGTGCTATTTTTTTCACCACTTGCTCATAGAACATCAACAACATGATGCTCAAGTTATCTATATACTGGAGACGGCCTCTTTGCCGAGGGCCTCAAGCCCTAGGCAAAGGCCCATTAACCCTCGGCAAAGGCTTTGCCCTCGGCAAAGAGCTCTCGGGGAATTTTGAGTCGGCGAAGAGGGTCTTTGCCGAGGGCCCTTTATCGGGCACTCGGCAAAACCTTTGCCGAGGGCTGGACCGGCACTCGGCAAAGAAAAGCAGCCGTCACGGCGCCGGCGCCTCGGACGGAGTCTTTGCCGAGGGCCGTCTCCGGGGGCCCTCGGCAAAGAATTATTTTTTTTTTTGAAAAATCTTTGCCGAGGGCCTCCAACCATGGCCCTCGGCAAAGAATTATTATTTTTTGAAAAATCTTTGCCGAGGGCCTCCAACCATGGCCCTCGGCAAAGAATTATTCTTTTTTTTGAAAAATCTTTGCCGAGGGCTTCCCCGCAGGCCCTCGGCAAAGAAATTTTATTTATTTTTTAAAAAGTCTTTGCCGAGGGCCTCCAACCATGGCCCTCGGCAAAGAAATGTTCCAGAATTTTTCCAATGAATCTTTGCCGAGGGCCTTGGTCATTGCCCTCGGCAAAGAGGCAGAAATTTTAATTTTTTTGTTTTTGCATTCCATCGACACAAGCATTTCATATATATATCAACCATCACATATATATATCACACAGAACCCATTTTCTCACAATATATCACAACCATAATTGTGAACCACAAATCACAATATATTACAACGACAAGTCACATGTTCATCATCATTCACAAATATATTACAACCACAATTCACATGTTTATTACGACAAGTTCATGAAATCCAAGCACAAGTCAGAACCATAAACCACAAATATTACAATAAAGTCCAACCACATCACCTAGCACTAGTCCTCATCAAGGTAGCCTATGAGGCGGTGGTGAAGGAAAAGCGGGATCACCGGTGGCCACTACTGGGATGATTGGAACCCATGGACGGAGGTCGCACAAAGGAGCGAGATTGCATGTGTGAGTAATCCGAAAACAGTTTTGGAACTTAGAGATTGCATCTAGTAATCTAGAAATACAAAAAGATTAGACTCAATTGAAAATTTCGGCAGCACCTCCCCTGCACGGGGAGGTTTCCAAAACCTGCAAGAAACAACGGCACAAACGCCGACATCCACAACGGCACGAAGGCCGACATACATGCAAAGCACAAGCGAAAAGTGAACTTTCATACTTACAGGAGTAGCTGCAGGAGTAGGAGGTGGAGTAGCTGAAAACTGCACAGGTACACCCGATGCTTGCCCAAGACTTTGCATGATCACCATCATCTCCGCTATTCGCTGCTGCGGCGTCGAACGCGACTTCTTTGGGCTGCGGTGTGTGCGGTCGATTCAGCGTTCTGCTCTTGACTTTGCCTTTTGTTTCTTGCGGCTCGGCTGCAATATTTCACCTCAATGTATCGATAATGCAAATCTAATTTAGGTGTGTAAATATCAACGTCTGACGAGTAAAGCAGAATTACAGGTGCATGGACTGCTGCGATCTTTGGAGAAGGCCGTGTCGCGTATGGGTTGGATGGAGCTCGTGCTCGTGCTCGGATAGCGTCGAGGAGGAGCAGTGGTGGAGTCGATGGCGCCGTCGCAATCCTGACCACCGTGCTTCTTGCCTCCTCCGAGCCTCATGATCGCCTCTGCATCAATGGGCTCGGTCGCACATTGTAATCTTCCCATAGATCTCCCTTACCGAGGGCGTGTACTCTTGGACTTTAGTGTACACGTTCGGTCTGAGTACACAGGGGGGCGGCGGGTCGAAGGAGACAGAGGACGACGCCGCCCATGTGGGACATAGCCCACGCAGAGAACTCGAGACCTCCTCGCGCCGGTGCGCGACCTCCTGCGAGAAAAGCGGGAAGATGGTGAGAAATCAAGCGAATTGAGCATCAAAATAAATGAAAGAAATCACTTACGTATGCTTGTTTGTATCCAGGGAGGTGCGGTGCCTTGATGGTGAGTTGGACCTTGCCTCATCGACTGCATTCCGCGCCTCTCGTGCGTGTCAACAAAGTCTGTGATAACCACTTGTCCACGATCATGGCCCGGACTCGGGATACGATCGGCACCACCGAGGAATCACCTACAAGTCATCAGTATTTGACATATAAGAAGATGAAATTGAACCTACTTAATATCAAAGCGAATCATTATGAATGTTATTCGCCTACCTCAAAGTCTTGGTCCCGGTCAGTATGTCAGTCTTGCTTGAGGCTTGGGAGGGACCGCTTAAGTACCGACTGTAGTAGTCTATGTGGGCTTGACGCGCCCATGGTGGTGCATGTCGGTGACATACTTCCTACAAGGCTGCGGCCCCTCGATTCGCTGGGCCTCAAGTCCTTCTTGGCCTTGAAAAATTTACGCATACAAAACCGATGTATCCATTCATTATTTCAATAAAACATTTAACCAATGAATGAGATGTATTAAGCAATGTTGTGCGAGAGAAACTTACCCAAAACTCCGCCAATACACGCTCCGCATGTTGCGGTAAGTGTCATCCGTGACAGTAGCGTACTGTCATCCGATTGACCGGCTCCGCACCACCGCTCTTGGACGATTGCACAATGCCGGGTACCATTTCTGCACAAAACACCAAGGATGCTCGCGAAGTGCGTCTTTGGAGTACTGACAAAACCAACCAGGCCCTGCACATGTGATTAAGAAAATTTATCAGTTTCTCTTATGATTTCCAACATATCTTATGAAGTAGTTGTGATAACATCTATAGTTACTTACCTCTTTGCCATAGGCCGAATCACTGGGCGGTTGTGAGGAAGCGGAACCGGAGGGAGGCTCGCGGGACCTCGCTCGTAGGGAGTTCGGGTAGCGGTACCCCCTCCCTCGCCCTCGAGCCCCTCGCCTCCCTCACCCTCGAGCGCCTCGCCTCCCTCACCCTCGAGCGGCTCGCCTCCCTCGCCCATCTGCTGACCCCTCTCGTCCTCCGACGAGGACGTGGCCGTGGCCGTCACGTGCTCCTCCTCTAGCACCTCGTCACGTGGCGAGGGAGGAGACCGCTGCCTCCTGCGGCTGCTGCCCCTGGTCCTCCTCTCGTCACCTCCTGCGGACGCTGCCCCGGACGACGACCCCTCACCTCGAAGGAGAGGGAGGTCTCTCCCGTAAACCGAGGGCGTGTCACGGCGTGGACGTCTGCTCGCCATCTTTGTTCAATCACCTGCAATCACAAAGAATGAATAAGACTAATCAGTACATATATTAGAAATAGATTCAAAATATATAAACAAAACACAAATTAAAAAAAAACATAGTATTACATGTATTAGGAATAATCTTCATGATTGGGATCATAGGTCTCATCATCACTGTCAAAATTGTCCAAATGGGCAACACTATCCGAAGGTTCTATGTTGTCATCGTAGTCATTGCCTAGAAGTAATCGCTCAAGCATTGCTATGTCCTTGGCATTTACCACCACATCTCCATCGACCTCGCCATCAACCATTTCATTGTCTACTTCCATTTCAATTGCTTCGGGTAAGACTATCTCAAACGTGCCTGGTAGCCCATCTTCTTGATAGAACTGTCCATCATATGTGTTTGCGTTGAAGTTGTAATCATCATCGTTTGGGGCAGGTAGTTTACCATGTGGAGATACCTAGTGCACAATAGCCCAACCCTTAAGATCCTCTTTGTCTTGGTTGGCGTATCGAGTATAATACACCTGCACGGCCTGTTGAGCCACAATGTAGACATCTTTTCCAGGATAGATGGAATCTTCTCGAATCTCGACTAGCCCAAGATGAGGGGTTCATCTCGTTGATCGAGGATTAAACCAGTGGCATTTGAACATGATAGGTTTAAGAGGTTTGTCTCCATGAAATGAGAGTTCATAGATTTCCTCAACTCTACCATGATAGTCGAGGCCATCAGTGCCGGGCGTACAAACTCCGCTATTTGTGGTTTTTCGTTTGGGCCGAATCTGCTCGTAACTTGTTGTGTGGAAGCGATATCCGTTCACGTCATAGCCGGTAAATGACTTCACCCTAACGTCACAGCCGTTTGTAACCTGTTTCAACTCGTCACTCATGGACGAACCGGTCTGGGCCTGCAAGGTGAAGCATGATAGATCGTTATATTAATCAAACGTACGAGCTAAATTGGACATTACCTTTTGTTTGAACCAAGAAATGAAATCAGGCCTCCCCGCTCCCGCACCCCGCGAAACAAGGGTGTCTTGTTCATGCGAGGTAGGATCCCTTGATTGATGCCAGAATTCACGAACAAATTCCCTGTCCGAACGAGAATCAATGGGGTTGGATGCAGAATAGTGACGGCGTATTGAAACAAGTTCGTTGAGAACTTACTTGATGAACGGCTGCACCTCGGTAAGGTTATTCAACACATATAGCATGATACTGCGCCACTCTTCATTTCCCAATAGCCGGGGTTGATCCACTTGCTCGCCGAGTTGCCCTTGGAAAAGGCCGAGGGTCGATTCATTTTCGCTTGACATTGTAACGAGGGAGTGGATTATGATTGCTAGGAAGGTTCGGCTTGTAGTATTGCGTTGTGAAGTTTGCCACCTCCTCCCGAAGGCATGCCTCTGCAAGAAGAAGCCGGGTGGAAAGATCTTCTCCAGCTTATAGAGCAACACAGGTGCTGCTTTTTCCAAGTCCTGAGCGACGGTCCGAGATATCTCCTTGGCACAAAGCTGGCGGAAGAAAAGCTCAACTCTGCCAAACACTAGCCAAACATGCTCGGGGACATAGCCTCGGACCATCGCGGAAGAAGCCGCTCAATCCATATGTGGTAGTCATGACTCTTCATCCCGTTGACTCGCAGAGTGCCTAAGTTCACTCCTGCTAAGATTATTGCATATCCATCCGGGAACATTAACGTCTGGATCCATTTTAGTACTTCCTCCTTTGATCGATTTGCAAAGCGAAATTGACCTTAGGCCTTTTCAGTTCTTGTTTGGCCACTAGGAGGTGCGATCGCTTGATTCGGTCTATCGACAACGTCGCTCGCCCACTCTAGCCTTAACGTTGTCCTTAGACTTGTCGGTGTCCATGAGAGTTCCCAAAGTGCCTCGGCGATATTCTTTTGATGTACATTACATCAATATTATGTGGCGTAAGAAGGTCATTGAAATAGGGAGCCTCGTCAAGCGGACTTATGAGTCCACATATGTCCTCACCATATCCCACAAAACCACCTTCTTCATTGGGCACGAGCATCTATGTGAGCACGAACCTCGGCACCGATCCTCAAGTGCGGTTTAGGGTGCATCACTTTGACACCTTTCGTAAAGCTCTTGATGTCTTCTCGAATTCATGGTCTAGAGGAGGCGGCGATCTTTGGTCGAGCAGCGAATACTTGCCACCCTTCTTCAACCAAATGAACCTCACGACTTCCTTGCATATTGGGCATGGGAACTTCCGTGAACACACGGTGACAAATAACCCATACGCCAGAAGTCATGCGAGGAGTAGTGGTACCAAGCGTGCATTTTGAAGCTTGTCTTTGTAGCTCGGTCGTATGTCCATACCCCTTCTCCCAAGCGTGGATCAATTCATCAATCACGGGCTCCATGAACACACCCATATTACTCCCGGGTGTCGGGAATTATCAACGACAAGAATACGTTATGCCGTTGAAAGGAGATGCTGGGGAGGAGATTGAGGGGATAACAAAAATGGGCCGACATGTGTATGGGGCAGCCATCATTCCATAAGGATTGAACCCATCATTGCGGTAGCGACACGTACATTACGGGCCTCATTTGCTTTGTCACGATGTTTGTCATTGAAATGCGTCCATGCTTGACATCGACGGATGTACCATCTTCGAGATTGTACCGTTTGCCATCTTTGTGCCATGTCATCTTTGCGGATTCCTCGATCATGAATAGCCGTTGGATCCTCGGCGGGAAAGGAAGGTGCCGTAGCACTCGCGGGGATCGGAAGTCGCTTTTTCGACCATCACGAGTCTACCTCCGTGTACGGAGGATTTACACCAGACGATAATTTGCGTCCTTGTGTTCTTTCCTAAATAGGGCGCACCTTCGGACAAACATGTATCTTGTCATACGGCATCTTAAGCATCTGAAGGAGTTTCTCGCCTCGTACAAGTTAAATCGGCAAAGTGTGCTTCTCCGGTAGCATGGTGCCAAACACGGCCAACATCTTATCGAAGCCTTCTCGACTCGAGTTTAACTCGGCCTTCAACCCCATTACGCGTCCAACCGCATCCGGTGAGAAATCGTTATGCGCTCGTGAAGGGGTTTACGTGCGAGTGCAACATTTTGTAGAAGTCCTTTGCGGATTCCTCCATCTCCTCCTTCTCACGTCGTTCGTGAAGTGAGCTTGGTGGCGTCATCTAGCATGTCCGCTACCCGGCATCATCATCAAAAGCCTCGAGGCGTGCTCTCACCACCTCCACTCTTATCGATCCGCTTCACCATGGTAGATCCTTCTTTGGTAGCCAGCGTATAACCATTGAACATAAGATGTCTACCCATGGTCTTCTCGTCTACCTTTCTCCTGTTGTCACATTTTTGCGCAGGACACCAAACTAGAGAATGTCCTCCTGCTCTGGGCCAAATGCATGTTTCAAGAAACAATCATCCCCTTCACCCATTCATAGTCGTAGTCACTCCCGCTTCTCGGCCCGTGTACATCCACCGCGGTCCTCCATCCTTTAACATTTACATCACAGTATTGTGACCATCAATTGCATCTCGCGGTGTTCCTAATGTCTAATAGGTGAGGATAGGTCCTAATCCCACCGCGGATGCGTAGATGAGGTCGGTTTCGTGCTCCGCTCCTCTCGAGAGCGAATTTTAAGGCACCTCCCATTGTTCTCCCGATACACGTCCTGCAAGGGAGAGTGTGTATCCGGAGAACAACAGGGAGGTGATGTCGAAACTCCGTCTCTTATGTTGGTATCATTGTATGTATCGTAAGTGGACACGTATGCACATCATCATTGTAAAAGTAAATAATCGGAAGTAGTGAAGCGGCTTCCAATTGGGTGGGGTGGAATTGGCACCGACAACTCAATGGTAATTACTATACCAACCTTTTGCAAATCGCTACTCAGCAAGTCCAACTCACAGTCCATTTGAACCAGTAGATTCTTAATGTAAAAGCGAGCAAATCGACACTATGTTGGCTATCTATATTTGTAGGCATAGTTGTAGAGTAGCTAATTACAGGTTCTGTAGCCTATCTATATATGTAGATGTTGTATATGCTAGCTAACTACATTTTCTCTAGCGGCTCCCAAATCAGCCCAAAAATACAAGAAAATTGCTCAGTAACTATAAGAAAAAGTTCTAATTAACAAATATTTGGAAGGCAAATTTTAGGAACTACAAATTCCAAAATAATTGCACTACCCATATATATATTTTTTTTGAACTAAACCGTCTAAAAATCATTGTACTCAACTATATGAAAATTTCAAAATAAAACTAGAGTTACAGGCCTCTGCCGCCCTATTGGATCAGATTCATAAGAGCATGATAATAGCTCTGGTAATGGAATAAACAGAAGTTGCCAGGAAGCTAGAAGATCAATGCTAAATGAAATTAGAACCTTGTGTGATTCAACGAAGCTACTGCGGATTGCTCTCGCCGGAGACCGCCGCTTTGATGCGCTCCACCGTGCACGCTGATGAGGTCATTCACCGTCGCCACCGACCCAGCCGAGAGTTTGCGGCGGGGCGCGGGCGGCGGGCGGGCTGGCGCGGCGGCGGGCGCGGGCGGCGGGCTCTTCACTTCCTCTGTGAACCGTATATTTTTCTCTCTCGATCTCCTTTTCGCTCCTGCAAATGCGACAAGAGAGTGAGGAGCTCACCGGCGTGGAGGAGTGCGGCTCGGCGGTGGTGGCGCTAGCTGCGGGCGGGCGGGCGGCCGGATCCGGGTGAAGGAGGAGGAGCCGGGCGAGTGGAGGGCGGAGGGAGGAGCCGAGTGGAGGTGGTGGCGGGAGTGGGGCGCCACGGGAGGAAGGAGGAGGCCGGGCGCGACGGTGGAGCCGACGAATTAAGCGCGCGAGGAGACGGCGAGGGAGGCGGAAGGGGTGGAAGAAGGAAGAAGCCCTTTGTTGCTTAAATCTTGGGGGACCTTTAGTCGGCGGTATACTAGCAGGGACTAAAGACCTTTAGTCCGGGTGGTAATACGGACGGGACTAAAGGTGGACCTTCGTCCGGGTGGTGCCACGGCGGGACTAAAGGTCTTCTTGCTGGGACATATTTTCCAGAGAACCTTTAGTCTCGGTGTGTGACCTTTAGTCCCAAGTGTCTGGACCGGGACTAAAGGTCCCCACTATTCGATTCCATACAGTTTTCACAGTTTGGGTTTTGTATTAAGTTTATTTGTATAAATATGCTAATTCTTGTTAAATGCATAGTAAATTAAATACTAGGCATAAATTTTTTAAAAAATAATAGTTGCATTTCCTTTTATCTTATTGACATTTCAAACGACTTTTATAGTGACCACAAGCTGGGAAGTGAAGAGCCAACTATAAACAAAATGAAGGGCTCAAACCACAAGCGGGGCGAAATGTAGGCGGCGGGGCGCGGGGCGCGGGGCGGCTGGCCTATTTAGGGTTGGGCCCTTTGGGCCCTCGGCAAAGATTTTTTATTTTTTTTTAATTTTCTTTGCCGAGGGCCTAGCCTGGCCCTCGGCAAAGGGGATCTTGGGCCAGGCCCGAATTAGGGTTGGGCCCTTTGCCGAGGGCCAAGATCCAGGGCCCTCGGCAAAGATTTTTAATTTTTTTAAAAAATTTTCTTTGCCGCGGGCCATTGTCCAGGCCCTCGGCAAAGATCTTCTGCCGAGGGCAGGCTAGCCAGCCCTCGGCAAAGATATTTTTGGTTTTGAACCCAGTTTTTGTGGTGCTATAATACATCACATAACTCAATTTTAAAATTTGGGCCAATTTTGACTTTTTATATATATTTCCCTAATTTATATATTTTAGTTGATTTTTAGAATATTTCAAATTTGAGCTAGGTGGATGGAATAATGCAATTTAGTGATTCCAAAAATGTTATTCATGGTATTTGGTGTATGTTGAGTTCCTATCCACGAACTCGCATCAAATTTGGGCATCTTCTTCACGTAACATGAGCAGAATTTGTCGGAAAAGTGTTTTTAAATTATATAAAATCCATCTGAGTCAGAAAATCACGAAACTTGTCGAGGTGTCATGTTATCGCATGTGTAGGTGTGGTAAAAATTGAGAAGGTTTCGAGCAAGTTGTGACGTCGGATGCCTAAAACCCAGACATGTCTACATGCGATCCATGATCATGTTACAACTTCGTATGGATCACATGTGGAGATGTCTGGGTTTTAGGCATCCGACGTCACAACTTGCTCGAAACCTTCTCAATTTTTTACCACAGCCTACACATGCGATAACATGACACCTCGACAAGTTTCGTGATTTTCGGACTTCGTATGGATTTTATATAATTTAAAAACACTTTCCGACAAGTTCCTCGTCATGTTACGTGAAGAAGATGCCTGAAATTTGATGCGAGTTCGTGGATAGGGACTCAACATACACCAAATACCATGAATAACATTTTTCGAATCACTAAATTGCATTATTCCATCCACTGCAGGTTCAAATTTGAAATATTCGAAAAAAATCAACGAAAAGAAATAAATTAGGGATATATATCAAAAAAAGTCAAAATTGGCCCAAATTTTAAAATTGAGTTTTAAATAATGTATTATAGCACCACAAAGAAACTGGGTTCAAAAAACCAAAAAAAAACAAACATCTTTGCCGAGGGCCTAGCCTGGCCCTCGGCAAAGGGGATCTTTGCCGAGGGCCTGGACAATGGCCCTCGGCAAAGAAAATTTTTTAAAAAAATTAAAAATCTTTGCCGAGTGCCTGACGGCGAGCGCTCGGCAAAGACTGACGCCAGTGGCCGCCGTGGCCCATCCGGCCATATTTGCCGAGGGCCAATTTGCCGAGGGCTAAGATTTATTTTGCCGAGGGCCGTTTCTTTGCCGAGGGGGGCCTATCTTTGCCGAGGGCTTCTGGGGCTGGCCCTCGGCAAAGGCTCTGTGCCCGAGCTCTAGCCCTCGGCAAAGGATGGGTTTCCAGTAGTGATAGGCTAAAGAAATATTTGTTTGCTGCCTACCTCATATCGAGATGTATTCTCAGTTTGACTGCAAGAGGTTTAAGCAAAAGTTACTTCGTTGGCTTTCCTGTCCAGAATTGATCTCAAGCACGCATCAATTCCCTCTTATGGTAGTGTACTAGTGTGGTCAAACGATGTCGGAACGCAATGCATATTTGCTTTTGTTTGTTTTTCCCTCATTTTGTGCTGATGAGTACTATTTCACTGCAATTTAAAACACTTGTCTTCACTGATCTCGGGTGTTGCTTGGCTCAAGTTCTTTTCTTTTCTTTTTTATATATGAGCATTTGTTTTTTACATTGTTAGCTGTCTGATAGAAGATCTATCTCTTTCTACATGCCTAGTAGCGTATGCAGCAGATCTAAGCATCATAAGCGATGCCATCGTTCTTTACTAATTTTCTATGATGGTTGAAATCGGTGGGATTAAATATAAATCTGTAACTTATATTTATTAAAAAGGTTTAAAACTTCACAAATCATGTGATCTCTCAAGAAATTTACCAGATCTGACTAGGATTCTACCAATTGCATCATAAGATCAAGCTACTTTCTCCATGCTTTTGGCCTTTCACACAGAGATCTTATGTCCCATGTACGTGTAGTTTAGACTGCATGCATATAAGACAGCTTCTTTCCTCCTGGTGGTATACTTCGTCATCATGTGTGTAGATCGTCAAGCAATGGTTAATTCTGAACCTGAAGGTCTGCATTTCTCGAATTAAAAAATATATAGTCTTTATTTCTACCTCAATCATTTTCCACCTCGTATCGCTGAAATTTTGATGTCCTTTCCTATAAGCAGGGAAGCATTCAACTTTATAGAGAGAGGATAGCTAAGCCAGCGCACAATTTCAAAATCTTTATGTATGCGCATGACAGTTTAATTTATCATTAATTGTGACTGCCAAATATCATAAAATAACGAGCATATGTACTCTTGCTAATATATTTACTCACATTTTAGCACTGTTAGCAACTTACTACCAATTAAAACCACTTTGTGATAGAAAACTGACTGCACATGCCTCTCGAAACATATGTTATCAGTTTGTTGATATGAAAAAAATACTAATTTAGCTAATTAGCTATGTAAATCAAGAGGGCACTTTTACACCACTTACCAAATTTTGGGCATGTTTGAAATTCCGTATAGTGAGATATTTACATATATCTTTCCTGTGCAGCGTAACTAAGACATTAGAAAGATATCAACACTGCTGCTACAATGCTCAAAGCATAAATGCACTGTCTGAAACTCAGGTATGTATATATATCACTTGGTCGCAGTGCCCCATGCTTTCATAATATTTTTGCTATTGTTTTTCCTCAAAAAAAAACTTTATCTTTTTTTTCCATTTATCCTTAATCAATTCTTATCAACACTTTTAAATACGTACTATGATACTGGAGTATCAAATTTTGGTCTTTCTATATGGTATCAATCATCCAGGCTAACACCGATGCTAGATGCTCTATGAAATCAAAGAAAAAGAATGTTTTCTTATTATAAGGACATTCAATATTATAAGGGAGAAAAAAACATAAGATGGCTGAGGGGTGGTGGACCTTATATATATCTCTAGTGTTCATGAAGTTAACTATTCCCGTTTTGGTCATAAATCCTTAATCATAAACCACGTCATGTGTTGATTGCTAAATTAATAATTATGTGTAAATTCTATAATTTGGGCATACCATCATATGATATTCATATAGTACATATGCAAGATACGTATATCGGATAATATAACCAACTTACTTGTGTCATGTCGGTGTCCAATAAATTTATAACTAATATATTCAAGTTGTTGAACACAGAATTATTTAATGGCAGACCATGAATGGATGTATATTGGCTGGCAGCGTGGTAGAGCTCCCTCTAGTGAATGGATTGATCACACCACATAATTCTTGGATCGTACATTCTCTAATCCAAGTTTAGTTGAAAGTGACACCATTAAGTGTCCGTGTGCAATGTGTCAGAACTATTTTAGGCACAACAGGTGCACTGTCGAGTTGCACTTGAGTAAATATGGGTTTACGGCAAATTGTCAAACATAGACAACACATGGTGAGAGCCTTATCATTAGGAATGATGAATTCAATGAATCTGATCAGATGGATAATATGTTGGGTGACCTAGCTGGTGATCATCCACCAGCAATTGGTGAGGAGCCAAATGCCTCTGCCAAGGCTTTCTATAGGATGGTTACTAGTGCTGACGAACTAGTCCATGAGAACACAACACATTCTTGTCTATCCGCTGTTGCTCGTTTGCTAGCTATGAAGTCACAGTACAATATGTCAATTGCACACTATAATGATGTATTACAATTAATTCATGAGCTTTTGCCCCTGGAGTCTAAGTTGCCTGAAGACTTCTACCGTTCGAAGAAGCTATTAGAGGGCCTCGGTATGCCATATGTGAAAATTGATGTATGCTATAATAATTGCATGCTTTATTGGAAAGATAATGAGCATGAAGACAAGTGTAACTTTTGTAATACCTCTCGATATGAGGTAGGAAAGAATAAAGTCCCACGTAAAGTACTACGGTATCTCTCCATTACAATAGACTACAAAGGTTGTACGCACATAAGGAGACAACAAAGCTAATGCGATCAGATAATCGCTCCACATCTCGTAAGATGGCGCATCCATGTGATGGGGAAGCTTGGCAACAATTTGACGAGGACTTCCCATACTTCGCAAGTGATCATAGAAATGTGCGACTTGCTATAACAACAGATGGTTTCACACCATTTAGTTTGGGTGTTGCTCCTTACTCATGTTGGCCAGTGTTTGTCACTCCATTGAATCTTCCCCCAAGCAAGCTCTTGAAGCCAGAATTCATATTCCTTGCCCTTGTTATCCCTGGTCCTCAGAATCCAGGAAAGAAATTAAATATTCTAATGCAACCTTTATATGATGAACTTATCAAATTGTGGGAGGGGGTAGAAACATGGGATGCTTCACTCAAGCAAAACTTTACAATGCAGGCAGCATATCTATGGTCAGTGCATGATTTTCCTGCATATGGTATGTTTGCTGGTTGGAGGACACATGGTTCACTTGCGTGTTCAGAATGCTTGTGTGAAGGCAAAGCATTTCAACTTCGTAATGGTCGCAAGGCTTGTTGGTTTGATTGTCATAGATGCTTTCTACCTAGGGACCATGAATTCAGAACCTAAGCTTATGCATTTCGAAAGAACACAACAGTGCTTGAGGAGGCACCTAGGTATTTAACGGGAGAGGAAGTCGAAGCCCAAATAGACAAATATGTAGCTGATACAAAAAACTTTGGCAAATTGCATAATTGGACACACAAAAGCTGCTTTTGGCAACTTCCATACCATAATAAATTGAAGCTCCGACACAAAATTGATGTGATGCACAATGAAAAAAATGTAGCTTAAGCTATATGGAACACATGCTTCGATATAACTGATAAGACAAAAGATAATGCTAAGGTAAGACAAGATTTAGCTGAGATTTCTCACCGTCCTTCACTGCATTTGGAGATGAAGGACAATGGGAAGTGGCGCAAGCCTAGGGCTCTGTTTTGCATCAATAAGAATGACAAGACCACTATCCTTAAGTGGTTTCAAGACTTGAAGTTTCCCGATGGATATGCAACCAATATTAGACGAGGTGTTAACATGATGCAAAGGAATATTTTTGGGCTCAAAAGCTATGACTTCCATATATTCATGGAACGCTTGCTCCCAGTTGCATTTCGTGGTGGGTTCCTTCCATAGAATATATGGCTATGCTTAGCTGAGCTTAGTTTTTTCTATAGGCAGTTGTGTGCTAAAGAGATAAGCAAGGATGTCATAGTCTCACTAGAACAGAATGTTGCAGTGCTTCTATGCAAATTACAGAAGATATTTCCTCCTGGTTTCTTTAATCCTATGCAACATCTAGTCATACATCTTCCTTATGAGGCTCGATTAGGTGGCCCTATTCAAGCATGCTGGATGTATCCATATGAGAGGTAAACATAAGTACTTCCGCTATTTTTTCGTTCTAGCCAAACAATACATCTAATTAATTGTCTGATCTTTGTAGGTACATACAAAAACTTAGGAAGAAAGTGCGGAATAAGGCTCAAGTTGAGGGTTCCATTGTTGAGGCTTACCTAGTTGAGGAGGCTACAAATTTTCTATCACTATATTTTAACCCAAAAGTTCGGTCAATTAGAAACAAGGCACCTCGGTACAATGATGGTGCCTCTACATTTCAAAGTTCATGCAACCTTGACATATTCCAATACCCAGGTCGATACATTAGTCCTCGGGGTTGTCGTGACCTCACAATAGAAGAGTACAAGGTTACCTTCTTGTAAATACTGAGGAACTTATCGGAGATGGATGGTTTCTTTGAGTATGTGCTTAAGCTATGCAACCTAAGTTATTTTTCTATAATTATATTTGCATCATTATAACTAATCTTGTTCATATAGTAAATTTTCTAAAGAACAATGGAGGAGCATAATGAAACCAACTGAAAAGCAACTTCAGGAGTTGAGGTTAAATGGTTGGAAATCAGGCCGTCCTATGCATTATGGACCCAATTTTTTCGATTGGTTCAAAACTCAAGTAATTATCTTAAACGTTGGAACTTGAAAAACCTAATAATCATCTTTGTAGCAATCTGAAACTAATACAAGTAGTTGCCTACTTGCAGTGCATGAAGTCATCTACCATTCCTAATGCCTTACGCCAAATGTGTTATGGTTTTCGGAGTAGAGTTCCCACTTATGGATGTTATGATGTGAATGCATATAGATTCCGTTCATCAAAGTATGAGAGTGAGAAATCTAGATTGACTACAACCAATAGTGGTGTGTGTGTGTACAGTTATGACGGCAGTAACAATGTGCTAGAGTACTATGGTGTTATTGAAGATATTTTAAAGATTACTTGGGAAGGCCATGCACCTTGAGCTCATTTTATTTGATTGCCGTTGGTTTGATCCAACACCTAATGGAGTTAGGCGTACTGAATATTTGAGCTTGGTAGAGGTTAAGCACACATCTAGGCTTTCAAATTTTGATCCATTTGTCATGGCAAGTCAGGTTACACAGGTCTATTACCTGCCATACCCGTGTAAGACCAGGCTGGATCTATTGGAATGGTCGGTTGCATATCAGCTCCACAAGGATATATTCCTCTAAATAACAGCAATGGTGATTTGACCCCTCTTGAAAGACCAACTCAACAAATGGAGTTCTACCAGGAGGATGGTTTGCATGGAGCCTTTGTCATTGAGTTAGGGGATGACTTTGAAATTAATCCTCCATTGATCTTAGATGAGATAACAAATCCAAAAGATTTGGAATTTTTAGAACGACAGAATGTTAATCCTCAAGAAGATGAGCAAGAAATTGATGAAGATGAAGATGAACATGAGGATCTCGATGACGAGCTTCAGCCTCCAACTTATGATCGAAATGATTTACGACTTTTGTATTGTTGTCCCTGAAGTGTTCCTTTCTAATACCTTGTGTAATTTGTACCTGAGTTTCATGCTATGATAATGTTTTGATGTTCCATGTTGTTTGTAACAACTGATCCTTTAATTACACTCGTTTTCATGCTATGTATGTCTAAAATATTCTATAATGTTCCATTGACTTGGCACTAATGTCATATTGTAACCATGCAGGATATGAATCATATTCCACCCAAACGACGTGGACGTCAGCAACATGGAGGAAATGCCTCCCAAAGGAGCAGTATCGTTGGTGCCAACAGTAATGTGAATGCCTCACAAAGGATTATTGCTGGTGGCACTAGCTGCAATGGCAATGGCTCTCAAAGGAGCAATGATCATTCCACTGGTGAAGTCAATGGAGCTGCTACAAAAAGGGGAAGGAAGAAGAAGTCACGAACTCAATTGAAGATGCCTTTGCATGCTGGGAAGATTGCCTTGAGACCTAATGGTGACAAGTAAGTATAGACATGTGCACTTGAGCATAAAAAAATGTTGTTATGTTTTTTTCTTGATTATATTAACATGGCCAGCAATACATACAAACATTCTCAAGCTTAATTCATGCACTGTAGGCCATTCAAGTATGTCAATTATATGCCCCAAAAGGACTACACATATCAAGCACAACGTGGAGTTATTCTTAGACATGAGTACCCAGGTGTTGTAGAGGACAAGGATGAGCAGGGTAGAACCTTTAATAATCGCCCTTCGTTAACATGGGATGATAACTTTGTCGACGAAGACGATGCTGGAATGACTGCTGTAGATCGAGTGAAAAATGAGTTTTGGGTAAGTAAAATATGTAAATCCATTATATCTGCATTAACATGGGATGATTAATGGCCTTTTTGATGGTGAACCTACTAATCATCATGAAAGAAATACATCAACTAAACATCATAATAGTTATCTTCCTCTTCAAAGCTTAAACTCAGCCTCAACCTGGAGTCAAAGCTTCAGCCATGTGTCCCAGCATATTTGAATCAAGTTCTTTGAAGAGAAGCTTTTGTGTTTACCTATTATGGTTGCTGATTTTCAATTTGAGATGCATGATTCAATTTTTCCTCTTATCAGTACTGCTGGATCTTTGTCATGTATAGCAAATGATGACTACCGATTAATCTTTTCCTGGGCATTTGCTTATGTATAAACACAAAGAAAACCTGTTTGCTTGCTTACTTATATTGATTCATTAACTACGTTGCATTTCTTTTGGTCCTTTCGCCTATTATAGTTTGGGTCCCATTAACATTTAAATCATGAATCATAAATGTATTTTTTTGTCCCTATATGCAGCATTTATTCAAAGTCAGTGAAGACGACAAGGCAGAAGTGGATCGAGTGCTTGAAAATTATGCTACGGACCGTGTGAAGCAAATGATGTATAATGCTCGTGTTTATGCTGTTGGCATGTCCAAGAGAATTAGAGTACGAGCAATACTTGATTGGTAGGATTTGGTGGTGCAATGAGCAAGTGTGGCCACATCTTTGTCGTAACTAGTGCAGTAACCAGTTCTTAACAAAACGAAGGAGAGGTCAGGAGGCACGCTTTAAATCTGAAGATGTTGCTCAAAATCGATCAGGCTCACGATCATACTCGGAAACTCAGCAATACCTGGTATATTATACTCGTAACTAGTGCATTTTGCTTACCTTCAATTCACATATGCTATGTCTTCCTCACATATTTGACTGGGTTAATTGTGTTCTTCACCGTGTTGTAGGAACACAAGTTTGGACCAGAAAATGCTACATGCTTGAAGACATATGATGTAATGAAGTCTGGCATGAAAAATGTGGACAGTGCTGGCAACAGTGGTCCAATTTGCAGCCAAAAAGCACAAAAATGCACTGTAAGTTCTACCATATTTGTTCTCAACTCAAGTGAACTCAACTTCTACGAAAGCAAATCATATGAAATGTTGCTTTTGTTCTAAGATGATTACTCTGCAGCTGCCAGTACTCAACACCCAGATGGTGAGTGGGAGCAGCAACCACTTGATGGAACAATACTTTACAACACCAATGGTGGCTTGCCCCATGGCCGTGTACCAATAGGGAATGGTGCTATCAAGAAGGCTGAAGTTCTACTAGCAGCTAAATCAAGAAATATTAGGCCATCCAATTACACCTCATATCGTAATGTGGTCTGACATAATCAAGAACTACTCCAGACACAAGAAGTTCACCGCCAAATGATTGTGGTAACATTGTTAATACACACATTAATTGTAACATCCCAAATTGGGTTTATGTTTCAAATGTAATAAAAATGAGGATAAATTAAAACTTTTGCTACCTCATGTATTGTTACAATGTGTGAAACCTCTTTCTTTAATTGGTGGAAATTCAAACTCCAAATTTCCCCAATTAAACTCAAGTCATAAACCTCCTCCATGAAAATCTTGTGCCCAATCTCTGGAAATAATTTTCATTGGGCCTAGGGTTGATGTTTGACACCTCAGAATTATCTCATGATTTTTAGAAATTATTTGATAATTTTTGGAGGCAAGTCAAACTGGTCAAACCCCATTTTCCTCTCTTCTGGAATTTTTAGAGAAAAATGCATTGCATAAAAGTCTCTGAAAATTTTATATAAGGTTCCTCCTGCTGTCAGCAATCTCCAGTTAAAATTTCATAAATTTTGGAGTTTGTTTTCTACCTCAAATAATTCCTCAAAAATAAGTTATTCAAATTCAAACCCTAACTGGTTTTCACTGTTCCTCGGGTTCGGACCAGACTCGGGCTCGAGCCACTTGATTTGGTTCAGTCAACTAAACGCACCGGCTCGGTCGTTCGGGCGCGAGGGTTGTGAGTCGTTGGATCGACATCGAACGGCCCACGATCGCGTGAACGTTCGGACCGTCTGGACGCGCCGATCCATTTGAACCGTTGGATTCTAAATCAAGGGTCCACAATCGCGTGAACGTTCGGACCGTCTGAACGCCTCGCGCAACGTGAACCGTAGGATCCAAATCAACGGCCCGAGATCAATCGCGCGATCGAATCGTTATCAGCGACCCGTTCTTTTTTCACCGTCCGATTAAAATCCAACGGCTGATCTCTTTCGTCTTCCTCCGTCCGCTCGCGCTCGCCGAAGTCAACAGTGGCCGGTGAAAATTGCAGAGCGTAGCAGCGTCGGGTCACCTCAGCTTTTGGCCAACGACTCTCAGCATTTAATGCCCCCGTTCCACCGCCCCCATAGTCGTCGTCCCCACTGATTTCACTTGCTCCCATCGCTCTCAGCCGCCCCCACCCGTGAGCTCACCATTTTCTTGCCGTTGCTCTCTTCTTGCTTCTTCGGCCTATAAAACTCCTCCAGTGGCTTCCTTATCTTTCTTTGAACACCCTTGAGCTCCAGAGCCCTTTGTTAGTGCATTGTTTGAGCTCAATTTCGAGTTTGCACCTTCGGTCGCCATTGTCGCCATTGCCGAGCTTCAAAGTTCTTCGGTGAAAGTGGTGCTCCGGTTTCTCTCGCTCAAATTCTTTGCTGCCCCTGCTTCCTCTCCTCTCTGTGAGCAATAACCCTCACTCATTTTCTCGTTTGCTTGCAGAGAGCAGATCAATTTCGGTTTTCCCCCAAATTCGGCCGAAAACCTTCAATTTCGTCTCCAGCTCGGGTAAGTCCTCCATTGCTCGATTCCTTGCTGCTGTAGATGCGCATTAGTATTAGGATCTTGTTGGTGCTCTTGGTTAGCATAGCCGTGCTCTAGATCGCCGGCGTTTAGCCGGAGATCCTCTCTGTTTCTTTTGTCGGACGAGAGCGCGGGTCGTCTTTTGTCGATGACTCTGGACCGTCTGATCTTCGATCGACGGCCCATAGCAGAGAGAGCGTTCAATACAGCCCGCGCGCTCGATTCAACGTGAACCGTTGGATCCAGATCCAACGGTTGACGTTTAGGGTTTCGCGGCCGCGCGCGCGCGCGTCAGCGCCGGAGTTTGGACCGTTGGATCCAAGATCGACGGTCCCGATTTGAGTGAACGTTCGGACCGCCGAACTTCCCGTAGCATCTCGTCCGTTAGTTTTTCATCTAACGGCTGGAGAGTAGGGTGGCGCGTTCGTTCTGTTGCCGCGCGTGGGAATCGTCGGATCCAAGATCGACGGCTCGCGTGCGCGTGAACGTTCGGACCACCGAACGCTCTGGGCCACGTGAACCGTTGGATCCAGATCCAACGGTTGACGCTTAAGGCTTCGTGCGCGCGCGTCAGCGCCGGGGCTCGGACCGTCGGATCCGCGATCGACGCTCCTCGTTCGGCCACGTCATTTCTAAATTCTGTTTTTCCCGAAAGGATTTATTTATCAACTGAAAAATGTGATAACTTGTAAAATGCATAACTAATTCATTTCAAATCCTTTTCGGTTGATTCAAATTTTGTTGGTTATGTTTTTAACTCATCTTTAAGTTAAAAATGTTTCCAACCCCAGTATAGCTCCAGAAAATTTTGCTAATGAATAGTAGCATTTCTGATTTATAAAAGCTGAGCAAAATTGTTTTGGTCATATCTTTGGCATTAAGAATCCAAATCAATTGGTTCTTGTTGCTAAATTCATTATAAATCAAGACCTTGCTACTGTAAAAATTTTAGAATTTTTGGAGGGATTTTTCTGTTGGGCCTTTGTATTTTATTCGTTCTTATCGGTTGCTTTTGCTTTCTCGTTAGGATCCGAAGAGCACATTCATAATATTGTTGATCCTCAGCAACACCTTGACCCACAGCAAGCAGGCAAGATATTTGATCATAAATGTCCCATTACTTTCAAAGTCTAATATCTTGTTTACAAATTATATGTATGCATTGCTTTTGTGTCCAATTATTTTTGCCCTGTTTAGAGGTAGCTATTCCTAATGCATTGTTGCCATTAAAATGTTATCCCCTGCCACAACCATAAGTTATTATCATCATTTGGTGAATTAGAGCCCGTGATTTAATTATGCTCTTTTATTGTCTTTGCGATGTCATGCTTAGAAATGCTTAGCTACCGGTAGAATTGGGCGGTTATCGACTTAGTCGATGACCTTGATCACACAAATCATTTTGTTTATTTTTGGTTTAGCACCTTATGCTTTTGTCTTGTAAAAACCGAAAATGAAACAAAATGATTTGACTTGGGCACAATGGCATGTTGGTGTGATTGTTGGGTATGACAAGGAAAGGTGTCCAGGTCCCTAAGGACCGAAAATGTTGCTTGCGCCATTGATCCAAGTACTTTTGCGTACCAACCACATGAGGGTTATATGGGACCCCTCTTGACTTAGTACTTTGGCGTGTGTTATCTCCGAGTCGCAGGAGGGGGTTGTGTGTGTTGTGTGAAACATGATATGTGTTCTCGGTGTTCTTGTGTTGGGTGTGCGGTGGTGGAGATTCCGGGTAGGCTCTCCACCTCGAGGAGCATTGTAGTTGTCCAAGGCTTTACCTGCGACGGGTAGTTGACCGAGGCTTTACAATGACTCCGACACAACGTATGGGTTTCTATCCATACGGGCGGCTCGTAGTTAATACACAATATTGGAAATATCTCGTAGGACTTAGCTGTGCCGGCATACCAAAGGAAGTGTGCTTAATCATGTGGCAAAAAGGCGGTCTGACATGTGGGTAAGTTGGTACACCCTGCAGGGATAAAACTATTCGAATAGCCTCGTCCTAGGTTATGGACACGCTTGGGGATTTCCCGCAAGATCTAGACTTCAACAACTGTTTTTGTTTTTAAAAATTAAAACTTGACATGGTTGGCATGAATGGGTAATTCATGCTATTGTTGTGGTGACTAATGGTTTAGTCACTTCCAGGACTGTTTTACTGTTGTTGCTACTTGATTACTACTGTTTTTATCAAATAAAATCAGATTGCAAAATTGCCTTTGATCTATTACATTATTGCAAATAAAACTTGCTTTATGCTTAAAAATTTGAGTCCTAACCTGCTCCACTTAAATAAGCTTGCATATAGTGATTGTATAGATCTGTTATCATTCTTATATATCTTGCGAGTACATTCAAAGTACTCACCCAGTTTTTGCTGGGCTGCTTTTGTTTGCAGAGGAAGAAGGTGAGCCCCAAGGGCCTCACTTTTGTGAGTTGTGCTGTGGATTCGACGACTAGCCTGGCGGTCCGGTCGGTTGCCTTGTGGGTTAAAAGCACACTGATTTGCTCTTTTGTTTATAGCCATCTTATGGCACTTTTGCTTCCGCTGTTAATTTTCTTTATGTATTTGTCATTTGGCCGGTCGGCCTCTCTTTTGTAATGACTATCCTTTATTTATGTTATCTTCTGAATTGTTGTTTATGTTTCGGTTCTATGTGAATGAATGGGATTGATGCATGAACTTTGTAAAGAGGTGTGTATACTGCACTCTGGGAAGTATACATGTCTCGAGTCTCGGCTTATCTGCTTTGTGATGCTAGGACCGGATGGATGGTTAAGCATTACAAGCCGGATAAACCGGGGTCTCACATTAATTTACATCCAGTGTTATTGTTGCATACTTCAAGTGTTATCAAACAAGGGATCATCCATGTAATGTACTGGAACTGTGCATGGATGGGTTTGAGCTGTCCATTAGTGTTAGCTTGATTATTTACCATCCATTTTTGTGCATTTCAATCATGTGGTCTGAATTATCACCAGATGTATGACCAATCAACAATAGTGAAATAATCTGGATGTGTATCATGATTTATCTTAATGTATATGTTTGCAATTAATTGAATTGATAGGAGACATACTGAAGTTGATCAAAATAGCTACAAATCCAAAAATCTAACATTGTAAAGTTTCCAAATGTAGATGATTTTTCAGAAGATCGGTGAAGAACCACCACCAGAGATGCTACGCCGTGAAACATCTGCACAATCACATGTAAGAATACTTACCAACTAAAATTATTGCCAATGCTACAAACAATATCTCATAAAAGTTACAAGGTTGTCCAAACCTCTATCATTTGGAGGACTAATTTGGACTAGACACTAATACTTTTCGGTGTGTCAGAGTGACAACAAGCTGTGCAGCAGTGAGCGAGTGGACTCGTGTTGAGTGTTCTATCACATGGGCTTAACCTCAATCCCATTTAGTTATATGTTCACTACTACAGAAAAGCTCATCACAGACGGTTCTAAACCATCATCACAGACGGTTTTTGAACCGTCTGAAATTTTGTGTCTGTGATGACACGAGGTCATCACAGACGGTTTTTTAACCGTCTGTGAAAAATGCTATCACAGACGATTCTATTCATGAACCGTCTGTGATAGCGACTATCATAGACGGTTCGTGAATAGAACCGTCTGTGATAGTCTATTTTCACAGACAGTTCGTGAATAGAACCATCTGTGATATTCTATTTTCACAGACGGTTCTAAAAAAGAACCGTCTGTGATAGTAACTATCACAGATGGTTCTTGTTTAGAACCGTCTGTGATAGTTTTTTCTAAGGCAAAAGAAAAACAAAAACGGATTTTCACTTCGTCTGGAGCCTCCCGAGCCTCGCGAATGAATCTGATATTGATTTTCAGATTTCGTTAGCTTTCCCACAATAGCCATAGCATCACAGTAGCATCAACTCAATCCATTCACAGAGCATTAAAAACAACACGACATGCATCACCCACATCATAGTAGCATAAACTCAATCCATTCACAGAGCACTAACACATCACAGTAGTAATCTACATCACATAGTAAAAGGGGGGAGTAGAGAGAGTGAGTTCGTGGGAGGCTGGGGTGACGAGGTCATGGGAGGCCGGCGACGATGAGGCCGGGGCAAGGTGGAGGAGGCCGCAGGCGACGAACTCAGGGGAGGAACGGGCGACGAAGTAGAGGAGGCCGGGGGCGACGAGGTCGTGGGAGGCCGGCGACGACGAGGCTGGGGCGAGGTAGAGGAGGTGGAGGAGGCCGCGGGTGACGAGCTCAGGGGAGGCCAGAGGAGAAATGGCAGAGGAGGAGAAATGGCAGAGGAGGAGATGGAGATGGCAAAGGAGGAGATGAAGATGGCAAAGGGGGAGATGAATGACTCTGTTAATATAGAGAGATTTTCGGGAGCCCGCCATTAGGTGCAAATTTTTGTTTTCCCGCCTAACGAAACAAAAGTATCACATACGGTTTTATACAAAAACCGTTCATACCACGAACCGTCTGTGATAAGTGTCTCATCACAGACGATTCTAACCACGAACCGTCTGACTCATCACAGACGGTTCGTGGTTAGAACCGTTTGTGATTTTAGGGTTTTACCATGGTTTGAATTTTTCCTTACTCTTTGAATTTACCATGGCTTGGATTTTTACCATGGTTTAGGGTTCTCTGATTTTACCATGGCAACCAATACTCTGTCGCGGTAGGGTTTGAGCAGCCAATCCACTGCCGCGGTAGCCAATCCTCTGCCGCGGTAGGGTTTGGGCAGCCAATCCACTGCCGCGGTAGGGTTTGGGTAGCCAATCCACTGCCGCGGTAGCCAATCCTCTACCGCGGTAGGGTTTGGGCAGCCAATCCACTGCTGCGAAAGGGTTTGGGTAGCCAATCCACTGCCGCGGTAGCCAATCCACTGCCGCGGCAGCCAATCCTCTACCGCGGTAGGGTTTGGGTAGCCAATCCACTGCCACGGCAGCCAATCCTCTACCGCGGTAGGGTTTGGGCAGCCAATCCACTACCGCGGTAGGGTTTGGGTAGCTAATCCACTGCCGCGGTAGGGTTTGAGCAGCCAAACCCTACCGCGGCAGTGGATTGGCTACCCAAACCCTACCGCGGTAGTAAACCCTACCGCGGTAGTGGATTGTCTGCCCAAACCCTACCGCGGCAGAGTATTGGTTGCCATGGTAAAATCAGAGAGTAAGAAAAAATTCAAACCATGGTAAAACCCTAAAATCACAGACAGTTCGTGGTTAGAACCATCTGTGATGAGACACTTATCACAGACAGTTCGTGGTTAGAACCGTCTGTGATGCTTCACAGACGGTTCTAACCACGAACCGTCTGTGATATCTATATATCACAGACGGTTCTCTAGACGGTTCTTTTTGCCTTAGAAAAAACTATCACAGATGGTCCATGCGTGCAACTATTTTTTAAAAAACAGGCTATCGACGTCACTGAATACGTATGTGTAGTATAATATGTTCATGTCCTACGTACATCTTATCCTGCACAGTCTATGATGAGTTATTTACAGTTACTTTCCACTTGTCATTAGTTATCTTTGTCCCCCCAAATTACTAATCTGGCATCACAATATAATTAAGTATATAGTTAGTCAAGCTAGATGAGATTCATGCATGTATAAAAACTATACTATACTCTACTGCCTGCAGGCTGTACCTTATGCTGTGCTTCAATACTCATAATGTTGGCCTTCTCTATTCACCTTACAGGAAGGGGCCGGGACTGGGACTGGATCCTCCCATGTGGGCTCAGCATCGGATGAGAATGCCATTGATGGCAACGATGCTAACAATGATGACGACAACTGCAATACTGACATTAATGGCGGCAACAACCATGATACCAACAACATCGACTGCGACAGATACAACTAATTTGTCTTCATGATCTTTGATGACTTGCTAGCTCTTTTGAATAGTTGAACATGGTATTGCTGTACTTTTAGATGGACTTATATTACTTGTATGTGACATTAGTCCTTTAGGTGTATTGTGGTAGTAATGGACTTTTAGATGTCTTTTGTGTGGATTAGGATGTTGCTTTCTGCAAGTGAACCTTATTGATGGTATTGGGATTGAAATGATAAGCTTGAACTCCTTATTTGTGTATGGAGGTATGGATGTGTATTGTTATGATGTATGGATGTGTATTATGGATTTATGATGTATGGATGTGTATTGTGGATTTATGATGCATGGATCTGTATGAAAATGTGATCAATTGAGAATTTCTGTTAGTGGGTTGTCAGAATTACATTTTCCTGACGGGCAAAACAACTGTCAGGTTTAATTTTATTGACGGTAATGGAATAAACCGTCAGGTTTCTTTTTATTGACAATAATGCAAAAATCGTCAAGTTTAATTTTGTTGACGGTTCTTACCAGTCAGCAAAATTCATTTTATGCACAGTCAAAAACCGTAAAGTTTAATTTTGTTGACGGTTCTTACCCGTTAGCAAAATTTATTTTATGCACGGTTCCAAAAACCGCCAGGTTAAGTTTTGTTGACGGTGAATACCCGTCAACAAAATAAGTTTTATGGACGGTTTGCAAAACCGTCAGCAAAATATGGAAAAACCGTCAGTAAAAATTTTCTTGACGGTTAACCGTCAGACAAATTGGACATTCCTGACCACCTAGACTTGAGGGGATTTACCTGACAGTTAACCGTTAGAAAACTTAAACCTGACGGTTTTTCCTATTTTGTTGACGGTTTTCAACCGTGAGGAAGTATCCGTTCTGTGGTAGTGAGACCTATATTAATTGTGACATTGATTTGTTGCATTGCTAATAAATGTAGATAATTGTGTTGGTAAAAGTGCTCCAACACTGATGACCTGCATCTTAGCACATCCTCCTCTTTTTTTCTCTGTCGGTTGCCTATGATAATCAAAATTGATACGTTGGTACATTGGTGCTGTCGACAGATCTGCTTTCGTCTTATACCTGTGCGTACTTGTCCACATGTACATGGCTACCTGTTGATCGGAGAACAGGCGCACACCGAGACGCCAAAATTTTGGCATTACGTGCTGCCTACATATGGACATGAATGAATTTATTTTTGGCATGTTTAGGGGCCCAGCTGGGAGGAAAACGAAGCACAGGCAAAGCCAAGCAAATAATTAGCGTCAGACCCTAACAGCAAGTCAGTAAACTGAATAAGGTACATAACCTGTGAATTTATCGATTGAAGGAATTCATTTCGGAGCTAACACTGCATCGATCGATCGATCCGATCTGTGGCTCACAAGAACTTAAGAGTACGCGGTACATGACATACTCGTACGTGCTACAGTGAATGCCCCTATGTTAGTACTGTGCCAGTGTTACGGCGTTCATGCCAGCGGCGTGCCGGCCATATGGAAGGAACAGTATTGCAGTTCCAAGCGCAAGGCGCCAAGAAGGCCTCGCCTCGCATGCCGACCGGACCGGTCGGCAGTCGGCAGGCGGCATGCAGGAGGGCCCATGCGCTGGAATACTTGTCTGTGTCAGGCGCGATCGATCGAGACGGCATATTGGCGACTACTACCAGCCAGCAGCATGCATCGGAGTCGGCGCGCGGACGCTGGCCTTGTCAAGGCGTGGCGTGGCCTGAGGAGAGGGAGGGGAGACTATGGGTGAAAGCGGCTCGGTACAGACGGATATTATTTTCCTGGTTTTATAATTAATATTTTTTTATTTCGGATTCCGTGTTGGTACGATTTTTTTAGAATACGGACAAGATGGATACCGATCGGATTCAAATCAATCACGGATGATTTAATGGATAATGTACACATAAAAAAAGATATAACTTTATCAACGTGTACAACTTATTGGATAATTTATTATCCTACTTAACAACATAAACATAATCAAATGTAAATTCATATTACATATTAGTCAATGACTATAAAACCATCCATCTATCTATCTATATATATATATATCTATACTAATTGGAGACTCTATTAGAAGCCACTATATTAATCATAGAATGTAAAAATGTAGAAATTCTCACATTGATCAGAGAAAAAGAGAAAATTCTAAACATCCAATCTATCTATCTATCTATATCTATACTAATTGGAGACTCTCTTAGAAGCCACTATATTAATCCTAGAAGGTAAAAAGGTAGAAATTCTCACATTAATCAGAGAAAAAGAGAAAATTCTAACCATCCAATCTATCTATCTATCTATATCTATATCTATATGTAAACTAATTGGAGGCTCTCCTAGAAGCTCTCATATTAATCCTAGGAGGTAAAAAGGTAGAATATCTATACTAATTGGAGGCTTTCTTAGAAGCCCACATATTAATCTAGGAGGTAAAAAGGTAAAAATTCTCACATTAATCGGAGAAGGCTAGAAATTCTCACATTAATCAGAGAAAAAGGGATAATTCTAACCATCCAATCTATCTATCTATCTATCTATATCTATACTAATTGGAGGATCTCCTAAAAGTCATCATATTAATCCTAGTCTATACTAATTGGAGGCTCTCCTAGAAGCCCCCATATTAATCTAGGAGGTAAAAAGGTAGAAATTTCCATATTAATTAGAGAAGGCTAAAAATTCCCATATTAATCAGAGAAAAATAAAAAATCCTAACCATACAATCTCTCTCTCTCTCTCTCTCTCTCTATATATATATATATATATATATATATATATATATATATATATATATTAATTCAAGGGGTAAAATATAGAAACACACACACACACTAATTGGAGGCTCTCCTAGAAGCTCTCATATTAATTCAAGGAGGTAAAAATGTAGAAATTTCCATATTAATCGAAGAAATCAATCTATTTATATCTATACTAATTAGAGACTCTCCTAGAAGCCCCCATATTAATCCTAGTCTATACTAATTGGAGGCTCTCCTACAAGCCCTCATATTAATCCTATGAGGTAAAAATGTAGAAATTCCTACATTAATCGGAGAAGTCTAGAAATTTCCACATTAATGAGAGAAAAAGAGAAAATCCTAACCATCCAATCTACCTTTATCTGTACTAATTGGAGGCTCTCCTAAAAGCTCCCATATTAATTTTAGGAGGTAGAAAGGTTGAAATTTTCACATTAATCGAATATATATATATATATATATATATATAATTGGAGGTATATATATAAATATATCATATTAATCTTAGGCTCTTCTAGAAGTAAAAGGTATAAATTTTCATATTAATAGAAGAAAAATAAAAAAGGCTAGAAATTTCCACATTAATCAGAGAAAAAAGGAAAATCCTAACCATAGGATGCAGATACTTACTAAATAAAGACACCTGAACACGTGAGAAATTAATATGGCCAGATTTCTAAATGAGATCTTAAGGTTAACGTTAAATCTATAACGTTATAATATGGACTCACAAAAATCGAAGGCAAAATTATATAGATTTGTCACTTACTATAAAAAAAAAATTAAATTGATTAAAGGCAAAAATATATAGATTTATCACTTAATATAAAAAATAAAATTTTAAATGTATAAATTTTAAACTTTTAGAATTTTGACAGATAATTTCAAACTAAAAAATATATGTAAAATTCATATTAGTTAGGAGCTAAAGGTTACAAAAATTCTTAGCACTGAAAATAATATTTAAAAAATATAATGTCCGTGCGGATGCACGGGTTGATGGCTAGTAGAGGATAATACTTATTGGATATCCATTTTGCTGATTTATACGATATCTTTTGAATATCCTATAAAATACATATATGAATCGAATATTACTCTTCCCAAATCAAAACTTACATTCGAAAACATTCTTCGGATCCTGATAACCATAATATTGGATGTGGATGTAGACTTAAAAAATAGTATATTGTACTCTTTTTTCCCCGAAAACGCGGTAATTATCCACCCGGTTTTCACGCTAGGGGAGACGTCGGATGTGATTGGGCGCGTCAAAGGCTGCAAAATGCTGGTGCTGCTGGGCCTGCGTGCGGCGCGAGAGATGGAGCAGCTAGCTAGAGCCTTGGTCGTGGTCGCGGGTGGGTGCATGGCATGGCAGTGACAAGAACACATCAACTGAGGCCGATTCAGTGGGTGCCATGCATGGGCCAGGGCTATATTACGGATTTAGATAGGCGCCTATTTGCCGCCTCCTCCTCCTCCTCGATCGCTGAACCGGCCCTTGTCCTCTTCTTACGTCTGCTCGTTTCCCGAGGTTGTAACATCATCTTCTTCCTTCTCTCCCTTCCTGCCCAAGAACCAGCTTGTCTTGCCGTTCTAGTCTCCAAGAGTACGTAAAGCACCAGTAAGTGTCACTTTTTTTAGATTATGGAGATAACCACCGTACATGATCCGGCCTCCAGTTCCACTGGAACTAGATAACCAAAGTTTAGCCAGATAACTGTTCAAACAAAACGACTACGCAACAGAACTGTGTTGCCTAGCTAGCTTCAGCACCGCGAAGTTCTACAGCAATTTCAGCTATCTTTTCCATTGGAGCTAGATAACCAAAGCTTTTGCCTGCTTAACTCGTTGGTGTTGGTTTTCATCAAGAGGGGCAGACAGGGAGGAGTACATTAGTGCATATAGAAATAATAGCACGAGGTTGCAATTCTGTCAGGTGTGGCTTGTGATACCGAAAGATGCATATATAATGGATGGCATCGATATAGGCGACATATCATGTGCACATACACTATTTTGTGGATATATGCATATGATACATCTGAACCGTCCATCCAACGATCCACGACCGTCCTCGCACCCATCTCCTACTTACGTCACATTTGCTAAAACCCCCTCGCTTGAAATCTGACTAGAAGGGGGTTTTCGCAAATGTGGTATAAGTGGGAGGTGGATGCGAGAACAGCTGTGAATCGTTGGATAGATGGCTCGGATATCTCTTATGCATATATCTACAAAATAATACGATATGTACTCAGCATGTATAGTTGATACATAAAGACACATCAGCATTCAGCAGATAGTAGGAAGGTACATGTGATTCCTCCTGCCAAAGAAAGCTACACCACATAGGCAGGTGTAAGAGAGACAGAGGCCACCCCTCGTCCCTGCCAGCTGCACCCTTCGTACCCATCTCATCAGCCTTCTGTCACCTTCCGTACCATCACCTATCAACACCGCTCCGGTCTCCACACAACCTCTCCCTTCTCTCTCTAAGGTTTGATTGGGAAGTTGAATTTGAACTAAAATTTAGATAAAGAGAAATAGAGAGAGAGAGAATAGAAAATGTAGGCATTCATGCGTCTATATATACCACACTTGCACTTCACAATCCCAAAACAGAAACACAGACATCGTCACACAGATATATAGGCTTCCCATTGCCATACAAGAGCAAGAAGCCCTTAGATTGTTGCAGGCCACCAAGAACACGAAGCGAAGCCCGAACCTGAAATGCCAGGACAGGTCATGGAAGCTCCCCTGCACCAGCAGCTGCCCCCCATGCCGGTAGCGCTCATGCCTCCCAACTGGAAGCACGACGCCACGACGACGGCGATGGCCGCCGCCACAGCCGCGGCGGACGTGTCGTGCCTCCAGCAGGTAGTACCGGCGAACGCGGCCGCGGCCACCGGCGGGCGCGAGCAGTGCCCTCGGTGCGCGTCGCACGACACCAAGTTCTGCTACTACAACAACTACAACACGTCGCAGCCGCGGCACTTTTGCCGCGCCTGCCGCCGCTACTGGACGCTCGGGGGATCCCTCCGCAACGTCCCCATCGGCGGCTCCGCCCGCAAGCGCCCGCGCATGGCGCCGCCGGCCGTTCGCCGCCCGCCTGTGCACTTCGGCGCCCCGCCGCCGGTGCCGCCCCCACCGTCCCAGCAGGGCCTCCTCGGCTCGCTGTTCGCGCTCGGCGCGGCGTCGCTGCTCGAGGGGCGCGTCGGGTTCGACCTCGGCCTCGGTCTACCGGGGCCGGGCCATGTGGGGCACGCCGGCGCGGGCGAGGTTGGCCTGCACGGCCTCGGGCACAGGGGCGGCTCTGCAGGGACGTCGGCTCCACTGCTCTGGTCCACCGGGCTGTTGGAGAACGACAGTGTCGACACGTGGAGGCTGCCGGTTGCCGCGGCGGGTGCAATTTGGCCGGAGTTCTCCGCCGCAGCGGCGGCAGCACAGGCGGGCGGCCTGCTTCATGCCCATGGTAGCGCCCAGATGCTGTGACCTGTGAGAGTGTGGTATGCGTACGTCGTACCAGTGGAGTCACCGTGCGTGTGTGTTGGTGTCAATTAATCTTTGCAACTGGATGGCTCGTCGTGTGGTTCCTGTGCTGCGTGTGCACGCAGTATCGGAGTACGTACAAGAGGAGGCCGGTGTAGTTTGCAGTTTTTGTTCCGAGGGCGCGTAGAAAGGTAGGATGGTCTTGTGAGTTACCACAAGATCGTACGTGTGTCTAGGGGTCTAGTACTGCTGGTATGTGTTGGGTTACATGCATGTTAATGTTATGGTATAATTAATTTACAGCATCTATAAATTAAGCTCCCTTTTATAAACCGTGTTTGCGTCACCAATTCATGACTAGGACCTAGGTCTTAAAATTCCTGCCAAAAATTCTCGTGTTCTACACGAGGCCTAGGTCTTAAAATTGTATTTGCCTATAAATAAACTGCAGAGATGTTTGATTGCGGATTGGATATTCCTGATGTTTGCTTTGTCAGTGGTAGGCCTGCTCAAATCATGGGCTTTACCACTTCCTCTCCGCAGCTCCCTCACCCTCGGCTCTACCCCTCATCTGCTTTCTCTCTGTTTACCCGTCTCTATCTCTTTGTTCATACAACCAACCAAACAAAACATTGTATCATCTCATCCAATCAGTCAAAACAGAGTACTGGTACTGTTCTATTCAGGACCATCCCATCCACTTGAACAGAACCACCCCATTCAGCTTCGTTCGTCCATCCAAACACACCCTTAAAATGATCCTGAATTGTAACATCTAAAAAATCCCTACTTTGGGAAAGTATAATGAAAATAAATGGGAATAATTTTTAGCATGGTTATATGTGGGAAATTTTATTTCAGCATGTTATTAAAATTTTCATCAAAAGCAACTATGCATTTATACGAAAACAGAATTTGAAAGAATTTTTGAGAAAAATATAGAACACATAAAATTTTGTAAAATTCACATAATGAACTAGACTATGTGGGGCGACTCTAAAAAAAAACTCATAAATTTTGGAGCATGTTTGTTAGGTTTAACAATTTGGTAAAGCCTCGGCCTTTTCTAGAAATTTCAAACTAGATTTGAATTTCGCGCTTAACCGTTGGGCCGAATCTATGCTGGCCCATTTCCTTGTGCCCGCTCAAGCCCATGCTAGCATGCCCCGCTCCCCTCTCGCTGGCACACTGGGCCCACATGTCAGCAGCCTTCTTCCACCTCTCGCCCGTGCCCTTGCCTGCTCCACCCACGGTTTCGCACCCCAACTGCTCCCATCGCCTCCACCTACGTCGTACGTCACTGTTCCCAAGGTAGCTACCCTCCTGTAGCCTCCTTTTCCCACGCGGGGGTAGAAGCCCGAACGTGTGCACGTTTTTTCACCGCGCCTGCCATTATCATGCCAAATCCAGCTGTATTTAAACTTCTGAGCTCGTCACCGATTCTCTAGCTCGCCATTCTCGCCTCCCGCCAAGAGTCAGAGCATCTCTCTACTTGGTTCACCAGGAATGAGAACATCGTTCTCGACGCCGATGAGCACGCTCCGCGCCGTCATTTCCTCTAGCGAGCTTGCTTGCCCTCGCCACCTACGTCATCATGCGCCCCTGGGCTCACTGATACTCCTTTCTTGCTTAATGTAGCCTCGGGAACTCCGTAGCATGATCACACCATCATCTTCTTCATCTCCAGCGCACACCCCGATTTGGACCTCCACATTCCTGATGGTCTGGTGAGCTTGAACCTCACCTCACCTCATCGCATCACATTGCATTCTATACTCCACTAATGCTTCTTCCTTGCTTAGTATGGATATAAGCTCAGGAAATCACCGGAATCAAGCTTCTTCCCCAAATCCGGCCGCTGTCGACTTTTTCTGTTCGCCGCCACTCCACTGAGTCTCCGTCCAATTCCTCGTGTCTACCTCACATTTAGGACACCCGTGAGCTAATGTGCACCGTCTTGTAGCCCCTCCATCATCGTAAAGCGCCAGCACCAAGAGCCTCCTCTGTGCCACCGCTGTTCAATGTCGACGAGCTCCTTCGACCATTCCCCGGACGCCTTCAAGGATCTTGGTGAGCTCTTAATAGTCCCCTAGAGCTATTGCTCGTTTTAGATCAGTGGATTAGCTAGCGTACCATTGGTCCCTGAGCCGCTAGGCGTAGCATCTTTGCTGGCCGATGGCCGTCCTCATTTGTGAAAACCACTCCAGACCCGAGGAGCTCCGCTGCTTCTCGGCTACGTAGCACCGCCTCTATCCATCTCTTCGGCCTCCACCACCACCCGATGGGACCGCCGTCGAGAGGGGAACCCATTTTGCCCATCCCCCGAGCCTTTTCGCTCTTGCCTCGCCGTCGGTGAGCTCTCCATGACGCTCGGCCATGCATGAGCTCTGCTCTCTCATTAACAATGTGTCCCACTAACTATAATGTTTGCTTAATGTTGATGACAGTGGTTAGGTAGATTAAGTCATTGACATGTGGAGCTGGCAAAAAAGTTAATTAGAAATCTAATTTAAAACGTATTTAGTAAATAAGTCACCGACAAGTAGGCCCCACATGTAAGTTAATTTAAAAAAAAAGAGAAAAGGCGCTTTCAGTTTAGAGAAAAATATGTTTTCTTAGTTGGAAAGTGTAAACCTCAGAAGTACTCAGAGGAAAATACACTTTCTCTGTTAGAAAGCGTAAACCTCATATAATACACTTTCCATGTCACCTTTTTTTTATAATTAATTCAGGATTTTCAAAACCGAAGCAAATTCAAACCTTAATAACTTTTGCATATGAACTCCAAATTGAATAATTTTTTTTTCTAAAATCATGCTCTGTCTAAATATGAAAAAATATTTGGGTTTTGTTGCTGTTGAAATTATTTTTCTAATTATGATTTGTTGTCGGCTCTTTTGAATAGACGTCAAGACCGTGAACGAATTATTCGACGACCCTCCTTTTTGCAAAATCTATATGCATGCGTGTATATTTGCTTAAAATTACTATATTTGAGGATAACTGATGAAGGCGGGGTGCCCGATCTTTCGATGAGAATGATAACTATCGATTTTGGTGGAGGTGACTCTCGCGATCCGACTACAACCGTACGACGACGCTTGCACCTTAGCAATCGTTGAACCAACTCCGAGATGTTATTGACCTTGCTGGCAGCGCGATCAACCTGAACACGAAGTTCAATTCCTGCGAGCAATCGAAGAACTAGCAAGAATAAGATGTAGGCAATCTGATATTGCGAATATGATTGAAGTGCATATGGTATTGAAACAAAAGTGGGATCCCGAAGGTTGTCTTGACAGGTGGTCGGTCGACACAACGGAAGAACAGAAGTTTGCACAATGGCTAAACCTAAACTCAACGAAATCCGAGTTCAAGCGAGGGAGACGTCGGCTCCTATATAGGGAAAAGACTAGGGTTACTTCTGGTTATCGAGTTAAATTTTGGTTATGTACCGCTGATCAGAAGGGCTGAAATCTGGCTGAATAGTTTGTTTTCAAGTCGGGTCTGTGCGGTATATTGGGCAGTTAGAAGATATTGTAGAACACCGGTATCAATGTAATATTGTTGTTCTTATTTTAGGAATATATTTGTGTAGACGGCGAAACATCGCGTGTGGGAACACCTTCGTTGCCTACTAACGCGTCGCAACGCGAAAGGCAAGTACTGTTTGTTAATTTGTGTTGTTTTCAAAGGAATGCATGATGATATGTCGAATATATGATTGTTCTTACGTTGTGCTCATGATGTGGATAGATTTCAATATTTATGTTTCTTGTGATACATGATTCATTCCATTTATGCATGCTTCGTTTCCGTCCACGGGAGTGGAAATTTGATTAAGTCCCATCAATTCCAGAATGGGCACGTAAGACCCACCATTCCAATGTGGGCAATGTTGGACACCCGTATGAAACGTTCTTCATACGGTATTTGAGGTCCCCGTACTTTGTTAAGTACGGGCTTAAGTGAACACCGACGGGTGTGTCACTCACTATACCGGTATAAGTTGTGAGCAGTCCATTCCTTCATTGCATTATTCCATTCCATGCATTTTCATAAATCTTCAGAGAAGTGTTTACAAGTGGATTGTGATTACCTTGTTCTCTTGATGTTTCGATTATTCGTTAAATGTACTTGCTGAGTCTTTGGCTCATCCTTGCTTTGTTTGTTTTATTTAGGTAAATGAGGAAGAAGGCGAGACCTTTTGTGGGGTAGTCCAGCACGCTGCACAACACCTTTATCAAACCATAATAACTAATGTTATCTTTCAGTCATGTCAACTATTTGATAAATTTCCAGATTGTAATAATCCAATTTTGGTAATGCTTACTGTACGTCATTTTATGACTGTTTTCCATTCCTTCCCATGAAACTGTTAATCGTTTATCGTCGTTCCTTATGGGATATTGATGATTGAGCCTGATTAACCTGGTAATATTGTGTACTATTAGTATCTTTGTTAGATTTGTGTGACATCTTGGCTTCCGAATTGCCAGGGTATTACAGTTGGTATCAGAGCGGGCTTTAGGTCCGTGGTTAGTAGAAAAGTATTAAAATGACACACTGTGCACAGTAGGTGGGGTTTGGGAAATCCATTGCTTCCGCATTTCTAGTGATTTGGTTCATTATGTAGTACTGTGTAGAATTGTTTCTGTACTATCTCTCATGTTGTTAATTTGTGACATGATGTGGTATCCTATATCTATGAATTATTCTATGATTGTCATGAGATGATCCTATATATTCATAATTGATTGCATTAGCTATGCGTATCGGTAGCGGACGTTGAGCAGTTGAGTTCATGGTTGTTGTCCTGGGTTTTGCTAGGCTACACCACTGTTCGTGGTATGAGAGTAGAGAAGTTCTTACCCCTGTTCCATAGTTCTGTGTTGAGCCTGAGCTCATTGTTGAAATTGTTGTCTTTCTCAAATTTGTATCTGGTTTCCTGGTTGTAGTTTCTTGTAGTTCGTGAATTTCTTTTGAAAGGAGGGTTATAATGAGGAGGGCAAGCTCCAGTAGGTTTCTGATCGTTCTTTGAAACAGTTATTGTACTTTCGACTATTGTGATATTACTGCTCCGCGTGAGCATAGTTAAATTGCAAGATTTATCTTTTCACGGAAGTTATGCTTTACCCCTGTTGGAAAATTTAACTTATTTGTTCGCTTGGAATTTCGGGAGTTGGAAGATTTCTTTTGCAAAGTTCTTTATTAAGTGTGCATTGGCCTTGCATATTTCTTGTGGATTACTTTAGAAAGTCGTTCTCTTCCTTGAATTCTGAATTTGACAAATTCTTGTCCGGTGGTGGTGGATGAATTTCTTTTGGGTTCATGGTTCCTGGTAGTTGATGAGTTTCAATGAGTCTTTAATGGTATTCTGAAACCATTATTGTTTTTCGACCGTTAATTTGTTTTTACTACTGGTGATCTTCGTCAATTAGTAATATTGAAATTTCCATGATTGTTCCTTCTTTCTCCTTAGAAAAGAGCGACTCATTTACTCGTTTGATAGTTGTATAATGAGAGTTTTCTGTTGCAAGTTTGTTAACCTGAGAAGGCTTTGGCTCTACGTATTTCTATTGGATCATTCTGTTTGTTGAAGTATAATGCATCTCTTTTCTGAAGAATAGTGTTAAAACCCATTTGTGGTGATGTGTTGTGATTAAGTTGGAGGTTGTACTCAAACAAAGTTGTGGGCTACGAGTTTCTATTGGTCCCTATTTGTTTTTCAAAATAATCTCTTGTCTTTTGACTGCTGAACTCTCTTTACTACTTGTAAACGTTGTTATTGGCAAGATCATATATTTTGTATATGATGGTACTATCTCTCCTGTTGATTAAGGTGACCTGGTTCACCGTTTGTTATTTTGGAGAATGGGAATCATCTTTTACAAAGTTCATTGAAGAATGTTTTGACTCTGCTCGTTTCTTTTGGAGTAGTTGGAGTGTTGGAGTTTAGAACCTCTCTTTGAAAAAAAGTGTCGATACCTTTTCTAATGTTTTGTGGTGTTGTGTGAGAGGTTTGTTTAAGCTTTGTGTATTTGACACCACGTTTCTTTTCTAGAATAAGTTGTTATTACAATCCCATTTAATGCTGGAGATTTCTAAGACACACTTTGTCGTGTTTCCTTTAGAAGGTTTATTGATATGATAGTAATGTAAATTGATTGTTACCAGGAACGTATGTTATTGCTCTTAATGAAATGTTCAGTAATGTTGATTCTTTTATAGAGAAAGAAGTTTGACCACCTTTCTTGTTGTTTCTAAAATGATCCAATTTCAAGTTTTGTGTTCATGACCTTTTGGGGGTTCAAGTTTATTTTGGTAAGCGAAGTCCTAGCGTAAAACGATTTGTTGCAAAGTTATAATAGTTCTTCAGTGATGCGAGCGCTTTGATATTGAATGCTCGTTGTTCTTATCTGCTAAGGTCAGACATTCTCTTCTTTTGAGGCTTATGCTTTCAATTGTGGACTCCCCTTATGTTTAATGCGTTCATTGCTTAATTGGTTTTCTCCTTGGTCCGGTGTTTGTGGCGAGTGGTAAATGATTTTCTAGTTGGTGAAAATCGTTTTCATGTGCCTCTTCTTTTGAGAAATATTCGACCCATTCTTTTCGCATGAGTCTTTCGAGGTGTTTTCTAATTGACGTTGTGAGATTGATGTTGAAACTTGTAGTAAAATAATCACCTCTGTGATACCGCCTAAATGAGAATACTTCAAGTCTAGTTTCCGTGACCTTTTGGAGTTCGTGAATATTCTGGTAACTGAATATGGTTTAAGTAAAATGGTGCATGGAGATATCCTATTACTTCTTAAGAGTTTCGTGTGATTTAGTCCTAAAGGCTCCTTGGTTTGAGTTCGCAAAGTGAGGTTGCAATCAAAGGAAATTTTCGCCGCTTTCGTTGAGAATCCGTTTGCTTTTCGTGAAGTCCTGTAAAGGAAAATGCTTGTTTTGTGCCTGAGATCATTTGGATTACATATTTCGTGAGTAGATGAACTGTTTCGAACAAATTTGGCGTGTTGAAAATTTTTATTTGTTCTTAAGTAGTTCCGTGGGTTGAACTAAAGAACTTACTTTGTTCATGTGGCAAAGTGTTATTAGTTCAAGATCTAATTGCTGTGTTAAAGGAAAGAGTGCAGTAGAGTATTTGATAATTTGAGTCAAGTTTTGTAACTTGTGATTATTTGTATCGTTCCTAAACTTCTTGCTCTTTCCGCTCAAGAGATGTCGAGTTTCAATCGCAATGTCTTTCTTTCGTATCGGATGTTATTTGCTATTCTCTCTTGAGGGATGTGTGCCCTCAACTGTGAACTCAGCTTTCGTTTTCCAAGATCCCCATTATCAGAATATTCTTTTGGGTTCATGCTCGTTGGGATGAGCAACATTTTTATGTGTGACGAAGCTTGTCCTTATTCGTCTCTTTCTTTTGAGAAAGACCCAAAAGTTTTGTTGCAGGGTTTTACAAAGCGTTTATTGGTAACTGTTTGGTGGTGGTTAAGTTTTGGTAGTGGTGATATTTTGCTACCAAGTTATTGGAGGAGTAGAAGAATCTGAAATGGATTTGATCTGTATCTCTTGAGGAAAAAAAATATTGATTCACATGGAATGTTTGGCTTCGAAGTAAGTCTGAATAGTGTTACGATTGAGTAGAACCAATGGTATAGAGAAATTCCAGAACTTCAGTTCATGTTAAAAGGTTGAGGATTATCGAAGGTATGGAGACCTTGATTAATTTTATAGAGTAACACAATTGGATAAGATTGCGAGATTATGTGGGTAATTTTTGAGGATGTCAATAAGTGAGTATGTTAGAATTGTGGGAATGTTGTAGATTCAATCCATTGATTTCCCTATCTGTTATAATTGCAATTTGTAGTAGAAGTCTTGCAGGTTAAATCTGGGCTTTGCATTTTCATGCTAGACCTTTGGTCACTCAATGATTATGTGTAGAGAGAGTGGAATAATAGAGTTTCCTGAGCAGTGGGATGATAATTGATAGAACCCTTCTGATGAAGTATATGAACGTGCGTGCTAAGAATTTTGAGTTGTTGTTCTTGGAAATTGGAGGTAATGTTATTGTGTGGGACCTATTCTGTGTTGCTTTGAACGCCTTCTATCAAATCAATTTTGGTTAGTAGAACGAGTTATTTAGAGTATTCGGTGGATTCAATATAGCCTCTCCACAATGGTGTGGATGATGTATTTCAATTTGAGCATAATTTGAGGATGTTTAACTAAGAGGTTTAAGCTCATGTGGTAGGCAGTGAATTCGAATTTCAATGTTCGAGAGAAATTTTATTCCTAGAAGCGAGGAACTGTGGCAAAGGATGATTCGTGGGATAATGAGGCGTTTTCTTGATTCTCGTTTGAGTTTTGTGTCGTTGACTTGTATTTTCCGCAATTTGAGTTGGCGCTGTGTTGGCGTGTTGATTCTTTCTAAATTCAGACAAACCGCAAGTATTTGGTTTGGGCGTTCGAGTGATTTCTCCTTTGGTTGTCGTGGTGTTCATTTGTAAAATGCTTATTTGGAAAATGGATTTGTTTTCGAGATGATTGTCAAATTTGGAATCTAACCTTTTGGTGGAGAGTTAGCATTGCGTGGATACGATGAGGACTCTCTATTTCTAGTTGGATTCTCTTCGTTTTTGAAAGTTGTAGAAATGAGAACGTTGGCTTATCGCGTTGACCGTCTCGGGTCCTTATGCGAACTACGCATCGTCTGGTGTGCTCGAGTGTTAAGCGAGTATCTGAGCAATTCCAAGCTTGGAATATCGTTGTTTCATTCCAGTCGTAGTTTCCTTACATTTAGAATGGCGTGCAGATTCGAGGTCGAATCCTGTTAAGGGGGGTAGAATGTAATACCCCGGATTCGGATCGTAATTAAAAGCGGTGGGAGGAAAATGCAAACAAGAACTGAAATTTCCTGAATCGGCGGGGGGTTTTCAGCGTTCTTCCGACAACATGGGCCTGGGCCGCAGCCCAGGAGGGGCCCATGAGAGTGGCCAGCCAAGGGGGGTTTTTTTCCTCATCCCCAAACCCTAGCCTATCCCCTCTCTCTCCCCACTCCCCTCCCCAAGCCGCCACCCCCTCCTCCCCCTCTCCAACCGGCCGCCACCCTCCTCCTTGTCGTGCGCCAGATTTGTTCGTCAGATTTGGGTAAGTTCCGTATGTTTTCTAATCTTCCCACCTCTTAGAAAGTTGTAGCCCTTGTTCTTAGCTTTCTTTAGGCACCTATATAATCTGATTTGGAGTTACGGTTTAGGAGATATGGTAGTTTTACCATGACTGTCCAGGACAGCTGACGTGTTTTGGTAGATTTTTTTGTCGGGCCATTATGAATTACTTAGAGGCCGAATCCCAGGTTGTCGTCTCCTAGAGTTATGTTCCGGATTTCCTTAGCTTTCTTTTGGCACCGAGATCACGAGATTCCACCCTGTGGTTTAGGAGATATGAATTTTTAACCGCACACTACTCTGTCTGTCAGAGATTTTGGAGACTATCGGTTTCTCGTCGGTTTTGATCTATTTACACTCAGATTCAGAACTCCCACCCAAATAGGTTATTGTAGCCCTTTAAATTATCTTTCCATGTTGATAAAGATCACCTCTATTGGATCAGTAGAATAAAAGTTACGTCGGCGAAACATCGCGTGTGGGAACACCTTCGTTGCCTACTAACGCGTCGCAACGCGAAAGGCAAGTAATGTTTGTTAATTTGTGTTGTTTTCAAAGGAATGCATGATGATATGTCGAATATATGATTGTTCTTGCGTTGTGCTCATGATGTGGATAGATTTCAATATTTATGTTTCTTGTGATACATGATTCATTCCATTTATGCATGCTTCGTTTCCGTCCACGGGAGTGGAAATTTGATTAAGCCCCATCAATTCCAGAATGGGCACGTAAGACCCACCATTCCAATGTGGGCAATGTTGGACACCCGTATGAAATTTCTTCATACGGTATTTGAGGTCCCCGTACATTGTTAAGTACGGGCTTAAGTGAACACCGACGGGTGTGTCACTCACTATACCGGTATAAGTTGTGAGCAGTCCATTCCTTCATTACATTATTCCATTCCATGCATTTTCATAAATCTTCAGAGAAGTGTTTACAAGTGGATTGTGATTACCTTGTTCTCTTGATGTTTCGATTATTCGTTAAATGTACTTGCTGAGTCTTTGGCTAATCCTTGCTTTGTTTGTTTTATTTAGGTAAATGAGGAAGAAGGCAAGACCTTTTGTGGGGTAGTCCAGCACGCTGCACAACACCTTTATCAAACCATAATAACTAATGTTATCTTTCAGTCATGTCAACTATTTGATAAATTTCCAGATTGTAATAATCCAATTTTGGTAATGCTTACTGTACGTCGTTTTATGACTGTTTTCCATTCCTTCCCATGAAACTGTTAATCGTTTATCGTCGTTCCTTATGGGATATTGATGATTGAGCCTGATTAACCACGTAATATTGTGTACTATTAGTATCTTTGTTAGATTTGTGTGACATCTTGGCTTCCGAATTGCCAGGGTGTTACAAGGACCATATAAGGGAATCCCAAAAGACCGACATGGAGGTCACCCAAATCCGGGAAGAAATGAAGAAGGGCAAGGCCAAATGTTTCAACCATGATGCTGAGGGCACCCTACGATTCGGGAGTCGTTTAGTAGTGCCATTCAATGGCAACTTGAGGGAGTTAATTCTCAAGGAAGCTCATGATTCACGATTCTCTATACATCCCGGAAGTACTAAGATGTACCAGGACCTGAAGAAACTGTTGTGGTGGAGTCAGATGAAATGACAGATCGCACAGTATGTTGCTGAATGTGATGTATGCCAACGAGTCAAGGCTGATCACCTGAAACCAGCGGGTACTCTCCAACCCTTACCTATTCCCCAGTGGAAATGGGAGGAGGTTGGGATGGTGTGGATTTCATGGGGATATGTTTCAGATCTTAGGATGATGTGACAATTGGCAATGGCGTTTACGGTTTGTCGTTTCACGTGTTTTCGACAAAGCTACAGGTTTTCTGATCAGGGGCGGTTCGACCGGTCCTTGCACGGCGGTCCGACCGGTCCCAAATCGGTCGGACCGGCAATGTAGGGCGGTCGGACCGGCGGTGACCAAAGTGGTCAAAATGAGCTGGGCCAAAAATAGGTGTTGTAGGCAAGTGAGGGGATCCCAATGCACTTGGTCTCATAATTTTGGAGTCTCCGGTGAAAAGTTCTATTGGTTTAAAGTTTCGAAGGTTTGGATTTTGGGAGCTTGAATTTCGCTAAGTCTAAGGCGGTCCGACGCTCATTGTGGAGCGGTCCGACCGCCATGGCGGTCCGACCGGCTCACCGAGCGGTCGGACCGCAGAACTACTTGAACGTCGGCCAACTTCGTGGCGATGTTGTTTTGTTAGGTCAAAGTCATTGGTTTCATGGCATATGATTTGCATGATGCATGTTTTGACTAACATGGGTCAAGTTGTGAAGAACTTGTTCCGAACACGTGTTTTCTTGTCCGTGGTTGTGCGGTGGCTTGGTGGTCAACGACGGTCAACGGCGAGGAGAATCGGGACTAGACTTGAAGAGTTGAGGTCCAGAACGATCGACGATGCCGGGTGAGGTCAACGACTCAAGCGTGACACAAGATGGACAAGGGTGACCTATTGGAAAATCCATGATGCATGGTGAAGCGGTTTAGGTCAAAAGTTAAAGACGGCGCCGCAAGCGTGCGTGTGTGACCCGCTTGTTAGTGGGCCTTAACGGAGCCCAATTGAGTCAAACCCTAAGAGTTTTAGGCCTCCACTATAAATAGGGGAGGTGGTGGTCGCACCATCAAGCTCTCTCTCTCGCCTTTTATGTTTCAAAACCCTAATTGTCTTTAGGGAGTTGAGGTGGAGGCTAGGGCTCTTGATGGTTTGTGGTGAATTTCGTGATCCTTGATTGTCCACTGATCCATGATGGTGTGGATGTAATCCAAAGAACAATCACGAAATCAATCTATGCAAGGTTTGCTTGAGATAAGTCTCTTTTCGTTCTTGCTTTCAATTTCGTGTTTTTAGGGCTTTCTTTGATCCGCGAGTTTGTGATTGATTCTTTCACGTGAATTAGCTTGCTGTGATATGTGTGAATCTATCTAGCATCATCTTGATCATCAATCTCTCACGAACAAGCTTTAGGATCAAGTTTTCGTTCTTGCCGGCTTTAGACCTTCGTTAATCAATTGGCAATTGCTCAAGATCGCTCCAAGAATTATCATAATATTCGATTGGAATAGGTCCTCAATAGCATAGAGAAGGTGTGTGCAAAGTTTCGTGAAGTTTGGAGTTGAGAATCAAAAGTTAGACCTAATTGCAACTTCGTCATCGGCTGATTTTCTTGTTTCAGATCGATTTCAGATCGCCGGTCCGACCATTGTCACCACCGGTCCGACCGATTTTGGAGCGGTCCGACCGCCAAGATAACAATGGTCCGACCGCCCGCAATCGGTCCGACCGGTTCACTACAGATCGTCGACCGCCAGCATTTGTATTGCTTTGATTCTTGCTGATTATTGTCGCATTGCTTAGGGGTTTTTATTGGATTCAATACTAGTCTTCCAACAGATGGTATATTGATCTTCATAGCTTTCTAATAGCTACTGGAGTGAAATTGTATTGAGTTCATAATTTGTGAAAAAGTGAGCGTGCTCCTATTCACCCCCCCTCTAGTCGCCTTTACGGTCCAACAAGTGGTATCAGAGCCAGGTTAGTTCAATCTTGATCTTAACCGGTCACTGAACTTTGGCGATGGATAAGTTTTCTACTAAACCGCATATCTTCGATGGGCACGACTATGCCTATTGGAAGAATCGTATGCGCGTCTTTCTTGAGAGCGAGGGACAAGCTATTTGGGATGTTGTTAGAGCCCCGCTGGTTATTCCTGAAATTGCTACACCTGCTTCTGCAATTCTTTTGGCTAACAACAATAAGGCTAAGAATCTTTTATATGGTGCACTTGGTAGACAAGAATATGATAGAATTTGCAATCTTTCAACTGCGCATGAAATTTGGAACACTCTCGAAACATATCATGAGGGTTCGTCCCAAATCAAAAAGGTGCGCCAAACAATTATAAGCGTGAGTACAATAAATTCGAGATGCGTCCCGAGAGAGCATCGATGACATTTTCATCGCTTTAATAAAGTAATTAATCAAATGAAAGTCGTTGATATTGAATATTCTCAATCTGAAAATGCCACCCATCTCTTGGCCGCAATCAACACCAAGGAGTGGGAGATGAAAGCTCTTGCTATAGAAGAAAATGTTGATCTTTCAAGTCTTACTTTAGAATTGCTTTATAGTAAACTCAAGACTCATGAAATTAAAAGAGTTGATCATCCTAAGAAAGATAATTTAGCTTTGGTAGCAGATCCTCTCAAAAGGTTTTGATGACTCTTTTGAATCTTCTTACGGATTTTCATTTGCTTGCTTATCTGCGATTTCGAGGAGGAGCTTGAAAATATTCCTGAGACAGAGTTAGCCCTTTTAGCTAAAAAATTCACACGGGCTTACAACAATGTGAGAAATAAAAAGAGAGGTGGTCCTGTTACTTGCTATGAGTGTGGAGAGCTTTACCACATCCGGGCCAATTGCCCCAAGCTAAAAGGTAAGGGTAAGCACAGGGAGGAGAAGACAGCTTGGAAAAAGCCTCATGAGAACAACTCTGAGTATGATGCTGTCAAGCTCATAAAGGCCGCTCACCGGGTCCTTGCCGCTTTTGGAGAGCAATCCATTAGTGATGTGGACTCCGGGAGCGAAGAGGAAAAGAAAGGGAAGGCCAAGGACTTTCTCGGCATGTGCTTCATGGTCGACAACCGACGACATTGATAATGATGAGGTATCTTTTTCTTATGATGAGCTTTCTGCTAAATATAATTCTATAGTTGAGCAAGTGCTTAGTCAAGATGAAGCGCTAGAATTTGTCATGACTAAAAATAAGAAACTAGAGTCAAAAATTGGTAAACTGAAACTAGAACTTGCAAATGTTAAGACTCTTGAACCTGATGAATGTTTATCTTGTCATGCTATGCATTCAGAAATTACCAATTTACAATCTGCTCATAATATTGCTTTACAACAACTTGAAAATGCTAGAACCGAGCTAATTGAAATTAAATCGCTCCTTGTGAAAAATGCTTAGAGTCTAGCAAGTTGATTGCTTCGATGTGATTGATTCTAGCCCTTGCACTTCATGCTTAGAAAAGAACGTGAAATCAAAGATATCTTAGAAGTCGCTAGAGTCAAATATGCTAAGCTTAAGGACAATATTGAAAATACTACTTGTGCTTCATGTTCCGCTCTTAAGCTTGAAATTGCTTTGTATAAGGAGAAATCAATGGATAAAACTTGTGATGCTTGTGCTAACTTGAGAAAAGAAAATGCTTACCTTCATGATACATTAGAGAAATTTTCTAAAGGTAAGAAACAATTAAACATGATTCTTGACAAGTCTAAAACTCCTTATAAGAAGCAAGGTTTAGGATTCAATTCTTTTCAAGACAATTCAAACCCAAAAGTCATTCAAGTCTTGGAAAAGGTTTAATTGAATTCAAAACCCAACTCGCAAAAACATCTTTTAAATCTGCGAGTTTTGCCCAACCTTGTATTAATTCAAATGGTGCTTCTTCTAGTGGTACCAAGTACCATTGCACTTATTGCAAGAAAAGTGGGCATTTGATTGAATTCATTGGCGAGGTTGAAAATGATAGGAAAAATCTTGATAGAATTTCATTCAGCAACCTAGAGCTTCTATGAGACATGGTAACACCGAAAGGAATAAACACGGATTAGGATTTTTCTCACATGCTAATCATCATGCTTCTACATATCCTAATTCTCATGTTCTTCAGTCGCGGGTCGATCATTGGTGGTCACCGGTCTGACCGATTTGGTCGCCGGTCTGACCGCCAGCACAACGCCGGTCAGACCGCCCTTGGACAGTTTAATTCCCATGTTAACTTAAACATTGCTCATAACTGAATTTTAGATGAAATCAAGGATAACACTTCGCTTTGCATACTACTCGCAGACGTGTGTCTCAAGAACGGGTTCCCAAGTCTTGTTTAACTAACCCCCATTTCGAGACACATCGTTCTTCTGGTGCCTTGATTTTTCAGATTGCCGAAAGAGGAAGAGCACGTGCTTTGTTGACTCATTGTTCACGCCATATGACCGAGACTCAAGATGGTTCACCTCCTTCACGCGATCGACGGGTTTCAAGCATCTCCGAGAACTTCCCATCGCCAGGCCGTTAAGCTCTTATTCAGGTACTTACACTCTACTCTCTTTGTATGGCATTTGATATTCCTGCTCTTTATCCTTGTCCATTCGGGGGTTTTTCTTATCCTAATTGTGCGGGTTGTCGGCTAGATAGGAAGAGTACCTCAGGCGCTTGTCACCCACTAGATTCTTCTCTTATATCTTATTTTTATCCTCACCAAATCTTTAGACCCAACTAGGTTTGCCACCTTGAGAAGCGAGTTAGGGTTATTTATCCTTATGGGTTGGTTTGAGGGGAGTTTGATCTTTTCGATCTTTCCTTGTTCTTTTGATCTTTTATTGTTCTTTTCCGAACTTAGTGATCTTTTGAACTTTTAGGTTTTAGGCTTTTTAATTGCATCTCATTGTATCATATTGCATTCATATGAAAAATCCAACAAGTGGTATGAACAACAAGTGGTTACAACAAGTGGTATGAAAAATACAAAAAGATGCATTGTAATATAAATCTTTCTGCTTATCTTTTAAAATTGATGAAGCTTTGCCTATTACCCTTTGGAGCTTTTGTATTTCAATTGTTGCTCAATGTCATGTCTAGTTCTTTGACTTGCTAGAATTATCATGCTTTTACATGTGTAGCTAAGTCTTTGCTATATGAGCTAGAACCTTTAAACAACTCAAACTAAGAAATTGCAATTTGTGGATGTTTTAGCGAGTTGCGCAATTAGTGCTCCTCTTGTGACATTGGCCCTGTCAGAATTGCTTTGTTAGCTCTTTGATCTAAAATTGACCATTACTTGAGCTTTTGTGTTCTTGAGATTCTAAAAATGCTCTTGTGAAAAATGAAAATCAAGATTGTCTTATGCTTAAACTGTGCCAAACTATTCTTACGAGATCGCTTGTCAAATGACATGAACTTGGAGATAGTTTGATGAACGAGACGATCTCATGGGGACCGCTTGTCGAAATGACATGAACCTCAAGATTTGTCGCCCTGTAGAAGCTTAGAAAGAGTTTGTGGATGGCTCCTAGTCCGGGATCTTCTTTACTAAGATATACCTTTAATCAACTTTTGGTCGAAGCTTAGGATGAGTTTGTGGATGGCTCCTAGTCCAGATCTTGTCACTAAGTTAGATCATTAGTCAACTTCAATATTCAATGCAAATGAGAAAAATGTTGACAATTGGGCGTTTATAAAATATTGAGCAAAATGATTCAATACGGACTTGATTGACTCTTAATGTGGTCTTTGTTAGATTTTGATCTCACTTTGACATTTTGACATGGCCAATTTCACTTTAGGATCCTGTTGATGAACTTGTTGAATTTGAAGCGTTGCTTAAATTGATCAAATCTATCGCTTTACTTTTGAGCCTTTGTGCTTAGCTTTGATATATATGTCTTACTATGATCTTGCTATTATTTATCAAAGCTTGATATGTTGTTTGTGCAATATTAGAGATACTAGCTTGTTCTTTTGGGTAATCTCCAAAGCTTCTTGTAATCAAAATTGAAAATTCAAAAAATGAAGCCACTCCATTGCACTTCATGCATACTCCTGTTTATGCTTCTTTTATTTCTGCTTCTTTCTTTATCATCTATTGGTTATCTCTGGATGAGAGGAAGGCGTGATTCCTTGATGAATCCATTGTCAAAGGGGGAGAAGATGTGTTAATTAATGAGAAGATATTTCTTTGGGAGAAGATGTGTTATATTTCTTTGCTATGTTTATTTGGAGAAGATGTGTTAATGAGAAGATATTTCTTTGTTGGGGAGAAGATTAAACAAAGGGAGAATGAAAAGTTAAAAGTTTTTGAAAAATCGAGGATCATAGTGAGGGGGAGTTCTTGAGTTGCATTCTTATTGTCTTATTGAATATTCTGAACTTGAATTGCATTATTTTATCCTCACAATGATCATAGGTCAATTGAACAATTGTTCTTTCATTTGGACCTTATGTGAGAATTTTGACCCTTTTCTGGAAATCAAAGTTTTTATGCTTTCTTTTGCCTTGTCTCACATGCCTATACTATTCTGATGCCAGCTTGGTCATTTTCATTGCTTTTTCTTGCTTATGGACCAAGTTGTGCCTTTGTGCGTAAAACTGCGCGAGTAAACTCGTTTTCAAACCTCTTACTTACATTTTCTCGGATAATTGCCAATGTGTTCATCAAGGGGGAGATTGTGGATTTCATGGGGATATGTTTCAGATCTTAGGATGATGTGACAATTGGCAATGGCGTTTACGGTTTGTCGTTTCACGTGTTTTCGACAAAGCTACAGGTTTTCTGATCAGGGGCGGTTCGACCGGTCCTTGCACGGCGGTCCGACCGGTCCCAAATCGGTCGGACCGGCAATGTAGGGCGGTCGGACCGGCGGTGACCAAAGTGGTCAAAATGAGCTGGGCCAAAAATAGGTGTTGTAGGCAAGTGAGGGGATCCCAATGCACTTGGTCTCATAATTTTTGGAGTCTCCATGAAAAGTTCTATTGGTTTAAAGTTTCCGAAGGTTTGGATTTTGGGAGCTTGAATTTGGCTAATTTTAAGGGCGGTCCGACCGGCTCACGTGGAGCGGTCCGACCGCCATGGGCGGTCCGGACCGCTCACTGGAGCGGTCGAGCCGTGAACTACTTGAACGTCGGCCAACTTCGTGGCGATGTTGTTTTGTTAGGTCAAAGTCATTGGTTTCATGGCATATGATTTGCATGATGCATGTTTTGACTAACATGGGTCAAGTTGTGAAGAACTTGTTCCCGAATCGTGTTTTCTTGTCCGTGGTTGTGCGGTGGCTTGGTGGTCAACGACGGTCAACGGCGAGGAGAATCGGGACTAGACTTGAAGAGTTGAGGTCCGTAACGATCGACGATGCGGGTGAGGTCAACGACTCAAGCGTGACACAAGATGGACAAGGGTGACCTATTGGAAAATCCATGATGCATGGTGAAGCGGTTTAGGTCAAAGTTAAAGACGGCGCCATGAAGCGTGCGTGTGTGACCCGCTTGTTAGTGGGCCTTAACGGAGCCCAATTGAGTCAAACCCTAAGAGTTTTAGGCCTCCACTATAAATAGGGGAGGTGGTGGCTGCACCATCAAGCTCTCTCTCTCTCGCCTTTTTATGTTTCAAAACCCTAATTGTCTTTAGGGGAGTTGAGGTGGAGGCTAGGGCTCTTGATGGTTTGTGGTGAATTTCGTGATCCTTGATTGTCCACTGATCCATGATGGTGTGGATGTAATCAAAGCAACAATCACGAAATCAATCTATGCAAGGTTTGCTTGAGATAAGTCTCTTTCGTTCTTGCTTTCAATTTCGTGTTTTTAGGGCTTTCTTTGATCCGCGAGTTTGTGATTGATTCTTTCACGTGAATTAGCTTGCTGTGATATGTGTGAATCTATCTAGCATCATCTTGATCATCAATCTCTCAGATGGACTTCATTCGACCGCCAGACTCGTATTGGATTCCTGATTAGGACCCAAACTGTATATTGATCCGATTCTATATGGGTGATTATTGATCATAATTTGTGACAAAAGTGGCTCACTTCATTCTTGTCAAGACCACCTACACTATCCGGCTAAATTAGCGAGCTCTACATCACTAAATTAGAGCTCTTGTGTGTCTCCACAAAGATACCTAGAAGGTGATTGTTTCGGATCGCGGTGCGCAGTTCACATCCCATTTTTGGGGATGCCTCCATCAAGCCATGGGGAACCATCTGTCTTTCAGCTCTGCTCACCACCCTCAAACAGGTGGACAGACTGAGAGGGTGAACAAGGTGTTGGAAGACCTTCTACGAGCGTGTGTGCTATCCTATAGCAAAAATTGGAAAAAATGCTTACCGTTCGCAGAGTTCTCCTATAACAATAGCTATCAATCCAGCATTCAGATGTCACCATTTGAAGCATTGTATGGGAAGTCTTGTAGGACGCCATTGAACTGGTCTGAGGCCGGGGAAAGGTCATTCTATGGCGCAACCTTGGTGGAGGACGCTGAAGAACAAGTTCACATCATCCGTGAACGACTTCGTACGGCACAATCTTGTCAGAAGTCCTACGCTGACCGCCGTTGTCGTGAGTTGAGCTTCGAGATAGGCAATTATGTTTACCTCGAGGTCTCACCGATGAAAGGAACCCATCGTTTCCAAGTGAAGGGTAAATTGGCACCCCGCTATATCGGGCCTTTCCAAGTTTTAGACAAACGAGGCTCTGTAGCTTATCAATTAAAGCTTCCACCCTCCCTATTAGAAGTGCACGATGTCTTCCATGAATCCCAACTAAAAAAATTCATCTGTGTTCCAACTGAGGTCACCGAGTCGAGTAACCTCGACTTGCAACCCGATCATTCTTATCGGGAACACCCGATTCGCATCCTTGAGGAAGCCGAGCGCAGAACGAGAAATCGTAACATCAGGTTTGTCAAAGTCCAGTGGAGCAACCATTCCGAGGAGGAAGCCACCTGGGAGCGGGAAGATCGGATGCAGGCCGAATATCCCGATCTTTTTCCCTCGGCGTGAAGTGCTTTCGTATAAAGAAGGAAAGGTTAAACAAAATAATGGAAAGAAAATTTTAAATAGCCTTTCTAGGTGACCTTGATAGGATGTCGTAACACTATCTTTAAAGGAAATCAAGACAACATATGTTGTATCTTCTTTAGAATCTTACGTGTTTAATTTCCGTTCTACCCAGATCTCGGGGACGAGATCTTTTGTAAGGGGGGAGGTTTGTCACATCCCCAATTTAATAAAAAGGATTACTATGCATCTCATTAGCATGCATCGTGTTTTCAAGCATTTACATTATATATTTTGCACTTGGAAAATCTTATCCGGAGGTCTACACACACCCTTACAAAAACAAACCCTGAAGAAAACAGTAACAAAAATATATGGAAACCCTCTAGAAAAAATTTATTAAAAAACTATATTAATTATCATGAATTAATATATATATTTTTTCCCAATTTTTTGGAATTTAACATGATCCACAGGAAATTCAAACTCGATTGTCAATATATGCTTTTGGGAATTTGAAATATACCAAATAAATGATGAACAATGGATTTTACAAATTTATATGGGTCCTAGTTTTCCCTAGGAACCACTCTGATTAATTTCATATTTTTATGAATTTAATCTCTATTTTTGAAGGCCAGTCAAACTAGGAGAAATAGATTTGAAATCAGTCAAATGGAGTACTATTCCTCGGGTTCGAACCCATTAAACAGTAACCCGACCGAGCCACTTAATGAGCTGTTCTGACCAAACCCGCTCGGGTGCTGACCCTCTGATCCAGATCCAACGGGTAATCTCTTCGCGCACACGCCCGCTCGTTCCTCTCTCTCTCTGCCACTGGGTCCCACCTGTCGAACCTGTTTTCTCCCTCGCGCTGGCACTCGCGCAGAAGCTGAGCACCACGCTCCGCGCATTCTCTATGGAGCTCCGTCACCGCCGTGACAGCACTACCCAAGCTGACCCATCCCTGAGCTTCCCTAGCTAATGCCGTGTCTCTTCCGACCGTTTCCCGCCTATAACCTGTCTCCTAGCTCTCTCTACCCCCTCGCTTCTCCTCTGTTGACCGAGGAGAGGGACGCCCAACCCAGCGCCATTCCCACGTAAGTTTCAAGCTCCTGACCCCCATCTTCGCTATCTTCGGTGCCATTTTCTATTTTCGCTGAGCCTCAGCTTTGGTGTTGCTTGTAGCCCCCGGAACGTGACTGTGTCTTCGTCGGCTCCGGTTCACGCCCAGAGCTTGCACCCGAGGACACCGCTGTTCTACCTTCGCCTCCGGTGAGTTACTTGCTAACTCTCGCGCTTCATATCATGTCTTTGAGCTCGAGTATGAGTTCCCCTCACCCAATTCTGGCAATGCACGACAGGAACTCGTGAATTCGAAGCTTGGTCCATTTCGGTCGAAAACCAAACTCTTCGTCTCCCACTTTGATCTGGTAAGGCATTTGTCAAATCTCCACTACTAGAGCACACCCTAGGGATTTTTGAGCTATCCCTAAGCTTCCATGTCTTCCTGGTTGCTCAGGGCGTCTTCTCCACGTTGAACCGCATCACCGCCGTGGACCTCACCGTCGCCAGCACAGCTCCGGCAATCTCTCCTGCCCTCCAATGCTAAGGTAGCTCCCTGGTAGTCCCTGGTAGCTCGGGCACCCGCTGTTGCACCTTTGCGGAGCTTTATTTCGCGCATGCACCGTTGCCGTATGTACACCGCCGCTCCTCTCCGACGAGCCGTCGTCACAGGCCACCTCAGGTGTGGCCGGCACCTCCCAAAGATACGCTATGGCCGGAATCACGGCAATACGCCGGCGAATGCAGCTCAGTATTGTCAAATTACCGACAATACTGTAGCAAAGCCATTAAGGCGTTGATCCGGTCATTTAATGGCTAATGATTGCTTACTGTAGTAAATGATGTTTTAAGTAAGTGATGAGTCTATTACATGTGGGCCCGTGCACAGAAAATGGAATGGTTAAGCTGCGGCTGATGGGTGGGCCTGGCCACTTAAATGCACGTTCACTGTGCTGTGAGCCGGCTGTGGACTTGTGGTCCACACACCATGCGGTAGACCGTGTCACTGACAAGTAGGCCCCATCTGTCAGCCGAGAAAAAATAAAACCCTGGGTAAATGAGAAACAATACTGTATACTGGTCCCACCGGTCAGTGGCAGTGGCTAGGTGCAGCTCAGTAAGAAAAGTATAAATCCATTTAAGAAAATCAGAATGTATTTGTTTATAAACTGAAAAATATGATTAACTTAAAAAACGCATAACAAATTCATTTTTACCCCAAATGGGATGAAACTAGTGCTGGTAATTTTCAAATTTGATGAACTTTATTTTAAAGTGGGTTGCACATTTATCTCAGTATCAAAAAATATAGATTTGTAAAATTAGCATTTAATTGTTTATCTTTACAATAAAAAAATGGTTATAACTTTGAAAATTCATAACTTTTGCATGGAAACTCCTAATGAGATGAACCAAGTTGCAGTGGACTCACAATAATATTCCTAATTTATTTATGAAATTAATTACCTCCCCACTAGTCTACAAATTTTTGTCAAAACTTTAAATTGGATAAAATACATTTTCGGGACATACAAACTTCAAACGACCATAACTTCTCCCTACTAAATCCAATTGGAATAATTCTTGTACCTAATTTCATCTTGAAGCATAAACTACCTACTGTAGAAAAATCATGCATTTTGGAGTAATTTGATTTTTATGTTATTTCTCGAAGTTTATCGCTATTTCCGTTCTTTAGATACCAACGAAATCAACGTAGATTCTTACGCCACCGAGAGTGAACAACTACTCTTCCAGCAAGGCAAGCATCATTTGAACTTTCTTTTGCATCATATTGATCCCAGTTTTATTACACTAGTGTTTGAAATGCAACGATATTGCTTGCATGCTATTTTCGATATACTGTTATGTTGTGAGTAGATTAGTTATATCCTATACTTGCTGGTTGTCCCTGATATTTCCCATACACATATGCTTAAGATAGATGCTTTTGATGATGAGATTGTTGTGTGTTGAATGCTTAGCTGTTGCGGGTCTAGATAACGCAGTAGATCAATTGACGGGACTAGCTCGTCAATTGTGGGAGACACATAACAATTCTTATCCTTTTTATTAATTTTTGTCCAGATTATTACTTCTGGTTATCGAGTTAAATTTTGGTTATGTTAAAAAAAATTTGGGTCCGGACAAGTGGTTGTAGTGTGGGTGCTATTATGCACGAGACCCGGGTTTGTGGTTGTCTTGTCTGGACCATTAAGGACCAAGCCATGGACGTTACACTCCAAGTACCGAGCGTACTATCACATGCGGAATATGGGTATTGTATGGTTAAGTAAGGGAAAAGTTTTATTGGGTTGGACCGCAGGTGGTGTGAGGACATAGAGACCGTGAAATCCTATGTCCTTAGGAACCCAGTGTGATATATACTGTGCTTAATTAGCACGATTACTTATGTTGAGGAAAAACAACATACTAACTATCTCACACTGACCCCTCCAGCACAACATGTGTGCCTGCTTAGCGTTTGCTATATGCTTATGTCTAAGTTGGGATTTGTTGGTCTATCCCAATAGGATTTTCTTGCTAAAAATGATTGTATCTCAATTCTCCCCGGCCGGCATACCTAAGGAAGTGTGCTATTTTCGGAGGCATCTGGAGGCTTACAGGCTAGTCGAGTCATGTGGGTAAAATAGTACACCTCTGTAGAGATATTCTATTCGAATAGCCGTGTCCACGGTTTTGGACAACACTTAGTTTAAGTATGCTTCATCGTTAGTTCCAAAAATTAAAAGTTGATATGGTTGTAAATTGGTTACGACAGGAATGGGATGTTCGTGTGCTTTAGTTTATCAAAGTGGACAGCCACTTTGGTATTGTTTGATTTATTACATTATCTATGTCTTGTGAAACTTTCATTTGAATAAATGATTTGCAACTTGGCTTTGAAAACTAGGTGGTCTAGGAATGTAAGATGTTATGTTTTCGCAAACTAAGCCACTACTGCTATCCTTTGATCGCCCAATATGCATAACTAGATTTTCTTTGTGTAAGACTTGCGAGTGCACTTGTACTCAACCAGATGTTGGCTGGCCGACTTTCAGGTGAGGACGACTTTGAGCCCGATGAGCTCGGCAGTGCCGATTTAGGCGGCACTAACGAGTAGTGCTGTTATTTAACCCCAGTCGGTTGCCAGGGGTTATGGGCATACCTTGCTGGTCTTTTGGTTTATTTATAATGCTTCCGCTGTTACTTTATGATCTCATTTGAATTTGGCCGGTCGGCCCTTGTAATAACTGCAAACTTGACTATTATCGATGTATGTCGTTTGAGCCATTGATGTATGAATGTTGTATGGATGTGACCCACGTTGAAGGTGAGTTTGAGGGCACGTTGGTCGCTGATCTTGGGAGCCAACGTGGTCTCATTCTCGCTGTAATGAATTCCCTTTTAACTTATTTAAGTGTGTGCTTGAACCGTTGGAGTATCGGTCATCATGCATGCTCGCAGGGAGCAGCGCGTATGATAATCTGGGCTCTAGTTTCGGTTGGGCTGCCACTTAGGTGGAGTTAACTTGGAATTCAATTACTTGATACCCAGAGTTACTTCCTTAAGATCGTGATTACCTCGATCTTACGGGATTAACCCGGGGGTCCTCACAACAGCTGTCCAGTGACTTTCACCTGGGTCAGCTTGGTATCTGCCCGTAACACTTAGAGCATTTGATACATCTGGTCGGGTACAAATCATGGCATACATAATAGATCCAACGGCCGAAGCATATGGAATACTGTAATACCCCGGCCTGCTCGTAGTGTGGCCCATGTGGCCCATGAGGAGTTGTGTGGTGGGATTAGTCCCACATTGCTTATCTCAAGTGAGTTGTCCTAGTATATAATGCCTGTTGGATCCAAACATAGCACCTCCGGGTTAACCCTTTTACACGAAGCGAGGACAAAAGTGTAAGTGGGGTGCTATGTGAGGGCGGGTCTGCCCCACGGTGGGCTGGGCATTGAGCCGATTTTGGGTCGGTGTTACAGATGGTATCGAGCATCAACCTTCATTGCAGAGCGGCGCGGACGGGACGGGCGGGCATATGGCGCATGGCACATGTGGGCCGTAGTGGACACATGGCATGGCATATGTCTTAAGACCTTTGGGCCGACGGACGTGTACCGAGGGGTGGTTACAGGCATTTGCCGCGTATGCGGTATCTTCGCCGAGGCGTCGGCCCTTAAGGGGTGAGTGTAATACCGGCACGCTGCCAGAGCGTGGCCCATGTGGCCCATGAGGAGTTGTGTGGTGGGATTAGTCCCACATTGCTTGTCTCAAGTGAGTTGTAGTGGTATATAATGCTGTTGGATCCAAGCGTAGCACCTCGGGTTAACCCTTTTACACGGCGAGGGCGAAAGTGTAAGTGAGGTGCTATGTGTGGGTCCGCCCATACTGTGGTGGGCATTGAGCCGATTTTGGGTCGGTGTTACGGATGGTATCGAGCATCAACCTTATTTGCGGCGGCGCGTGGGGCAGGGCGCGGGCATATGGCGCATGGCGCATGTGGGCGGAGTGGACACATGGTATGGCATATGTGCCTTTGGGACGCACGGACGTGTACCGAGGGGTGGTTCTAGGCATTTGCCGCGTATGCGGTATGCTGCCGAGGGCGTCAGCCCTTAAGGGGGGGTGAATGTAATACCCCGGCCTGCTCGTAGTGTGGCCCATGTGGCCCATGAGGAGTTGTGTGGTGGGATTAGTCCCACATTGCTTATCTCAAGTGAGTTGTCCTAGTATATAATGCCTGTTGGATCCAAACATAGCACCTCCGGGTTAACCCTTTTACACGAAGCGAGGACGAAAGTGTAAGTGGGGTGCTATGTGTGGGATGGTCCGCCCCACGGTGGGCTGGGCATTGAGCCGAACTCGCTCATCAGTGGTCGAAGGACACTAACTCTTGCTAAGACTTATGCCATGTGACATAGGCAAGAACCCTTTCTTGGCATCATGCATGTTGAACCGATTCAACACCTTGTCAATATAAGTACTTTGTCTTAATCCAATCAGCCTTCTTGATCTATCTCTATAGATCTTTATTCCCAAGATATATGCTGCCTCTCCTAGGTCTTTCATAGAAAAAGTATTTTTCAATGATGACTTAACAGATTTCAGCATTGGAATGTCATTCCCAATCAATAATATGTCATCCACATATAAGATTAGAATCACAAGTGCGCTCCCACTAACCTTCATGTATACACAAGGTTCTTCTTTGTTTTTGATAAAACCAAACCTTTTGATTTCCTCATCAAAACGCAGATTCCAACTCCGAGATGCTTGCTTCAACCCATAAATGGATTTTTGAAGTTTGCATACTTTACTAGCATTCTTTGGATCGACAAAACCTTCAGGTTGTGTCATGTACACATCCTCACTTAGGTTTCCATTAAGGAAAGCCGTTTTGACATCCACTACTACAGAACACGTCATCACAGACGGTTCGAAACCGTCATCACAGACGGTTTTCGAACCGTCTATATTTGTTCGTCTGTGATAACAAGCAGTTATCACAGACGGTTCAAAACCGTCTGTGATAACACTTATCACAGACGGTTTTTAAAGTAAACCGTCTGTGATAACCACTTATCACGGACGGTTTACTTTAAAAACCGTCTGTGATAAGTGGTTATCACAGACGGTTTTGTAAGTAAACCGTCTGTGATAAGTGGTTATCACAGACGGTTTACTTTAAAAACCGTCGTGAAGGCTATTACCACGAGCGGTTTTATGTTGAAACCGCTCGTGGTAATAGCCTTCACTGACGGTTTCAACATAAAACCGTCGTGGTAATCTTGGCGATCCTAGCTACATTGTTTCTTTGTTTTTGGCGACCTCGGGAATTGCTAGCCATGCCCTCGAAAACAAGCATGTACAAAAAACAGATACATCGCAGATAATCAATTGTTGACAACTCAAATTGATCATTACTCAAAATAAATTAATAAAGATCGAATTTGTTGAAGTATTTTCGCTATAGTTGTACAATTGGATTACAATTAAGTCAATTGTTTGCGTGAATCTCGGGTGGCGATGGAGTGAAACTCTCCTTTGTTAACTATTTACGTCATGATAAAGGTGCATAGCGCCCTCGAACTTCGACGAGCTCTTGCATAGCGAGTCCATGTAAATCTATTATCAAACCACGCCGCTAGGTCAAGAAAAAATGGTAAGGATATATATTTGAATTTACAATTACAAAAAAATTATTTGAGATTGACAAACCTCGGATTCTTCATCTTAGCACTAATGATTTCTTTGCATATGATGGCAAGCGTAGAATGCACATAGCTCATCATTTTTTTTCAAGCTTTGTAAAAATAGAATTACATATGTACGTATAGTCGATTGAAGACACATTTTATGAAGTATGATATATATAGGATTATTGTGTTGTAGCGCGTCTGGAAATTTAGTCTGTGTGTTAGTTGGTATTTGGATCCTTGTATCTTCCTTGTTGGCTAACATAGGAGATGAGCGAACTACATAATTGAAAAAGTTATCCTCGGGCATTTCAAGCGAAGGAAGACTACAATAGAGTTATGTATGGAGGAAATGACCATACTTGTCGAGTATTCCTTGCGAATCTTTGAAGTCGTGATCGTTTACGACTAGGGAATCAAGATATATCACGGTGTTCCTCTTGGGTATAATGACTAAAAGGATCGATGGTACCTACTCATGTATGTCGCTATAACTATTAAACCTAAGTACAAATGAAATTTGAATAGCAAATAGTGAAGCACTTACCCACGGTTGTAGGGCACCGTATGTAGTCCTTGCGATTTTGAAGAAGCAATGCCGTCGTTATATAGTTCTCGGCGAAGGTCACGTCGCTTGGATGGTTTGCATAGATACCACGTGTGGGTCGAGGAAACCCACCGTTCTCGCCTTCGGGCATTTTTCATCATGTATCTATACATAAGCAATGAGTTGCGATATTTATCGGTATTACATGAATGTAGAACTTGATTGTACACACTTACGTTGTCCAACATCGTAGAAGCGGCGTCGAGGGCTTGAGATTGAATAGGTTGAATAAGTCGTTGAAGCCCACCGAAGTTGCGGACCCGTTGAAGAAATGCTCATCCTTGTATGCGACGGTGATTCTAGTATCGCACCCCTTCTTTGCGGTATTCGCGGTACCGTGCATGCAAAGCGACAAGCAAATCAGCGTGGGCTAATTGTGCGTTAGGGCACTGCGGTTTTCGATGGAGTACTTCCGTGCTTACGGGACTTGGGAGGCGGCTTAATGTTCGTCAATTTCGATTTGGCCTTAACGATTGGCGGCGTCTTCTGCGAGGCGACTCGGGAACCGATCGGTATGCGCTTTTATTGTTCCTTGGCGTCTTCTCCACGAGAACCGATGAGGTGGCCTTACGAGGAGAAATATGAGGTGGAGTCATGGAGGTCCGTTGAGAGGAATGGTCTGTCGAGATTGCGACCTTCTTTGGGTCGGGGCGATGTCCGTCTTGGGCCCTTGGATAAAAGCGTACGGCATCCCCTAGTGTTGTGATCTCTTCGTTGGGCGAATGTCGGCGGGACGGCCATGAAATGTTGATGTACCATGTCCACCTCCACCCTTGCGTAACCATCGCCACACGACACCGTCTTTGCCTTGCTCCTTCTGGTATGGATGCACCATCCCCCTTGACCTCAATAGGAATGGACCCAACTAACCTCGGTTGGAGCTTGCGGGCCGTCGGCTCCTACAAAGCGATCGCAATTAGCTAAGGCGTCCTATAGGTCTATCTTTGGTGCATTCCATAGATGTACATTACCTTGATGCGGTCTATCGGTAATTGGTCGTCGTCATGTTCAAAATTATGCGTGGACGCCGACACTACTCGATGTCGAGGACTTGTTCCGCAATAACGAGGCGACTTGCATCGGTTGCGAGTACTTGATTCAGTTGATCCTGCAAACTTGCTATCTGTCCTTGAAATTATGCCTTAAGAAGTTCCAACTGATTGTCGTACTCGGCCTTGGATCTCTTCCTACTTCTATACATGAAGTAGTCGTCTGCGAATCCATGTACCCAAGGTACGTTAACCCCTTACCTCGCGTGCGACTCAGGTGCTCCTTGTTTCCTAGGGCCGTAGATAGTATATCCTTCTCCTGTGTTCTTGGAAGGAGCCTTCGGAAGTTTGGGCAATCAATTCACGCTGCAAGAGGTCATCATGTTATTATAGTCACTATGAAGTTATGGACTTATAAACAAGTAGGTAGTTCGACATATTTACCACACGTTGGGACACTTTCAGTCCGCGGGTTTGGGAAAGTGATGCGCCATCGACGAGACTTTTGCCCTCGCTTTTAACAGTGCACGGAAGCGGGTGTGTGATATCGAAATAGATTCTCCTCCTCCGCCTCCCATTGCGCGGATTTAGCCGCGTACCAGTGATGCCGAGGCGTGGGGTGAGTGTTTCGTGCTGGATTGCTTTGTGCGCCGCACTTTGCTCCTTAAATTCACCGTCGTCTTCATAGCCACAAAGGTGTTCCATGTTTCCGCGTCAAGAATGGAAACTTCGTGAAGGCGTCTCACTCTTGTTCACGTCATTGCGTGACAAGAACGCTCTTGAAGGTCCTCCACGCGTGACACATGGAGAGCAAGGCATGCCGTTCGACGCATTTCATGTCTGTTTCTGAGATAGCGAACCTGCTTGAAAGGTCTTCCCACAGACGCGTCTCGATCTTTTGTCGAGACTTCCACTTTGGTGTGGTGATAGGGACCTTTTCCTTGCAAGTATCCGCAGATGGTCCGAATCTCTTGCGATGCGGGGACTCGGAGGACTAACGTCAGCGACCTCCGTGATGGTCGATCGGCGTGAGCAATTCGATATTCCTCGCCATCTCGCTTACGTGTCTGCGGCGTCGGTGGCGGCGAAGACGGCGCCTCGCCATGTAAACACTTGCTATCTAATCGATATATATGGCATCCTAGAATTAACGGTCCAAAAGAATATGCGATGCAATTAACGGTATATATATGGCATCCTAAATTAACGGTCCAAAGCAGACCAATCTTTCTAATGATGTTGTTTAAGAAGCTAGAATACTATTCTCATATACCAAAAAATGATACGGTGATATATACAACCGTCGTTCTCTTTTCTAAAAAGCGGTGCAAAATATGCTAATGGCAAGAATATCCGATCTGTAAGGAGCTAGCCGTTCTTGTATTAATTATATACTTGTGAAACAAGCGCTCAATGGGTCACTTAGTCTTATTTACCAACATGCAATACATTACATTGACTACGGTTTGCATTGGTTACCTAGTTTCTTTCGGAGGAAGTTCTTTGGAGTAGCATGCCCTTTTACGTGAACACACATGATCTTCTACCTAATGGAATTTAAATCCCAATTTCATTAGGACAAACATCTGAAGTTTGTGTTCCCATGCGAATGCAAGTAATTGACCATCAAATGCCTTTCTTGATTGTTTTTGCTAGCGGTGTTAATTTCTTCAGCGTTTTATGTGTATTGAGCTAAAATGACATCTAATTTAGATTGGATGGGGCATCTCTTTGCTTGAATCATTAAGCTATATATATGGTCTGATCTATCCTAATAAAAGCATGAGAAAGGTAGACAATTTACTCATATTTCAACAAAAGAAGGAATCAAGCCTAGCTTAGTGGTGGGAGGTGTGGGTGTACACCCCACCGGCGAGGTCCGAGTTTTCTTTGGCTCATATTTGGGTGTCTATTTCTTCTTAATCAAATCGATATCTAGTTCCTCTTAAGTATCCCACATTTTTTTTATAAAAAAATATCTCATCATATTTCAACAAAAAGCAGGAATGTAGCCTAGCTCAGTTGGTGGGACCTAGGTTCGTCTTCTTCGGCTCATATTTGTGTGCCAATTTCTTCTTAACCAAATCGATATCTAGTTCCTTTTGGTATCCCTCATTTTATATATATATATTTCAACAAAAGCACACCACATTCTTGTTAGGGCTCATTCTGGCCTAGGATTGATATAGCCAGTACTGCAACTATGCAAGTCCATCTAAAATCTGAAGTAGTTTGGAGAGGGTAGATGGTCTACCCGTATTTTCCAAGACCTGCATTCATGTAAATTACAAGGGCTTCATTTTAATTTCTAATGATGAGCAATTTCTAATCTGAAGGTGTTGCTTTACTCGTGCATGTGTAGGTCGCCCATCTATACTCAAAGCAAGCTTTCAAGCAAACCAATCAAACATCAAGAAGCGCCAAAACCGGGGTGGCGGCTTACCTTCGTGGTGCTTGGGAGGAGCTCGGGAGGAGGTGGCGCGGGGTCGGGGAGGAGGTGGCGCTGGGCCGGGTCGTGGAGGAGCTCAAGAGGAGGCGCGCTGGGTCGGGAGGGCGCAGAGGTCGGGGAGGCGGCGCAGAGGTCGCGGATGGCGGCGCCGAGGTCGGGGGAGGAGGCGCAGCGGCCGGGGAGGCGGCGCAGAGGTCGGGGATGGCGGCGCCGAGGTCGGGGCGGGAGGCGAAGCGCGAAAGATCGCGAGACCTAAGCGGCGCGGAGAGATGAAACCCTATCGGTTCTTGCCTTTAAAGAACAACATCACGAGACGGATCGCGAGAGACCTAAGGGGCGCGGGAGAGGTTCCCTCGAAAACCTATCGGTGATGTTTTAAAGAACATCATCGACGGTTCTCGAGGGAACCGTCGTGATAATAATCTGAGCGGTTCCTCGAGAACCGTCGTGATGTCCTCGAGAATGGTATAGCCAAAGATTTACGTTCCTATATATGGAACATGCAAACATGGTATAGCCAAAGATTTCTTGTTCCATACTTCTAATCATACGATTATTGATGATATATAGTGATAAAGAGTTGCTCCGTGCCATCATAATCGTTGTGGAGTCGGCAAATGCCATCACAATCGGACCTCATGATTTGACTTTGTATTTAACTTTGTGAAATCAAAGCTCCATAAACTCATTTTGTTGATTTGAGCATTACAATGAACATCAACTCCAAATGAAGTGAAACCAATTTAATTTGATACTCCGTACATTACAATGAACATCCACATTGTCATCAATATTAAAGATCATAAGTCCATAACACATTAACACATGACAATGGAATAAATTAGTTAATTACAATGGAGTAAATTCTTAATTAAAATATAGCCCTTCATGATGATCGACGCGCATATAGCTAGCTTCCTCTTTGGGTTCTTCCTCGAGCACGATGCCGTCTCAAAGGTGGCAACTCGTCAAATTGATTGTATTCTTCCTCGTCCACTACATTCTCAACTCCGACAATCCTCCTTTTCCATGAAGAACTACGTGGCGCTTCTTATTTGCCGGGTCGGTTACATAGAAGACTTGAACAACTTGGTTAGCTTGAAGACGAATGGTTCGTCTTTGTATCCGACACGTTCGAGGTCCACGGTAGTGACGCCGCACTTGTCGACCTTCACTGTGGGAGATGGACCCAACGGCACGAAATAGGGGATTGAAAAGCACGTAGTCGATCTCCCATATCTCCTCTATTTGCCCATAGTACGAGCTCCTCACCCATCGATCTCGAATGCATCTATCGCACACCGCTTTGATACGACTTTGTGCTCTTCCTATCTGTTGCCGTATAAAATGTGTACCCATTTATGTCGTATCCTTGGCATGTGACAATTGTAAAATGTGGCCCTCTTGCCAACCATAGCAACGTATCATCACTTCATGACCTCCGAGTGATTCACACCTTTAACCATTCGTTGAGCCGCGGTTGTGCTCTCTCGTGATCCAAACCTCCGACCGTGCGGATTACATTGGCGTACCATGTCTTTGTGCTCGTCGATGTACGGGGACACTTGGGTCATGTGTTGCAAGACCGTGAAATGGGCTTGAGCGACGTATCGGATCGGGAGTGATTGATTTCCTCCGATGGTCCCGATACCATCCGGTCTCCCCTCATGGCGAGATAGAGGCACACCAATCGGATCCACGAGCCATGTAGTCGACGCAGAACTCAATGACCTCTTCCGTTGCATAACCTTCGATGATCTTGCCCTCGGTCGAGATCGATTCCGTGACGTAGGACTTGAGAATTCCCATGTACCTCTCGAGCGGGTACATATGGCGAGAAACACAGGGCGCATATCTTTATCTCTTTCACAAGGTGAACAATGAGATGGACCATGATATCGAAAAATAACAGAGGAAATACATCTCAAGATGACACGAGTCGTCACTACCTCGACTGCAGAGCATCTAGTCCTTGGGGATCGATGACCTTTCGAGCAATTGAGTTGAAGAAATAACACGACCTCAAGATTGCCACTCGGACCTTGTTGGCAAGATACTCCTAATTACAACAGAAGCATTTGTGTCATCAACACACGACAATCATGCGACTTCATACCAATTAATTTCAAATCTTGCATAGAAACAAGTTTCTTAATGTTAGCGGAGTAACCAGACGGGACTTTCACACCGTGCAAGCTCGCACGCTTCATTTCTCTCGGCCTTGGGCAGAGTGTAGCAAGGCGGGGAAAATACGTTCGTCTCAGATCGGTCTCTTTCGGTGCTAACTCGGTCCTTATGTTCATATCGACCAAGTCACGCCGTGCGTTAACACCATCCTTTGTTTTGCCACTAATGTTGAGAAGAGACCAATCAAGCTATCACATACATTCTTCTCACGTGCATAACGTCGATGCGATGACGAACTTCTAAGTACTCCCAATAAGGCAAGTCCCAAAAATTGACCGCTTCTTCGGATGTTCTTCTCATGGGTTCTTAATTTACGTCCCTTCCCAAGCACAACATCGATATCCTTAACCATATCATAGACCTCTTTCCCCACTAAAAGCCCTTGAAGTGAACCGTCTTCCTTATTTCCGTCGAATTGTTTCTTCATCTTGCGGTATGGGTGACTCCTCGGAAGGAACCTACGGTGGACATATATACACGGTTTTTGCGAGTTGTTCGACCATACACTCTCCGTAGCATCTAAGCGGGCGACGAGGCTTTGGCTCCTTTTGTCTTCAAGCTTGACAGGTTACCAAGGCGGGAAAATCATTGATGGTGCGAGAACAACATGGCGCGTAAAGTGAAGTTCTCTCGTTTATACGCATCCCATACACTGCACCCTTCGTTCCACGGTGTCACAAGATCTTCCGGCAATGGTGCTAGGTACACATCAATATCATTCCCAGTTGCTTGGCCCTTGGATAAGTAGTGACATCAAAATGTACTTCCGCTTCATCTGAGCCAAGGAGGAAGGTTGTACATACATAGATTCACGGGCCGGTGCTATGTCGTTTGCTCATGTTACCGAAAGGATTCATTCCATCCGTACTCAACCCTAACCTTATGTTCCTCGGTTCGCACCGAACTCTTCAAGCTCGATCAAGTTTCTCCTTTGGCGTAATTAGCAGGTGTCTTAGCTTTCCATCTCTCTTATGCTCCTCACGAGTGCCAACGCAGCAATCTTGCCTCCTTTGGGTTCGCAAATAAGCGCTTCAAGCGTGGGATTACATGAGATACCACAACATCTTAGCAGAGGTCCTTGCTTCACCTTAGCGATTTTGGCGCTTGTATCGGGATGCTTTGCACACGGACAATAATGCATGTCTGCATACTCTTTACGGTAGAGGATACAATCGTTCGGACATGCATGTATTCTTTCTACTTCCATTCCCGATGGGCAAATAACCTTCTTTGCTTGATAGGTGGTGCTGGGCAACACGTTTCCCTCCGGAAGGATGTCCGCTAGGAGACCTAACAACGCCGTGAAACTCTTATCGGACCAACTATTGCTTGCCTTCAATTTCAGCAGTTCAAGCACGGTTGACAACTGTCGGACCCGGGAGTAACACCCCAGAATCCTCTGTGCATTTCTGAACTAGTCCCATGATCAGTAGCTAGTTCACACAGTAAACAGATATGGTAACATCCATAAATCGCATAACTTTATTAATAAATATCAGAGTTGATTACAAGAAAGGCTTATAAGCCAACATTAAACAAACACAGCGGAAGACGAAAGAAGTAGTGGAGTCGGTGATGCGCCCTGAGCAATCGATCGGGTAGCGGCCTAGTCGTCGAGATCCAAGTTCTTCTCCTCTCAAATTTATTTGCATGAAGCAAGGGTGAGCACAACTACCGTGCTCGCAAGTTACACCGATATGAGTTAATGCATGCATGGATATATCAAAGGAAGGCTTATTGGTTGAATTTGCATAAAGCAATGTTTTCCTTAAATATTTGTTACTAAGTTCCAAAGCAGTTATTCTATAACTAAAATTCATTTTTATAAATTCTCAAGTTTTATAGTAGGATAACCTCCATATGAAACATGGTGATGGATACCCTCCTATCACATGGCTAACCGCCCAATTTTACCAGAAGGATTAACCATCCTCAAATCATTTGCAAAAATCATTTTTAAAACAAAATCAAGTCTAACTTTGAGTGGTTTTGCTCAGCATGTCCATGACCGTGGACACGGCTATTCGAATAGTTTTACACTCTGCAGAGGTTGTACAACTTTACCCACAAGACATGAATTCTCTAGTTTGTTTGGCATCCGTCGATCCCACTGCTCACTACCTTAGGTAAGCAGTCTAGAGCACGTGTCAAGGCTTTTACAATGCGCCATCCCACCGTAGCCTTGCCTCGCTAAGGTTTCGCTTCCATTGGGCTAACCACCACGGATTCAAGCCCCTCTTGCGCCATGTGGGAATCTTGTCTAACCGACACCCACACACCAAAATGGCACAACTACGGTGGAATGTTACAAATTATTTAGCAGTCCTGCCCATACAGGACATGTGGTAGTCTGATGTGGCTTAGCAAGATGCGGCTCAAGACCGGTCCTTAAGCGACTTGGCGACTTCCAAAATAACCCTGGGCCTCAAACCTACCCGGATTGAGCCCGTGCATAAACCTGCACCCACCAAGCATCCATTTCGCCCAAGTACAAACAAACTTTTTATTTTTGTTTTTCAAAGTCATTTGTAAAATCTTCCATGACAAACCAATGTCATAGGCTTTTAAACAATAATTGATTATTTGGGCCAAATTCTCGGAACTGAACATTTTTGGTCTAAGCATGTCTAAGCATAATTTTTCCCAAAATGTTACGGTTCATACTCTTTGCATAAACGATTTTTATCTAATGTGTCAAGGTATGTTTCATTCAACAGCAAAGTTGGATATACAATGGCAATGGGAATAACTATAATTTAAAAACAGGTATTTAAATTACTTGAATAGAAATAGCATGCAATAATAATTTAAAACAGAATTTAAATAATTTGAAATATTGGGATCAAATATGATCAAAGGTATAACTTGCCTTGCTTGGTTAAATGATGTTCTCAAGCAGCCGAAATCGACTCTCAAAGTAAATGAAATCTATCTGCATACATAAGCCAAATTCAAAGAAAATCCAAATAAAATCCAAAAATTATAAAATAATTACTATAAGGAAATTATAAAATAATTACTATAAGGAATATATCTAATTTATATGAATAAAGGAATTTGAATCGATGGAATCGGAGTTCGTATGAAGAAGAACGAATTTCCGGAAGGTTGAAAGTCAAATGAAAAGATTAAATTCCGAATTTCAGAATTTAAGATATTGATTTTCCAAAGATAAAGAGGAAATATACACATGGCATGACGTGTCTGTTGATTTGGAGAGAGAAAGTGAGGTGGCACTTGGGTGATAGCCATGTAGACTATGTGGTGATGTGGCGGTGACATGGTAATAATTTGGCGCCATATGGCACGACATAGCGGTGCTGAATTATTACGAAATTCAAAATTTTGTTTGAATAGAAAGGTAGATAATATTGAAAATAATATGTAGGTAAAAGGGCTCACGCAATTACCCAACAGATGAAGAGATCGGGCTCAACGGAGTTCTCGTCGGACTTGGGGAAGAAGATGTGACCGGTGGTGAAAAAGTTAGTGAATCAAAATTTCACTTAAATAGAAATATGGAGAATCTCAATAGGAACTCACCAATAAATTTTGGTATAGAGTGGATCAACGGATGAGGAGATCGGGCTCGCCGGAGTTGGAGAAGAAGACCGTCGGTGCTTTTGTGGTCGACGTGAAACAATATGTATATCAAAATTTGGCTTGAATAGAAATGTAGATAATTTCTATAGAAACGCACCGGTAAAATTTGGTGCTAGCAGACTCTGAGATGGAGAGATCGGGCTCGCCGGAGTTGTCACCGGAGTTGGAGAATAAGACCGTCGGTGTTTTTGTGGCTGAGGTGAAACAATAGGTAAATCAAAATTCGATTTGAATAGAAATGTAGAGAATCTTGAGATAAACTCACTGGTAAAATTTGGCACGCTGGAGATCGGGCTCACGGAGTTGTCGTCGAAGAAGAAGAGCTAGCAGAGGAGCTCGGGAGGATTTTGCGAATCGGCGAGTGGGATGTGGGGAATGAGGAGGAGGGCTACGGTTCAATTTATAGGCACAAAGAGTAGCGGTTTGGCGGGAATTGCTCACGGAGTTATGACCGATTTTGTCTGAATTTTGGGCGTGACATCAGTAGTGCGGAATATTCCGAAGAATATTCTTTTTTTCAAAATTCCAAAACCATTAATTAATTCCGGAAAAATAGCAAATAAATTCCAAAAAATCCGAAACAAATCACAGATATTAAACACCAGATTTTGAACGCAAATAAAATAATAAAAGTAAAAATAAAATTTTATTATTATACAGTAATTATTTTTATATTGCGAAAATTATTTTAATCTTGAAAAATAGTAATATAGGTCTAAAAATTCTATAACTTTTTAGAGTAGTTCAATAGGGTATTTTTAACTTAAATAAAATATTTTCAACAAAACTTTGTCTTTTCCTTGCGAAAAGAAATTAATTTTTAATTGCTAGATAATACAAAAATCAAATAGGATTTTTAGAAAATAACAAAATTCCTTTATTTATTTTTAACTTAATAAAAATAATTAAAAATTAAATATATATATTATTTTGTACAGTAATTAAAGCATTTTTAAATACCAGAAAATTCCAGAAATTAATTAAAAGTTTATTTTTCAATTTAAATCCAATTAAATAGCAGAAAACTCAATAAATTTTATTTTTAACTTTTAGAATTTAGGAAATTCAAGAAAAGCAATAAATCTCTTTTAAATTTCACAAAATCAAATAAAATAATAACTTTATTAATTTTATTTTGGTAACAGAACTTTGGGATGTTACAACAACCTTGTGTATTCCGGCTTGCAGCCAGGGAACAAAGGTCTCACCGAGTCCTCCCTTAAGCCCTCGAATTTACAAAACTCTCTCTCACTGTAGTTCTCTTCTGCATCGCGTAGCATCTAATCCAGATTGTCATCGTGCCCCCTGTCCTCATCAAATGCACAGTCCACATCCGGCAATTCGTTGACTTCCTCGGCGATGTCGTCATTATTAACTTCTGGTATAATCTGCTCTTCACCGTGACTGGTCCAACATGTATACCCTTTTTTGAAACCCCTTCGAATCAAGTGCGCTTCGATCTGCGCGCGTTGTTAAACATCTTGATTACACGCAATCAATGCAGACGGTACATAACATTTATCCCTTCTTCAACATATCACCTTTCGGTGGCTCTTCTAAAAGCAACCACGCCATTAATGTAATCTTGACTCACACGGTTCACACCGTACATCCGATTCGATCCATCTACACTACGCATGTAACAAATTAGTGTCAAATTGATTAGCGATTAATTTATAGCAAACATAAAGGGTTATAGATCGTTACCCTCGGAGCTCACGAAGAAAATATCTAATATCTCTCGATAATCCCTACCTCTCGACACGATATCTATCTCAATTGAACAATCATGTAACCCAAATATAGGCATCATCTCATACAACACTTATTAACCTAAAATACAGGAACAGTAAATGCAATATTGCTTGACCCAAACCCCACCGTCTTGTGAACGGTGTGTAAATTTTATTTTTAAGCCAATTAATTATCCTAACTCAAATTTTAGTGATTATTAGACCTAATTCAGTTTTATTAAGTTACCACTCCTAAGTCAAATTTTAGTTCATTAGTTATAAGGGAAACCATTATTCAAAACTAAGATTTTGTGGCTTCTCAATATTAATTCACATTAGCATCTACACTATGTTTTCTCCTTTCTTTTAGTCAATGCATTAACACACAATACAATGCCAAGTCCACAAGCGATTGGAGGAGCTCATACCGGTATTAGAGGAGGAGCGCGAGTTGGAGGAGCTAGAGGCGGAAGTGGCGCTGGAGCGGTAGACACAGTGGTAGTGCGGTGAGGATGTCTCGGCTCAATTTATATGAAGACAGAAATCACGAGCGGTTCTATTTGAGTAAATGCGTGATAATAAATATCGCGAGCAGTTACGAAAATAGAACCGTCGTGATATGTTCACTGACAGTTCTATTTGAACCGTGCGCGATAATTACTATCACAGGCGGTTCGGATATAGAACCGCTCGTGATAGGCTTCCGCGCTAAAACAAAGCGAGACGGACCCAACACAGACGGTTCCAAAGGAACCGTCTGTGATGGGCCGTCTGCTATAGCCTCTTTTGTAGTAGTGATCCATCTGCCATATCTCATAGTCAAAATATGCAGCAATGGCTAGAATGATCCGAATAGATTTAAGCATCGCTACTGGTGAGAAAGTCTCATCGTAGTCAACTCCTTGAACTTGTCAAAACCCTTTTGCGACCAGTCGAGCTTTATGAATGTGAACATTTCCATCCATATCAACCTTTTTCTTATAGATCCATTTGCACTCAATGGTTTTAACACCATCAAGTGGATCGACCAGGTTCCAAACCTGATTGTCACTCATGGAATCTATCTCGGACTTCATGGCTCCAAGCCATTTCTCAGAGTTTGGTCCATCATCGCTTCCTCATAAGACTTAGGCCCATCATTATTCAATAATAATACGTCATGCCCATACCTTACAGGCAATTGACGTGGCCTATTAGATCTACGTGGGGCTGATGCCTCATCTACAGGTTTAACAACGTTTTGTTCAGTAGGAGTTGAAACATTTTCAGGTGCTTCCCGAATTTCTTCGAGTTGCAGCTTTCTCCCACTGACTCCTTTTAAAAGAAACCCTTTCTCCAAAAAGACACCATTTCGGGCAACGAACACTTTGCCCTACTCTTGATTGTAGAAATAATATCCTTTGGTTTCCCTAGGATATCCTATGAAGTAGCATTTATCTGACTTGGGTGTGAGTTTGTCAGACGTCAAACGTTTAACATAGACATCACAACCCCAAATCTTTAGAAAAGACAAACTGGGACTCTTCCCAGTCCACATCTCATATGGTGTCTTATCTACTGATTTAGATGGTACCCTATTTAAAGTGAAAGCGACAGTCTCTAGAGCGTAACCCCAAAAATATAATGGTAGATCTGATTAGCTCATCATTGATCGGACCATGTCCAACAAAGTCCGATTACGCCGCTCGGACACCCCATTCCATTGTGGAGTGCCTGGTGGTGTAAGTTGTGGAACAATTCCACATTGCTTCAAATGATCACCAAATTCATGGTTCAAAAATTCACCTCCACGATTAGATCGTAAGAACTTGATTGTCTTGCCAAGTTGATTATGTACCTCATTTTGGAACTCCTTGAACTTTTTAAAGGATTCCGACTTGTGCCTTATTAAATAGATATATCCATATCTACTAAAGTCATCGGTGAAAGTAATGAAGTACTGAAAACCACCTCTAGCTGTCGTGCTCATTGGTCCACATACATCAGTATGTATGAGTGCCAACAGGTCGGATGCCCTTTCATTCCGACCAGTGAAAGGTGTCTTGGTCATCTTTCCGATCAGGCAAGATTCGCATGTTTCAAATGATTATAAGTCAAATGAGTTTAGAATTCCATCATCATGGAGTTTCTTCATGCGGTTCTCATTTATGTGACCCAAACGACAATGCCAAACAAAAGTGGAATTCAAATAATTAGGCCGAAGCCTTTTTGCATTAAAATTAAAGATGGGTGCACCATCAAGATTTAAAATATACAATCCATTCAAAATGGAAGCATAGCCATAAAACATTTCATTCAAAAATATTGAACAACCATTATTCTCTATAATGAATTTATAACCCTCTACCATCAAACATGAGGCAAAGATGATATTTTTACTTATGGCTGGAACATAATAACAATTATTTAATTCCAAAATAAATCCTGAGTGCAAAAGTAATGGCAAAGTCCCGATGGCTAATGCAGCAACCTTTGCTTTATTCCCGACGCGAAGATCGATCTCCCCACTTGCAATTCTCCTACTCTTTGTTAAACTCTGCATCGAATTGCAAATATGAGCAACCGATCCGGTATCAAATACCCAAGAGTCAACAGAAGAATCAGCAACAAAAACATCTACATCATTAATATCTGCAGTGGAATGTTTAGTCCCACCATTTTTCAGATCAGCCAGGTATTTCTTGCTGTTCCTTTTCCAATGGACTGTCTCCTTGCAGTAAAAGCATTCATTCTCTTGAGTCGGGCCGGACTTAGTCTTGGTTTTAGGCTTGTTGGTTTGGATTCTATCCGAAACTTTAGCCTTGCCCTTACCTTTGACCCAAGTCTTAGCCTTCTTCTTGAAGCTTGTACTCTTTTGCACCATCATCACATGATTGTTGCTTTTCTTAATGCTGTCTTCTGCAGTCTTGAGCATCATATGCAGTTCGGTGAGATTCTTGTCTAAGCCATTCATATGGAAGGTCATAATGAACTTGTAACACCCTGACTATAAGGAAGTCAAGATGTCACCTACAACCACTACTCTTTAGAAGAATAACATCAAAACACATGACCATGTTAATCAAGTAGAAAGATTATACGGAAACAAGAATTCATCATCAGGTTTAATCAATGGAATAGAAATAAACAATTCTGAGAGATAAGGTAGTTATGACCAAACTGGCTTATTACAATACATCACAAGTCATAATTAACGACAGTAAAAGTCCTCAAAATGTTTGGTTTATGGTAGTGAGTGCATCGTGATGAACTACCCTCCACAAGATCATTCTTCCTTGTCATTTACCTAAATAAAACAACAAAGCAAGAATGAGCCAAAGACTCAGCAAGTAACTGTATGTAACAATCAAACAGTCCATGAATAATATATCACAATCATCATTTGAACATTTACTGGAAACGAATTTATGAATGGATGAAGTGGAATGATGCATTGAAGGAATTGGACATATTGCGGCATATCTAGGTATAGCGAGTGAAACACCGTCGGTGTTCACTTAAAGTAATCGTATGAAGAACGTTTCATACGACCGTCCAACGTGGCCCACATTGGAATGGTGGACTCACGTAACATGGCCCACATTGGAATGGTGGACTCATGTACCCATTCTGGAATTGATGGGATTTTCAAGTGTCCATACTGGAATTGATGGGTCTTACAAATGTAATTTATGCATGTCATGATGTGATCCCATGGCAATATTGAATAGTACTCATAATTGAAAAGAAACACATGGCATTCATCTACAAGTACGAACAAGTATAATCATTCACTCACACATCACATTTTTGCATCAAACATAGTATACAAGGTACTTGCAGTATATCAACATCATGAACAAGGCACAAAACATTCATGTAAACAACATATCATTATGCATACAGTACTTGCCTTTTGTGTAGTGACTCGTTAGCAGGCAACGGGGGTGTTCCCACACGGGATGTCTCACCGCCTACACAAGCATGTTCCCAAAATAAGAACAACGATAAAACACTGCTACCGATGTTCTACAAAACCTAGGTGCAACCGACTATACCCAGCAAATCTGGCAGACAGACCAGCACGTAGTAAAACAGTCATAACTTTTAATCTACTGGGTGAAAATTCGTGATCCAGGTGCCAAAAGAAAGCTAATGAAACCAGGAACATATCTCTAGGAGAGGTCAACCCGAGATTCGGCCTCTAAAGGGTCGAAACTGGCCGCGCAAGAAGACAGATGCGTTCTGGAATCTCCAGGACAGAACGCGATTTAGATCTAATCCACCATTAATCAATAAAACCGAATCAAACTACCACTAAAACACCTTCGTTACCCTTGAAGACCCGTGAGAACAGCGATGATCTGGTTCCCTAAGGCCTTCCTCCCTTCTCCTCTCCTCCCTCTCCAAAGGGCCGGCCACAATGACGCGAAGGATGGCCGGTGACGACGGCGGGGAAAGGAGATGTCGGAGGGTATCTTGGGGAGAAGCACCGGGGATCACCGGAGACAACACCACAGCAGCGAGGGGGCACCAAGGGGCAGCAAGGAGTAGGGAGAGGGCAATGGAGGTGGCGGCCACAAGGGGAGGGAGAGGGAAGTGGGGAGGCGGCTAGGGTTGGGGTGCCTCCCCCTCCCTTGGCCGGCCCCTCTTGGGCTGGTCTCCCCCTCTTGGGCCTCTGGTGGCAGCCCACGGCCCAGTTGGCGAAGAAAGCGAAACCCCCCCTGAACTGGAAATTCAGAGTTTGCATTTGTCTTTTACCCCTCCAGCTTCATTCTATTTACCGAATTCTATTCCGGAGTATTACATTAAGCCAGTTTGGTCATAACTACCTTATCTCTCAGAATTGTTTATTTCTATTCCATTGATTAAACCTGATGATGAATTCTTGTTTCCGTATAATCTTTCTACTTGATTAACCTGGTCATGTGTTTTGATGTTATTCTTCTAAAGAGTAGTGGTTGTAGGTGACATCTTGACTTCCTTATAGTCAGGGTGTTACAGTTGGTATCAGAGCGGGCTTTAGGTCCATGGTTCATTCAAACATATTAAATTGACACACTGTGCACATTAGGAGGGGTTGGGTAAACTGTTGCTTCCGCATTCCAATTGTTGTGACTCGATTAATGAGTCGTTGTTGAGTTGTTTTGTGCTATGATGTGTTAAACTATGATATGATGTGATATCCTATATATCTATGAATTATTCTATGATTGTCATGAGATGATCCTATATATTCATAATTGATTGCATTAGTTATGCGTATCGGTAGCGGACGACGTCGGCGCTGAGTTCGTGGTTGTCGTCCTGGGATTTACCAGGCTACACCACTGTTCGTGTTGTAATAGTAGAGAAGTTCTTACCCCTGTTCCAAAGTTCTGTGTTGAGCCTGAGCTCATTGATGAAGTTGTTGTCCTTCTCAAGTTTGTATCTGGTTTTCTGGTTGTAGTTTCTGATAGTTCGTGAATTTCTTTTGAATGGAGGGTTATAATGAAGTGGGCAATCTCTAGTAGATTTCTGATCGTTCTTTGAAACAATTATTGTTCTTTCTACTATTGTGATATTTCTGCCCCAAGTAAGCATAGTTAAATTGCAAGATTTACTTTTCACGGAAGTTCTGTTTTGCCCCTGTTGGAAAATTCAACCCGTGTGTTCGCTTGGGGTTTCGGGCATTGGCAGATTTCTTTTGTAAGTTCTTTATCAAGTGCACAATGATCTTGCATATTTCTTTTTGGGATGCTTTAGACAGTGGTTTTCTTCCTTGATTTCTGATTTTTACAAATTCTTGTCTGGTGGTAGTTGATGAATTTCTCTTAGGTTCATGATTCGTGGTAGTTGATGAGATCCAATAGGTCTTTAATGGTTCTCTGAAAATATTATTGTTTTTCAGTTGTTGAAGTTCGTTTATTTTAAATGATCTCCGACAGTTGGCAATATTGATATTTCCATGTTTGTTCCTTCCTTCTCATTGGAAAATAGCGATTCGTTTACTGGTTTGATAGTTTTTATAATGAGAGTTTTCTGTTGCAAGTTCGTTAACACGAGGAAGCATTGGCTCCATGTATTTCTTTTGGATCATTCCGTGTCTTGAAGTTTAACGCATCTCTTTTCTGAGGATTAGTGTTAAAACCCCTTTTGTGGTGCCTTGTGGTGATTAAGTCGGAGATGGTAATCAAACAAATTGGTTGGCTACGGGTTTCTATTGGTCCCTAGATGTTTTTCAAAACAATTCTTGTCTTTCGATTCTTGAGCTCTCTTTGCTACTTGTACGATATTATTGATAAGATCATTCTTTTGTAAGGGTCCTATCTCACTTGTTGATTAAGGGACACAGTTAACCGTTTGGTATTTTGGGAGCGGAATTAGCTTTTACAAAGTTTGTCAAAGAAAGTCTTGACTCTACTCGTTTATTTTGGAGTAGTTGGAATGTTGGAGTTTAGAACCTCTCTTAAAAAATGTCGAACCCTTTTCTAATGTTATGGTGGAGTTGTGTGAGAGGTTTGTTTCACTTTGTGGTTTTCGTACTAAGTTTCGTTTCTAGAATAAGTTGTTATTACAATTCCATTTGATCTTTGAAAAATTTCTATAACGTGATTTGCCATGTTCCTTTAGAAGGTTTATTGATATGATCAAGTAATGTGATGGCAATGTTGATTCCTTTATAAAGAAAGAAAGTTGTCGCCTTCGTAATATTTCTAAAATGATCAAATTTCAGCTTTGTATTCATGCTCTTTTGGGAATTCAAGTTCTTTGTGGTAAACATAGTTTGCCGAGTAAAGCGATATGTTGAAAAATTATAATAGTTCTTCCATGATGCGGGTGTTTTGATCTTGATTACCCGCTTGTTCCTAATGATTAAGGTCGGATATTCTATTTTTGTGAGGCCTATGTTTTCAATGTGGACTTCCCATATGTTTTCCGAGTTCGTTGCCTAATTGGTTTTCCCCGAGTTCGTGTTCCTTGCGAGTGGTAAGTGATTTTCAGTTGGTGAAGATCGTTTCTATTTGCCTCTTCTTTCGAGAAGGAATCAACCCATTCATTCCACGTGGGTCTTTCGAAAAGTTTTCTAAGTGTTGTTATGGACTTGATGTTAATACCTGTAGTAAATTGATCGCCTTTAGTGGCATCGTTCAAATAAGAATATTTCAAGTTTAGCTTTCACGGTAACTTGGAGCTCGTGAATCAACTGGTAACTGAAATTATTTTGGATAACTAGAGGAATTGGATTAACCTATTGTTTCTTAAAGATTTCGTGTGATTTAGTCCGAAAGGCTCCTTGGTTTGAGTTCGCAAAGTGAGGTTGCAATAAAAGAATATTTTCGTTGATCCTTGAGACGAAGTTAATCCGTTTGTTTTCCGTGAAATCCTGTAAAGGGAAATGTTTCGAGTTTTGTGGCTGAGAACATTTGGATCTCGTGTTTCCCAAGTAGATGAACTGTTTCGAGCAAGTTGGCCTGTTGAAGGATCCTATCGATTCTTAATTAAATCTTGTGGTTATTTGAAGCGTCCCTAAATTTGTTGCTCTTTCCGCTCAAGAGATGGCGAATTTCAAACGTAAAATCTTTCTTTCGTGTTCATTGCTTTTGCTATTCTCTTTTGAGGGTGTGCCTCCAATTATGAACTCAGCTTTCGTTTTTCAAGATCACCTTTATCAGAATATTTCTTTTGGTTTCCTGCTCACCGTGATGAGCAACGTCTTTCTGTGTGAATAAACTAATCTTTGTTCGCCTCTTCCTTTTGAGAAAGGATCACAGTTTTGGGTTGTAAAGTGTTTGCAAAGGCTAAGTTTGGCAACTGGTTGGTGGTAGATGAGTAATCGTAGCGGTGATATTTTGCTACCAATTTACTGGAGGAGTAGTAGAATGTAGAATGGTTTTGAGCTGTATCTCTTGGGGAAAAAAATTAATTCACATGGAATGCTTGGTTTCGAAGTAAGTCTGAAAAGTGTTTCGACTGAGTAGAACCTATGGTATAGTGAAACTTCATAACTTCAGTTCATGATTGAATGGTCGGTGATTATCGAAAGTATGGAAACCTTGATTACTTTTATAAAGCAACGCAATTGGATAATGATGCGAGATTAGGCGAGAAATTTCTAAGTATGCAAGTGAGTGACTACGTTAGAATTGGGGAAAATGTTGGAGAGTCAATCCATTGATTACCCTATATGTTTTAATTGAAATTTGTGGTAGAGATCTTGGAGGTTAAGTTTGGGTTTGCATTGTTATGCTAGACCATTGGTTACCCGATGATTGTGCGTAGAGGAAGTGGGATAATAGAGTTTCCTGAGTAATGAATGGTCATTGATAGAACTCTTCTGATGTAGTACATGTCCGTGCGTGCTAAGGATCTTGAATTGTTGTTATTGGAAATAAAAGATAATGTGATTGCGTGGTGCCTACCATTGTGGTGTTATGGATGCTTTCAATCAAATCGACTCTGTATTACCTAGAGTATCCAGTAGATTTCATAGAGTCTCTTCACAATGGTGTGGATGATTTAATTCAGTTTGAGCATGATTTGAGGATATTTGACTAAAAGGTTTAAGCTCGTGTGGTATGCGAGGAATTCAAATTTCAAGGATTCGAGAGAAATTTTATTCCTAGAAGAAAGAAACTGTGGAAAGGAATGTTCATCGGATAATGAGGTATTTTCTTGATTCTCGTTTGAGTTTGGTGTTGTTGACCGGTGTTTTCTGCAATTTGAGTTGAGGTTATGTAACACCCTGTCTATTCGGAAGACAAGATGTCACCTAACAGGCCAACCTACTATTCAATTCCTAAGATGAACATCGCATTCAATGCTAAAGAAACGATTAATCAAGGTAACAATCTAGAGCTTAATAACAGTTCATCAATAAATTAAAACAAGAATTAACCAAAGCGAGAATAATGAACCTCCAAGTGACAATTACTACAATCCATTACATTATAATTAAACCGAATAAACGTAAATAGAATTTTAACGAATGAATGATTTATTCAAGTGCGTAGAACGTGCTGGACTACACCCTCCCGCTAGCAACAGTTTCACTGGAATTCACCTAAAACAAATAAAAACAAGAGTGAGTCGAAACTCAGCAAGCACAACATATACATTCACAAAGAATACTATATCGGAACAATCTTCCAAGTAATTCATTTACTTCCATGAATTTGCGAAAGCATGGTATGAATGAATGCATTGAAGGAGAATGGACTTTCCACATGTTTATACCGATATAACTAGTGACACACCCGTCGGTGTTCACTTAAGCCCGTACTTCACACAAAGCACGGGACCCAATCACCATATGAAGAACGTTTCATACGGGTGTCCGAAGTTGCCACATTGGAATGGTGGTCAACGTTGCCCACATTGGAATGGTGGGTCTCACATGCCCATATTGGAATTAATGGGACTTAATCCAGTTTCTACTCCCGTGGACGGCAAAGGAAATATGTGTGCATGGAATGAAATGCATAACTTGAACTTCATCTCAATTTATCACAGAAGAAGGTATTGAAATCTACCACATCATGCTCAAATCACAGGAATATTCATAAGTTACCAAATTATCATGCATTCATCAAATTCACACAAGTTAAACATTGCACTTGCCTCCCGTGCTGTGACGTACTGGAAAGCAACGAAGGTGTCCTTCCACTCATCGCCTCACCGCCTATACAATCATTGTCACGGAATAAGGATAACAGGGTATAACATAATTACACGAGTTCTATGATACCCTCTAATCAACCCACACACCCAAATGTTCGTTTTGACCTCTACGCCAAAAGTCCAGATTATCGATCTACAGGCAGTTGTACAAGAAAATTCACCATTAATTATCTGTAACTCTAAAAGACCTGAAACCAGTGCTCACTGAAACTTAACAGATCAGGCTACAAAACATTAGTTGGCGGAATCCCCTGATTCGGCTAAAAACAGAGGGCTAATTAACAGCTAAACACAACCCATCTACGTCTGTCCAGAATACAGATCAGTAATAAAGAAAACGGCGTAACTTTTAGCCTACTGATCCAATGAGAATGATCCTTATCAACTTGGAAAGATAATTTCGAGAGCTACAATAACTTAGTTGGGTGCAGGTTCTGATTCGGCCCCTAATTTGGACAAAACCGAGGGGAAAACCGACAGTTCCAAATTCTCAGGCAGACAGGACATCGCGCAGTTAAAAATTTATATCTCCTTAACCGTAAGGCGGAATCAAGTGATCTTGGTGCCAAAAGAAATATAACGACATCAGGAACAAAACTCTAGAATACGAAAATACCAGATTCGGCCTCTAATTAAATCATAATGGCCCGACAAGAAAATATGCCAAATCACGTCAGCTCTCCTGAACAGTCGCGGTAAAACTACCATATCTCCTAAACCCTAACTCCAAATCATATGATCTCGGTGCCAAAAGAAAGCTAAGATCAAGGGCTACAACTTTCTAAGAGGTGAGAAGATCAAAAAATGTAAGGAACTTACCCAAATCTGACGAACAAAATTGCTGCACTACAGGGAGGAGGGTGGCGGCCGGTTGGAGAGGGGGAGGGAGTGGAGGGGAGAGGGTGGGGCGGCTAGGGTTAGGGGGAGGACACCCCCCAATGGCCGGCCCCCCTCTTGGGCCTCTTGGGCTTTGGCCCAAGGCCCAGGTTGCCGCGATATAGCTGAAAACCCCCTCAAATAATGGAATTTCTATTATTTCAAAGTGCATTTTCCTCCCCAACTTCTTCTCAATTCCATCGATTTGATTCCAGGGCATTACATTCTACCCCCCTTAACAGGATTTGACCTCGAATCTTTGCAACGATCTACTAGAAAGGAAATGTGGTGGGAAAAATTAATCATCTTAAACACGTGCTCGAATCGAGCAGATTCGATATCGCTTCGCACATGCGAGACTCTAGCTCTCAAGTGTCCTCTCTCGGACGGAGGAACCTCAACACAAATATAAAGCGACGATCGACCTAATGCTCAGCCTGAACTTTCTGGGTTCACTTATTAGAAGAGGATCGAAGGTAAGACCTTACACGTTGGTCAACATCTTTAACTAAATCTCAAACTTTGAATAGCTCAGCTGTTCACTTAGCCCCAGAACGCAACAGACGTTACGTGCTTCGCATATGGATCCGAGACGGTCAATGCGATATGCTAACTTCCCAATTTCTGCAACCTTCTGAAACAAAGATAATCCAACTGAAAATAGAGAGTCCTCATCGCATCTACGCAATGCTAACTCTCCACCAAAAGGTTAGATTCTAAATTTGACAATTCATCTCGAAAATAAATCCATTTTACAACCAAAGGAGAAATCACTCAAATGCCCCAAACCAAAAACTTGCGGTTTGTCTGAATTTGGAAAGAATCAACACGCCAACACAGCACCAACTCAAATTGCAGAAAACACAAGTCAACGACACAAAACTCAAACGAGAATCAAGAAAACAGATCATTATCCCACGAATCATTCTTTGCCACAGTCCCTCGCTTCTAGGAATAAAATTTCTCTCGAACCTTGAAATTCGAATTCACTGACTACCACATGAGCTTAAACCTCTTAGTTAAACATCCTCAAATTATACTCAAATTGAAATACATCATCCACACCTCTGTGGGGAGGTTCCATTGAATCCTCTGAATACTCTATGCATCTCATTCTACTTAATCAACCATAATTTGATTGAAGGCACCCAAAGCGCCACAAAAATAGATCCCACTGTAACACCCTGGCTATTCGGAAGCCAAGATGTCACGCATTTACATTACCTCTAATTTTTCAAGAACAACTCAGAATCCTCAGTACACACGCTCATGTACTACATCAAAAAGGTTCTATCAATGATCATTCCACTGCTCAGGAAACTCCTTTATTCCACTTTCTCTACACACACTCATTGAGTGACCAAAGGTCTAACATAAAAATGCAAACCCAGATTTAACCTCCAAGATCTCTACCACAAATTTCAATTATAACATATAGGGAAATCAACGGATTGACTCTCCAACATTTTCCCCAATTCTAACATTCTCACTCATTTGCATCCTTAGAAATTTCCCGCCTAATCTCGCATCATTATCCAATTGTGTTGCTCTATAGAAGTAATCAAGGTTTCCATACCTTCGATAATCACCGACCTTTCAATCATGAACTGAAGTTCTGAAATTTCACTATACCATAGATTCTACTCAGTCGTAACACTTTTCAGACTTACTTCGAAACCAAACATTCCGTGTGAATTAATTTTTTCCCCCAAGAGATACAGATCAAAACCATTCTACATTCTACTACTCCTCCAATAACTTGGTAGCAAAATATCACCGCTACGATTACTCATCTACCACCAAACAGTTGCCAAACTTACCCTTTGCAAACACTTTGCAACCCAAAATTGTGATCCTTTCTCAAAAGGAAGAGGCGAACAAAGATAAGTTTATTCACACAGGAAGACGTTGCTCATCACGGCGAGCAGGAAACCAAAAGAAATATTCTGATAAAGGTGATCTTGGAAAACGAAAACTAAGTTCATAATTGAAGGCACACATCCCTCAAAAGAGAATAGCAAATAATAGCCGACACGAAAGAAAGATATTACGTTTGAAATTCGCCATCTCTTGAGCGGAAAGAGCAACAAATTTAGGGACGCTTCAAATAACCACAAGATTTAATTAAGAATCGATAAGATCCTTCAACAGGTCAACTTGCTCGAAACAGTTCACCTACTTGGGAAACACGAGATCCAAATGTTCTCAGCCGCAAAACTCGAAACATTTCCCTTTACAGGATTTCACGGAAAGCAAACGGATTAACTTCGTCTCGAAGAGATCAACGAAAATCTTCTTTGATTGCAACCTCACTTTGCGAACTCAAACCGAGGAGCCTTTCGGACTAAATCACACGAAATCTTTAAGAAGCAATAGGTTAATCCAATTCCTCAAGTTACCCAAAATAATTTCAGTTACCAGTTGATTCACGAGCTCCAAGGTACCGCGAAAGCTAAACTTGAAATATTCTTATTTGAGCGATGTCACCAAAGCGCATCGATTTACTACGTGTATTAACATCGGGAACATAACAACACTTAGAAAACATTTGGAAGACCCACGTGGAATGAATGGGTTGATTCCTTCTCGAAAGAAGAGGCAAATAGAAACGATCTTCACCAATGAAAAATCACTTACCACTCGCAAGGAACACGAACTCGGGGAAAACCAATTAGGCAACGAACTCGAGAAAACATATGGGAAGTCCACAGTTGAAAACATAGGCCTCACAAAAGCGAATATCGACCTTAACCGTTAGGAACAAGCGGGTATTCAAGATCAAAACACCGCATCACGGAAGAACTATTATAATTTTTCAACATATCGCTTTACTCGACAAACTATGTTTACCACAAAGAGCTTGAATTCCCAAAAGAGCATGAACACAAAACTGAAAATTTAATCATTTTAGAATTATTACGAAGGCGGACAACTTTCTTTCTTTATAAAGGAATCAACATTACCATCACATTCTTGATCATGTCAATAAACCTTCTAAAGGAACATGGCAAATCGTGTAATAGAAATTTTTCAAACATCAAATGGAATTGTAATAACAACTTATTCTAAAAGGAAACTTAATCTGAAAACCACAAAGTGAAACAAACCTCTCACGCAACTCCACCATAACATTAGAAAAGGGTTTCACACTTTTTTTCAAGAGAGGTTCTAAACTCCAACATTCCAACTACTCCAAAAGAAATGAGTAGAGTCAAGACTTTCTTCGATAAACTTTGTAAAAGCTAATTCCGTTCCCAAAATACCAAGCGGTTAACGTGTCCTCTTAATCAACAAGTGAGATAGGACCCTTACAAAAAAGAATGATCTTGTCAATAATATCGTACAAGTAGCAAAGAGAGCTCAAAGAATCGGAAAGACAAGAATTGTTTTGAAAAACATCTAGGGACCAATAGGAACCCGTAGCCAACCAGTTTGTTTGATTACCATCTCCGACTTAATCACCACAAGGCACCCCAAAAGGGTTTTAACACTAATCCTCGTAAAAGAGATCGTTAAACTTCAAGGCGGAATGATCCAAAAGAAATACATGGAGCCAATGCTTCCTCGTGTTAACGAACTTGCAATGAAAACTCTCATTATACAAACTATCAAGCGAGTAAGCAGTCGCTATTTTCCAATGAGAAGGAAGGAACAAACATAGAAATATCAATATTACCAACCGTCAAGATCATTTAAAATAAAAGAAATTCAACACCTGAAAAATAATAATATTTTCAGAGAACCATTAAAGACCTATTGGATCTCATCAACTACCATGAATCATGAACCTAAGAGAAATTCATCAACTACCACCGGACAAGAATTTGTCAAAATCGAAATCAAGGAAGAGAACCACCATCTAAAGCATCCCAAAAGAAATATGCAAGATCATTGTGCACTTGATAAACAACTTGCCAAAGAAATCGCCAATGCCCGAAACCCCAGCGAACACACGGGTTGAATTTTCCAACAGGTAAAAGCAGAACTTTCGCGAAAAGGTAAATCTTGCAATTTAACTACGCTCACGTGAGCGAAATATCACAATAGAAAGAACAATAATTGTTTCAAAGAACGATCGAAACCTCACGGAGATTGCCCACTTCATTATAACCCTCCATTCAAAAGAAATTCACGAACTATCGTAAACTACAACGTAAAACCGGATACAAACTTGAGAAGGACAACAACTTCATCAATGAGCTCGGGCTCAACACGTAACTATGGAGCAGGTAAGAACTTCTCTACTATTACAACACGAGCGGTGGTGTAGCACAGCAAAACCGTGGCGACAACCACGAACTCACCGCTCGGCGTCCGCTACCGATACGCATAACTAATGCAATCAATTATGAATATATAGGATCATCTCATGACAATCATAGAATAATTCATAGATATATAGGATATCACATCACGTCATAGATTAATAACAAGAAAGAAAGTGCGAAGCAATTCTATACCATACAACATAATGAACCAAATCACTAGAAATGCGGAAGCAATGGATTTCCCAAACCCCACCTACTGTGCACAGTGTGTCATTTTAATACCTTTCTACTAACCACGGACCTAAAGCCCGCTCTGATACCAAGCAGTAACACCTGTCTATTGGAAGACAAGATGTCACCTAACGAGCCAACCTACTATTCAATTCCTAAGATTAACATCGCATTCAATGCTAAAGAAACGATTAATCAAGGTAACAATCTAGAGCTTAATAACAGTTCATCAATAAATTAAAACAAGAATTAACCAAAGCGAGAATAATGAACCTCCAAGTGACAATTACTACAATCCATTACATTATAATTAAACCGAATAAGCGTAAATAGAATTTTAACGAATGAATGATTTATTCAATGCGTAGAACGTCTTTGGACTACACCCTCCCGCTAGCAACAGTTTCACCGAATTCACCTAAAACAAATAAAAACAAGAGTGAGTCGAAACTCAAGAAGCACAACATATACATTCACAAAGAATCTTGAATCGAACAATCTTCCAAGTAATTCATTTACTTCCATGAATTTGCGAAAGCATGGTATGAATGAATGCATTGAAGGAGAATGGACTTTCCACATGTTTATCTGGTATAACTAGTGACACACCGTCGGTGTTCACTTAAGCCCGTACTTCACAAAGTACGGACCCAATCACCGTATGAAGAACGTTTCATACGGTGTCCGGTTGCCACATTGGAATGGTGGTCAACGTTGCCCACATTGGAATGGTGGGTCTCACATGCCCATATTGGAATTAATGGGACTTAATCCAGTTTCCACTCCCGTGGGCAGCAAAGGAAATATGTGTGCATGGAATGAAATGCATAACTTGAACTTCATCTCAATTTATCACGTAAGAAGGTATTGAAATCTACCACATCATGCTCAAATCACAGGAATATTCATAAGTTACCAAATTATCATGCATTCATCAAATTCACACAAGTTAAACATTGCACTTGCCTCCGTCTTTGTGGACGTCATAGAAAGCAACGAAGGTGTCCTTCCACTCATCGCCTCACCGCCTATACAATCATTGTCACGGAATAAGGATAACAGGGTATAACATAATTACACGAGTTCTATGATACCCTCTAATCAACCCACACACCCAAATGTTCGTTTTGACATCTACGCCAAAAGTCCAGATTATCGATCTACAGGCAGTTGTACAAGAAAATTCACCATTAATTATCTGTAACTCTAAAAGACCTGAAACCAGTGCTCACTGAAACTTAACAGATCAGGCTACAAAACATTAGTTGGCCGAATCCCCTGATTCGGCCAAAACAGAGGGCTAATTAACAGCTAAACACAACCCATCTACGTCTGTCCAGAATACAGATCAGTAATAAAGAAAATGGCGTAACTTTTAGCCTACTGATCCAATGAGAATGATCCTTATCAACTTGGAAAGATAATTTCGATATCTACAATAACTTAGTTGGGTGCAGGTTCTGATTCGGCCCCTAATTTGGACAAAACCGAGGGGAAAACCGACAGTTCCAAATTCTCAGGCAGACAGGACAGCGCGCGGTTAAAAATTTATATCTCCTTAACCGTAAGGCGGAATCAAGTGATCTTGGTGCCAAAAGAAATATAACGACATCAGGAACAAAACTCTAGAAGACGAAAATACCAGATTCGGCCTCTAAGTAAATCATAATGGCCCGACAAGAAAATATGCCAAATCACGTTAGCTCTCCTGAACAGTCGCGGTAAAACTACCATATCTCCTAAACCCTAACTCCAAATCATATGATCTCGGTGCCAAAAGAAAGCTAAGATCAAGGGCTACAACTTTCTAAGAGGTGAGAAGATCAAAACACGTACGGAACTTACCCAAATCTGACGAACAAAATTGCTGCACTGCAGGGAGGAGGGTGGCGGCCGGTTGGAGAGGGGGAGGGAGTGGAGGGGAGAGGGTGGGGCGGCTAGGGTTAGGGGGAGGACACCCCCCAATGGCCGGCCCCCCTCTTGGGCCTCTTGGGCTTTGGCCCAAGGCCCAGGTTGCCGCGATATAGCTGAAAACCCCCTCAAATAATGGAATTTCTATTCTTTCAAAGTGCATTTTCCTCCCCAACTTCTTCTCAATTCCATCGATTTGATTCCAGGGCATTACAGGTTATGTTGGCATGTAGATTCTTTCCAATTTAGACAAACTGCAAGTGTTTGGTTTGGGCGTGCCAGTAATTTCTCCTTTGGTTGTATTGGTGTTCATTTGTAAACTGCCTATTTAGAAAATGGATTTGTTTTGAAATGAACTGTCAAATTTGGAATTTAATCTTTTGGTGGAGAATTAGCATTGAGAGGACGCGATGAGGACTCTCTATTTTCAATTGGATTCTCTTCGTTTTCGAAAGTTACAGAAATTAGAAATTTGGTATTTCGTTTTAACCGTCTCGAGCATGCAGCGCTGCAAGCACGCAACGTCGGGCGTGTTCGTCTTGAGTGGGCGGTGAACCATTCAAGATTCGAGTTATAGTTTAAGGCGTTGACCATTGAGTATGGTCTTACCTTCGATCCTCTTCGATGAGGGTACCTAGAAAGTTACGGTTGAGTGTTAGGTTAGGCATCGTTTTGGGTCTTTGGGTGGTGGTTTTCTAGTCCGAAATAGAGGCCGCTTGAGAGCCGGAGACCCTCGTCTTGCGATAAGTATCCGGACACTGCTCGTTTTTGGTACGTGTTTTTTCGTTAATAATTCCGATCATGATTTTCTTTCGAATAAGATCGTGTTTAGATTCGAGGTCGAATCTGTTAAGGGGGTAGAATGTAATACTCGGAATAGAATTGGTAAATAGAATGAAGTGGAGGGTAAAGACAAATGCAAATAGAATGATTCGTGGGGGTTTATGCTTTTCGAGAGGGTAAAAGACAAATGCAAACCCTCGAATTTCCCCTTGTGGCCGCCACCTCCATTGCCCTCTCTCTACTTCTTGCCCCTTTGCCCCACCCTTTAGAGGCCGACATGTTTCTAGGGATCGATCAAAAAAATCACTTTATTTGGAGTTTGATTGGTTTATTGAAAGTTAGAGCCTTTTCTGGAGATTCGAGCATTGTCTTCTTCTTGTCGATTTCCACCCTTTAGAGGCCGACCATGTTTCGGTGATAAAAATCACTTTATTTGGCAATTATAGCCTTTTCTTTTTTCATTGGATGATTAGACCTCTGTATTGGCCGAATTAGAGTTTACCATCAACTAGAGTTTTGTAGCCGTTAAGTTAAGAAAATCTGGGCACTGGTTTCGTGTCGTTCGAGTTCAGATAATTAAATATGCTTTTCTCGCACCGCTGCTCATAAGGGCTGAAATCTGGTAGAATAGTTTATTTTCAATTTGGGTCTATGCGGTATATTGAATAGTCAGGGGTTATTGTAGAACATCGGTAGCAGTGTTTTATCGTTGTTCTTATTTTGGGAACATGCTTGTGTAGGCGGTGAGACATCCCGTATGGGAACACCCCCGTTGCCTGCTAACGAGTCACTACGCAAAAGGCAAATCTTGTATGCATAATGATATGTTGTTTACATGAATGTTTTGTGCCTTGTTCATGATGTTGATATACTGCAAGTACCTTGTATACTATGTTTGATGCAAAAATGTGATGTGTGAGTGAATGATTATACTTGTTCGTACTTGTAGATGAATGCCATGTGTTTCTTTTCAATTATGAGTACTATTCAATATTGCCATGGGATCACATCATGACATGCATAAATTACATTTGTAAGACCCATCAATTCCAGTATGGGCACTTGAAAATCCCATCAATTCCAGAATGGGTACATGAGTCCACCATTCCAATGTGGGCCATGTTACGTGAGTCCACCATTCCAATGTGGGCCATGTTACGTGAGTCCACCATTCCAATGTGGGCCACGTTGGACTGATCGTATGAAACGTTCTTCATACGATTACTTTAAGTGAACACCGACGGTGTTTCACTCGCTATACCTGGTATATCCGCAATATGTCCAATTCCTTCAATGCATCATTCCACTTCATCCATTCATAAATTCGTTTCGATAAATGTTCAAATGATGATTGTGATATATTGTTCATGGACTGCTTGATTGTTACATCTGATTACTTCTTTGAGTCTTTGGCTCATTCTTGCTTTGTTGTTTTATTTAGGTAAATGACAAGGAAGAATGATCTTGTGGAGGGTAGTTCATCACGATGCACTCACTACCATAAACCAAACATTTTGAGGACTTTTACCGTCGTTAATTATGACTTGTGATGTATTGTAATAAGCCGTTTGGTCATAACTACCTTATCTCTCGTAATTGTTTATTTCTATTCCATTGATTAAACGATGATGAATTCTTGTTTAGTATAATCTTTCTACTTGATTAACCTGGTCATGTGTTTTGATGTTATTCTTCTAAAGAGTAGTGGTTGTAGGTGACATCTTGACTTCTTTATAGTCAGGGTGTTACAAGTTCATTATGACCTTCCATATGAATGGCTTAGACAAGAATCTCACCGAACTGCATATGATGCTCAAGACTGCAGAAGACAGCATTAAGAAAAGCAACAATCATGTGATGATGGTGCAAAAGAGTACAAGCTTCAAGAAGAAGGCTAAGACTTGGGTCAAAGGTAAGGGCAAGGCTAAAGTTTCGGATAGAATCCAAACCAACAAGCCTAAAACCAAGACTAAGTCCGGCCCGACTCAAGAGAATGAATGCTTTTACTGCAAGGAGACAGTCCATTGGAAAAGGAACAGCAAGAAATACCTAGCTGATCGAAAAATGGTGGGACTAAACATTCCACTGCAGATATTAATGATGTAGATGTTTTTGTTGCTGATTCTTCTGTTGACTCTTGGGTATTTGATACCGGATCGGTTGCTCATATTTGCAATTCGATGCAGAGTTTAACAAAGAGTAGGAGAATTGCAAGTGGGGAGATCGATCTTCGCGTCGGGAATAAAGCAAAGGTTGCTGCATTAGCCATCGGGACTTTGCCATTACTTTTGCACTCAGGATTTATTTTGGAATTAAATAATTGTTATTATGTTCCAGCCATAAGTAAAAATATCATCTTTGCCTCATGTTTGATGGTAGAGGGTTATAAATTCATTATAGAGAATAATGGTTGTTCAATATTTTTGAATGAAATGTTTTATGGCTATGCTTCCATTTTGAATGGATTGTATATTTTAAATCTTGATGGTGCACCCATCTTTAATTTTAATGCAAAAAGGCTTCGGCCTAATTATTTGAATTCCACTTTTGTTTGGCATTGTCGTTTGGGTCACATAAATGAGAACCGCATGAAGAAACTCCATGATGATGGAATTCTAAACTCATTTGACTTAGAATCATTTGAAACATGCGAATCTTGCCTGATCGGAAAGATGACCAAGACACCTTTCACTGGTCGGAATGAAAGGGCATCCGACCTGTTGGCACTCATACATACTGATGTATGTGGACCAATGAGCACGACAGCTAGAGGTGGTTTTCAGTACTTCATTACTTTCACCGATGACTTTAGTAGATATGGATATATCTATTTAATAAGGCACAAGTCGGAATCCTTTGAAAAGTTTAAGGAGTTCCAAAATGAGGTACAGAATCAACTTGGCAAGACAATCAAGTTCTTACGATCTACAACAGAAATATGCAAAACTAAGACATATGTTCAAGAAAAGTAACTTCTATTAAACAATTTAATAAATATACTCCCACTAAATACCATATCCCTCTTATGACATTTAATGATTTAAGATCCACAATCAGTTAATCTACTAGTGAGCTTTGGCATCACTGCTAGAAGATTAGTGAATTTGGTAAACAACCCTTTGCTAATCATATCTCTATATGACTATTGTTGTTGGGCAGCATCTCTATGCTTTGGCACCCAACCCTATGCCCCAAGGTCCATAACCGTTATGATGACCTCGTCAAGTTAAACCAATGCTTTGCATGTAAGTGTCCGACACAAACCCATCTAGTCAAGGAGTATTAATGGTACTCTGCTTTGGAAAGACCTACTATTAAACTACATTACTTTGGATGGTGCAACTAATTGGGAGGGCATTAATTTAACTTAATATTATGAGAGGGAATTTTATTTCTACCATGTCAAAAGCTTTTAAGCAACTAAACACGCATAGAAATAAATGAACATGAATATAAGGGCATTCACAGACAATCAAATTGCATTGTGATATAGTATGACCCTTCCTCATGGTGATCTCCATCGCCGAGCTTCCTATTCAACATGCCTCCAGGTGTCCAATTCCTCCAAGTAGTCCCACTAAGCCATTACTCCTAACAGCACTAGTGATAAATTACAGGGAGTGAAGAAGAATCACAAGTCGACACGCAGGCCATTATACAAATATAGACAACCTTTGGGCTGCAATAAACTTGACACGCAGATCATGAACATCACACATATCCATGCATCTCATACATCATGGGTTATACTATTCACATCAATCCCTACAAAAATGAGTTACACATAGAATCCAATTCTATCGGGCGACATGAATATATACGACCTATAATGCGCGATACAATTACCCAGCACGGCGGTCCCGCTAGCCGGTTAACGGGCGGGGTTCGAAGGGGCAGCGCCCCTCGCTGGTCGAGGGTAGTCCAAATTGAATAAATTTTTTTCTAAAATCATGCTCTGTCTAAATATGAAAAAATATTTGGGTTTTGTTGCTGTTGAAATTATTTTTCTAATTATGATTTGTTGTCGGCTCTTTTGAATAGACTTTAAGACCATGAACGAATTATTCGACGACCCTCCTTTTTGCAAAATCTATATGCATGCGTGTATATTTGCTTAAAATTACTATATTTGAGGATAACTGATGAAGGCGGGGTGCCCAATCTTTCGATGAGATTGATAACTATCGATTTTGGTGGAGATGACTCTCGCGATCCGACTACAACCGTACGACGACGCTTGCACCTTGGCAATCGTTGAACCAACTCCGAGATGTTATTGACCTTGCTGGAAGCGCGATCAACCTGAACACGAAGTTCAATTCCTGCGAGCAATCGAAGAACTAGCAAGAATAAGATGTAGACAATCTGATATTGCGAATACGATTGAAGTGCATATGGTATTGAAACAAAAGTGGGATCCCGAAGGTTGTCTTGACAGGTGGTCGGTCGACACAACTGAAGAACAGAAGTTTGCACAATGGCTAAACCTAAACTCAACGAAATCCGAGTTTAAGCGAGGGAGACATGGGCTCCTATATAGGGAAATGACTAGGGGTGGTGGCCAACGAGGTAGACGCACGCCCTAGGGTTACAAGGCCCGTGGGCCCAAGTGGAGGTGGCGCAACACCCTTTCGACTCGGACTCTGAAACATATACGGACTCTTTTGAGAGTTGTGGTCGGCTCGGATAGAATTTGATGATGAGGTTGTATCCTCTGGAAAGTAGACTTTATAAGCTTTCCATGAAGTCCAGAAACAACCCAAATGGAGTCCGTATAAAGAAGTTATGCCCGTTTAAAGTTAGTCCTTACGATGTAGTCCGAATCCGACTCCAGAACGAGCCCAACTCGAACTCTTGATTGTCATGGACCCAAAGTGACGTGGTGATCTCCATTATGCATTCCATGCATGTCCATGACTCCACATGCCTCTCCTTAGTTCTTTCCCATGTTCCTAAGCACAATTAAATCACTTGCATTAGGTAGCGGTCTATTCTCGGTAATATATAAACATAGGATCGAATTCACCTGGTAATTAAGTTGGCGAGCACGAGCTCGGGTAAGAGGTCCTTGTACTGGTTGTGGATGAGTTGTGTGTGCAGGCACAGTTAGATCCATGGTAGGGATGTGAAAGGTTACGGGTAGGCGCTATGATAGCACAAAACAAAAATTTATCGCGCAACCAAGGAACCTCTATAAGTAATAGATCACGAGATTACCGCTAGACGCGCCGACTCGTAGTGAAAGTAGAGCCGATGTAGCGAATAGATGCGGTCGTAGTTGTACTCGTCGCGCAACTGCTCCTCCGAGTAGTCGTACTCGCTTCGCGTCTGCTCCTCCGAGTAGTCGAACTCGCCTTGTAAGTTCTCCTCCTGCTCCGGTGATTGTCACGAGTTGCGGATCGTCCTAGTGCTAATGCTTCGCAACAGCACCTCCGAGGTATCCACACATACGGGGTTGGAACACCGCGCGCTGGTGTGCTAGCACCGGCAACGTGGTTGAGGATGGCGTGGCTATTAGGGTTTCGGGTGTTCTTAAAAAAAACCTTTTTCACCATATGCCACCGCCTCTCTTTATATAGGCATCCGTGATGGGTCTCTTACCCGAGGCCCATTAGGGACTTATATCCTATACGAATTCAGATCACCATCCAAATCAAATCCCCTGCCCGTTAAGTGTGCGACCCTACAGGTTTTTGTGCGATTGGTTGTGACTCAGAAACTCTTTTCCGACCACTAGTCGTCAGCGGCACCTAGCAGCACGTAACGATTCCCAAGTACACAAAGAATATATCGGACGAACCTTAACGTAATATGATATATGATCAGGTCCTCATCACTTACGATCAGTTCGTATCTCTATATGAGCAGTCTGTGATTACGTTCGACCAGTCTATGACCAGATCGCATCTCCATACGACCAGTCCGTAACTGATCGAACTAAGTGACCTACTCATGCATTCTCCCTTTGCCTCACAATGTTTGGTTGAACTCCAGGTGAGATATGGTGTCATCCATGGACTGTTCAATACTTTCTCGATCGAGTGTCAGATAACTTCATGTGGTCGAGACTTCGACCACTAGTGGCATGGCCATGCACTTTCTTTATCCGATCACCACGGGGGGCCCAGAGACATCTCTCCTGTTATGCAAGGAGGAGCAAATCCCATCTCGACCAGTCACATCCCTCCGCATGTTTCATAGCATACCCGAAAGCTGCCTTTATAACTACCAAGTTACGGAGTAGCGTTTGGTAACCCCTAAGAGTGTTATTACACATGTAGGGAACCATGCTGTTCTCAGGTCTAAGGATTATACATCATCATTACTTGAGACCAACTAATGACACATAGATTCATAACAATCTCGATAGTGTCTCAATGATGGGTCTATCCAGCTCCATGTTCTCTAATATGTGCTCACATTACTGATTCGATATTTCTATATCTATGACCAGTGAAACATGGCCATCAATCAATACATGTGCTGGTCGTAGAGTCACGGTTGTTCTGACTAGTGACATTCGACCAGGGATACATTTAGAATGATATCATATAAGTTAATGAGTTTCACCAACAAGTCACATACTCATTGATCTATAACTGATGATTCATTCAAGGAACATGATAACATATTATCCAATATCATGAACATAAGGAAATATAATCATCTCTGTGATTGCCTCTAGGGCATATTTCCAACAGGATGTCCTCACCATCCTTCCCTTCTTGCATTTGAGTCGTCCTCGACTCAAGCTCATCCTCTTCCCCCAAGTATGGCTTCAAATCTGCATTGTTAAATGTGGGACTAACTCCAAAATCCGCAGGCAGTTCAAGCTTGTATACATTATCATTAATCTTTTCTAACACTTTGAAAGGACCATTAGCTCTAGGCATCAGTTTTGATTTTCTCAATTCAGGGAACCTATCTTTTCTCATGTGCAACCAAACAAGATCTCCTGGTTCAAAAGTTATATTTTTTTCTCCCCTGACTACCAGCAAGTTTATATTTAGCATTCATGCGCTCTATATTCTCCTTGGTTGTCTCATGTATTTTTAAAATAAGTTCAGCACGTTGTTTTGCATCAAAGTTCAATTTCTCCGAAGGTGGGAGAAGCATTAAATCAATAGGAGCACGAAGCATAAAACCATAAATAACCTCAAATGGGCACATCTTGGTAGTAGAATGCAAGGAACGATTCTAAGCAAACTCAATATGAGGCAAGCATTCTTCCCATATTTTTAAATTCTTTTTCAACATTCAGTTTGTCCATCAGTTTGGGGATGACAAGTAGTAGAAAATAATAGTTTAGTCCCCAATTTAGCCCATAAAGTTCGCCAAAAGTGGCTAAGAAATTTAGCATTATGATCCGAAACTATAGTATTAGGCACACTATCCAAGCGAACAACTTCACGAAAGAATAAATCAGCAATATGGGCAGCATCATTGCTCTTATGACATGGTATAAAGTGAGCCATCTTAGAAAATCGATCAACAACCTCGAATATACTATTCCTCCCCTTCTGTGTTCTAGGCAATTCTAAAACAGAGTCTATCGAAATATCTTCCTACGGAACGCTAGGAACAGGTAGAGGCATGTACAAACCATGAGGATTAAGTCGTGACTTAGCTCTTTAACATGTAGTACAGCGAGCAACGTAGCGCTCGACGTCCCGTCTCATCTTTGCCCAAAAGAAATGATCAACAAGAATATCCTCAGTTTTCTTCACGCCAAAGTGTCCCATCAGCCCGCCTCCATGGCTTCCTGTAACAACAATAAATGAACGGAGCTAGCTGGAATGCATAGTTTGTTAGCTCTAAACACAAACCCATCATTAATGACAAATTTATTCCATGTTTTCCCTTCTTTACAATTCAACAATACATCTATAAAATCAATATTATACACATATTACTCTTTAATAGTCTCTAATGCAAAAATTTTGAAGTCAAGTTGTGAAAGCATGGTATACCTCCTAGACAAAGCATCAGCAATAACATTCTTCTTTCCCTTCTTGTGTTTTATGACATAAGGAAAAGACTCAATAAATTCAACCCACTTTGCATGTCTACGATTAAGTTTACTTTGACTTCGAATATGCCTTAAAGATTCATGATCAGAATGTATAACAAATTCTTTGGGCCATAAGTAATGTTGTCAAGTTTCTAAAGTTCAAAATAGTGCATATAATTCCTTATCACAAGTAGAATACTTCAAACTAGGCCCACTCAATTTGTCACTGAAATATGCTATAGGTTTACCTTCTTGTAACAACACGCCACCTAAACTAATTCCACTGGCATCACATTCTAGTTCAAAAGTCTTATTAAAATCAGGGAGTTGGAGTAGGGGTGCATGTGTTAACTAAACTTTCAGCGTGGTGAATGAGTTCTCCTGTGTGACACTCCAAACAAATGGTACGTCCTTCTTGGTGAGCTCATTCAATGGTACAGCGATCGTGCTGAAATCCTTCACGAACCGACGATAAAATCCAGCAAGTCCTAAAAAGCTTCTCACCTGTGTGACCATGTTTGGAGTCGGCCAACTCTGTATTGCTTCAACCTTGGCTTGATCAACTTCAATTCCCTGGGAGTAACAACATAGCCAAGAAACGCGACTCGATCGGTGCAAAAGGTGCACTTCTCAAGGTTACCAAATAAACGTGCATCACGTAAAGCATTAAAATCAGCACGTAAATGGTCAAGATGTTGCTCTAATGACTTGCTATATATCAGTATATCATCTAAATAAACCGCCACAAATATACCAATGAAAGCACGCAAGACTTCGTTCATTAGTCGCATGAAGGTGCTAGGTGCATTCGTTAAACCAAAAGGCATTACTAACCATTCATATAAGCCGAACTTAGTTTTAAATGTTGTTTTCCATTCATCGCCTAATTTCATGCGAATTTGATGATATCCACTACGCAAATCAACCTTGGAGAAGACAACATAGCCACTCAATTCATCAAGCATATCATCTAACCTAGGAATAGGACGACGATACCTAACGGTGATATTATTGATTGCTCTACAATCCACACACATGCGTCATGATTCATCTTTCTTAGGCACTAAAATGATCGGAACTGCACAAGGACTAAGAGATTCACGCACATACACTTTATCAAGCAATTCTTGAACTTGGCGCTGAATTTCTTTAGTTTCTTCCGTATTGGTCCTGTATGGTGCGCGGTTGGGTAATGATGCGCTGGGAATTAAATCAATTTGATGCTCAATCCCTCGAAGCGGTGGCAACCCCAGCGGTATGTCCTTCGGAAAGACGTCTTTGTACTCCTGCAAAATGTTAGTGACAGTAGGAGGCAAAGAAGAAGGCATGTCCTCAAATGAAAACAAAGCTTTTTTGCAAACTAATGCATAGCAAATAGAATTACTAGCATCCAATTTAGTCATATCAGATTTGGTAGCAAGAAAACTAGCACCTTTCAATTTAATTTCTTTATTCTTCACATGAGCAGATTTAGGTTATTTCTTCTTATGTTGCCCAAGTTCTTTTGTTACAATCTGATTTTCGCTCTTAGCATTCTCCTGATTCTTCTCTCTACTGGCTCTAGCAAGTTCATCTTTAACATTTTGTTCAGGAGTCATAGGATGCATCATAATTTTCTTACCTTTGAACATGAGAGAGTATTGATTATTCCTACCATAATGCACACAATCAGTATCGTATTACCAACGTCTTCCTAATAACAACGAACAAGCTTGCATAGGAACAACATCGCAATCAACATAATCATGGTATGAACCCATAGAAAAGTTTACTCTCACCCTTCGTGTTACCTTCAACTTACTACTGTTGTTGAACCATTGAATATGGTATGGGTGGGGATGAGAGTTGGTTGGCAAAGCAAGCTTCTCCATCATATCCATACTTGCCAAATTGTTGCAACTCCTACCATCAATAATTATGCGAATCGAGCGTTCCTTGACAACGACCTTGATTTGGAACAAATTATGGAGCTGATTTTGCTTGGTACGAAAAACTTGAGCACTTAGTACGCATTGCACAATAATGCTCAAATACTTGTCGGCATCTTCGGCGCCAACATGTTCTTCCTCATGATCAGATTCATCCTCATGTCCTGCAGGGTCAGTTGCAAGCATAGCATATGTTTCATTATCAAAATCACTAGCAGAAGAATACCCACCATCATCATGTATAATCAGTACACTCTTGTTTGGATAGTCCCGCATCATGTGTCCATAGCCTTTGCAACGATGGCATTGAACACCCTTAGTTCGTCCTGTCGAAGCAACTGAAGAGGAGGTTTTTGCCGAAGCTGGTGGTCCTGATTTGGTTGCTTCAGAAACTCGTGGTGCTGAATTTGAAGTAGCGAGACACTACTTGTTGTTGGAGGGTGGCAGTGGAGGTGCACTGGTGGTTGGAGCCGTAGAGGTGCGTGGCGTCCATGAGTTTGTGCGACCTGCAGAAAAGTTATAACGTGCCCTCGTCTGGTGTCCCTGCACTTCACGTTCAGCTTTGCAAGCAAGATGAAATAATCTAGTAATGGAGTTGTACTCTTTATAATAAAGGATGTCTTGAATTTCTCTATTCAACCCTCCCAAAAACCTAGCCATTGATGCCTCCTCATTCTAATCTAAACCACAATGCAACATACTAATTTACAATTCTTGATAGTAGTCTTCCATAGATTTTGTACCTTGTTGTAAGCGTTGCAGTTTATTTAACAAATCACGAGCATAATATGAGGGAACAAATCGATACCACATAAGCAATTTTAAAGCCTCCCAAGTATTTGGTATGTTATTAGATTGTTGACGGTAATGTTCTCTCCACCAAACAGAAGCAAATTCGGTAAATTCACTAGTAGCAGCCCTAACTCGTCTATTCTCAGGAAATTCATGGCAAGTAAATTTTTTATCAATAGCTGGTTTCCAATTAAGATATTCATCAGGATCATATTTACCATTAAAAGAGGGCATAGTGAATTTAACCTTAGCAAAAGAATCATCGTGGCGACGTACCTAACGTCGGAGAGGGCCTCGTCGCATACCTTGTCGATTAAAATGCAACTGTCGATGAACTCGATCGTTGTTGTTATTACCCATGTCATTGGCCTTAGTATCAGTCACGTAGTCAAATTCATCTTGTCCGTCTACCACTGGGGCAGCAGGGGGGACAGTAGTGGATGCCCGGGCAATTTTGTCAAGGCGCTCCATAATACCTGCCAAAGAAGTGTTAGTGACACTGTAATACCCAGAAATTTAATCGGGAAAGAAGAAAAGAATTCGGGAGAAGGAGATAATCAGAAAGTTAGAGTTTTCAGTTTGGGGAGGGGGGCCGTTTCCGCTTTTTCCTAACAACCTGGGCCTTGGGCCGCAGCCCAAGAGGGGGGCCGGCCAAGGGGGGTGCCCTCCCCCCTAACCCTAGCCGCCCCACCCTCTCCCCTCCCCCTCCCCCATTTCCCTCCCCACTCCCTCCCTTGAGCCGCCATCCCTCCTCCTCCAACCGGCGCCATTGCTGCTCCTTGGTGCCGTCTCGCTGCTGTGGTGTCATCCCCGGTGATCCCCGGCATTGCTTCCCAGGATCTCCTTCGATGTTGCCTCCTCCCGCCGTCGTGATCGGCCGTTCGTCATCGTTCTTGCGGCTGGCCATTGGAGAGGGAAGAGAGGAGAAGGGAGGGAGGTCTTCGGGAAGCGGATCAATGTCTTCCTACTAGTCTACAAGGGTAACGAGGAGTCTTATTCATTGTTTGCTGCTGTTTCAAGGAAGGATTGATAGTTAAGATAAAACCGACACGCTGTCTGCAAGATTCCAGAACAGATCCAGTAGGTTGTGTCAACAATTTCGGCGTCTTAGATGTAGAATCTGATATTTTCGTCTGCTAGAGTTTTGTAGCCCTTGTTTTTGTCTTTCCATAGTGTGGATATCATGGGAATATGCTCCAGATCTTAGGATGATGTGACAATTGGCAATGGTGTTTACGGTTTGTCGTTTCACGAGTTTTCGACAAAGCTACAGGCATTCTGGACAGGGGCGGTCCGACCGGTCCTTGCACGGCGGTCCGACCGGTCCCAAATCGGTCGGACTGGCCATGTGGGACGGTCAGACCGGCGGTGACCTAAAAGTGGTTAAAACGAGCTGGGCCAAAAATAGGTGTTGTAGGCAAGTGAGGGGATCCCAATGCACTTGGTCTCATAATTTTTGGAGTCTCCAGTAAGAAGTTCTATTCGTTTTTAATTTCCAGAAGGTTTCGGAATTTCAGGGCTTGAATTTCGGCTAAGTCCCAAGGGGCGGTCCGACCGGTATTGACTTGAACGTCGGCCAACTTCGTGGCGATGTTGTTTTGTTAGGTCAAAGTCATTGGTTTCATGGCATATGATTTGCATGATGCATGTTTTGACTAACATGGGTCAAGTTGTGAAGAACTTGTTCCCGAATTCGTGTTTGCTTGTCTATGGTTGTGTAGGTTGCTTGGTGGTCAACGACGGTCAACGGCGAGGAGGATCGGGACTAGACTTGGAGAGTTGAGGTCCAGAACGATCAACGATGCCGGGTGAGGTTAATGACTCAAGCGTGACACAAGATGGACAAGGGTGACCTATTGGCAAATCCATGACGCATGGTGAAGCGGTTTAGGTCAAAAGGTTAAAGACGGCGCTTTGCGAAGCGTGCGTGTGTGACCCGTTTGTTAGTGGGCCTTAACGGGAGCCCAATTGAGTCAAACCATAGAGAGTTCTAGGCCTCCACTATAAATAGGAGGAGGTGGTGGCTGCACCCCTCTCTCTCGCTATTTTTCACCTCTTTTGTCGCTTTCAAACCCTAATTGGCTTAGGGGGAGTTGAGGTGGAGGCTAGGGATTTTCATGGTTTGAGGAGAATTTCGTGATCTTGGATTGACCACTGATCCATGATGGTGTGGGTGTAATCCAGCAACGATCGCGTTTTTAATCTATGCAAGGTTTGCTTGAGATAAGTCTCTTTTCGTTCTTGCTTTCAATTTCGTGATTTTAGGGCTTTCTTTGATCCGCAAGTTTGTGATTGATTCTTTCACGTGAATTAGCTTGCTGTGATATGTGTGAATCTATCTAGCATCATCTTGATCATCAATCTCTCACGAACTAGCATTAGGATCAAGTTTTCGTTCTTGCCCGGTTTTAGACCCTCTGTAATTCAATTGGCAATTGCTCAGGATCTATCCAAGAATTATCATAATATTCGATTGGAATAGGTCCTCAATAGCATATAGAAGGTGTGTGCAAAGTTTCATAAAGATTGGAGTTGAGAATCAAAAGTTTCACCTAATTGCAACCGTCATCGGGTGATTTTCTTGTTTCAGATCTGCATTGCGAGTCGGCCGGTCCGACCGCCCGTCATCACCGGTCGGACCGATTTTGAGCGGTCCGACCGCTTGAGATAACAATGGTCGACCGCCGGCAATCGGTCCAACCGGTGGGTCAGAGGTCGACCGCCTGTGCTCTGATCTTTTGCAATCTTAGTTGATTTTGTTATTTTGTTTAGGGGATTTAATTGGATTCAATACTAGTCTTCCGCTGTACTGTTATATTGATCTTCATAGCTTCCTAATAGCTATTGGAGTGAAATTGTGTTGAATTCATTATTTGGGAAAAAGTGAGCGTGCTCCTATTCACCACCCCCCTCTAGTCGCCTTTTCGGTCCAACAAGTGGTATCAGAGCCCGGTTAGAAGCTGCTAGAGTCAAATATGCTAAGCTTAAGGACAATATTGAAAATACTACTTGTGCTTCTTGTTCCGCTCTTAAGCTTGAAATTGCTTTGTATTAGGAGAAATCTATGGATAAAACTTGTGATGCTTGTGTTAACTTGAGAAAAGAAAATGCTTACCTTCATGATACATTAGAGAAATTTTCTAAAGGTAAGAAACAATTAAACATGATTCTTGACAAGTCTAAAACTCCTTATAAGAAGCCAGGTTTAGGATTCAATTCTTTTCAAGACAATTCAAACCCAAAAGTCATTCAAGTCTTGGAAAAATGTTTAATTGAATTCAAAACCCAACCTGCAAAAACATCTTTTAAATCTGCAGGTTTTGCCCAACCTTGTATTAATTCAAATGGTGCTTCTTCTAGTGGTACCAAGTACCATTGTACTTATTGCAAGAAAGGTGGGCATTTGATTGAATTCTATTGGCGTAGGTTGAAAAATGATAGGAAAAATCTTGATAGAATTTCATTCAGGCAACCTAGAGCTTTTATGAGACATGGTAACACTGAAAAGAATAAACCTGGATTAGGATTCTTCTCACATGCAAATCATTATGCCTCTAAATATCCTAATTCTAATGTGTATCAGGCTGGCGGTCTGACCTCTGGTGGTCACCGGTCTGACCGATTTGGTCGCCGGTCTGACCGCCAGCATAACGCCGGTCAGACCGCCCCTGGACATTTTAATTCTCATGTTAATTTAAACATTGCTCATAACCGAATTTTAAATGAAGTCAAGGATAGTACTTCTGGTTTGTATACTCCTTTCAGACGTGTGTCTCAGTACTGGATTCCTAAATCTTGTTTATCTAACCCCAGTATTGAGAACATCGTTCTTCTGTTCCTTGATTTTCAGGATTACCGCGGAAAGGGGAAGAACACGTGGTTCGTTGACTCCGGATGTTCACGCCACATGACCGGAAACTCACAATGGTTCACCTCTTTCACGCGGGCAACAGGTGATGACTTCATCACCTTTGGAGATGATACACAAGGGCGAATTGATGGAACAGGATCAATTAGGGTAAACAATTGTGGATATCATGGGAATATGCTCCAGATCTTAGGATGATGTGACAATTGGCAATGGTGTTTACGGTTTGTCGTTTCACGGGTTTTCGACAAAGCTACAGGCATTCTGGACAGGGGCGGTCCGACCGGTCCTTGCACGGCGGTCCGACCGGTCCCAAATCGGTCGGACCGGCCATGTGGGACGGTCCGGCCGGCGGTGACCTAAAAGTGGTCAAAACGAGCTGGGCCAAAAATAGGTGTTGTAGGCAAGTGAGGGCATCCCAATGCACTTGGTCTCATAATTTTTGGAGTCTCCAGTAAGAAGTTCTATTCGTTTTTAATTTCCAGAAGGTTTGAATTTCAGGCTTGAATTTGGCTAAGTCCCAAGGCGGTCCGGCCGGCTCACGAGGAGCGGTCCGGCCGCCAAGGCGGTCCGACCGGCTCACATGGAGCGGTCAGACCGGTATTGACTTGAACGTCGGCCAACTTCGTGGCGATGTTGTTTTGTTAGGTCAAAGTCATTGGTTTCATGGCATATGATTTGCATAATGCATGTTTTGACTAACATGGGTCAAGTTGTGAAGAACTTATTCCCGAATTCGTGTTTGCTTATGCGTGGTTGTGCGAGGTTGCTTGGTGGTCAACGACGGTCAGCGGCGAGGAGGATCGGGACTAGACTTGGAGAGTTGAGGTCCAGAACGATTGACGATGTCGGGTGAGGTCAATGACTCAAGCGTGACACAAGATGGACAAGGGTGACCTATTGGCAAATCCATGACGCATGGTGAAGCGGTTTAGGTCAAAGGTTAAAGACGGCGCTTTGCGAAGCGTGCGTGTGTGACTCGTTTGTTAGTGGGCCTTAACGGGAGCCCAATGGAGTCAAACCCTAGGAGTCTAGGCCTCCACTATAAATAGGGGGAGGTGGTGGCTGCACCACCTAGCTCTTTCATCTCTCGCCTCTTTTATGTTTCAAACCCTAATTGGCTTAGGGGGAGTTGAGGTGGAGGCTAGGGCTCTTTATGGTTTGAGGTGAATTTCGTGATCTTGGATTGACCACTGATCCATGATGGTGTGGGTGTAATCCAGCAACGATCACGTTCTTAATCTATACAAGGTTTTCTTGAGATAAGTCTCTTTTCGTTCTTGCTTTCATTTTCATCATTTTAGGGCTTTCTTTGATCCGCGAGTTTGTGATTGATTCTTTCACGTGGATTAGTTTGCTGTGATGTGTGGGAACCCATCTAGGATCAATTTTATCATCAATCACCCACGAGCAAGCGATTGGATCTAGTTTTCACTTTTGCCCGGTTTTGCACCCTTCTTCAATCAGATCATAAAAGATCTTTGTTCGTCCAAGAATTATCATAATTGTTGATTGGAATAGGCCCTTAATATCATAGAGAAGGTGTGTGCAAAGTTTCGTGAAGTTTGGAGTTGAGAATCAAAAGTTAGACCTATTTGCAACTTCGTCATCGGGCTGATTTTACTATTCTGGAGCCTGCCGGTCAGACCGCCCCACACCAGAGGTCAGACCGATTTGGTGCCGGTCCGACCGCCCCACACCAGAGGTCAGACCGATTTGGTACCGGTCAGACCGCCAAGATAACAAATGTGATCGACCGCCGATCTCTGTTAGTTTTGATTCTTGCTGATTTTTGTCGCATTGCTTAGGGGTTTAATTGGATTCAATACTAGTCTTCCACTGTACTGGTATATTGATCTTCATAGCTTTATCATAGCTATTGGAGTGAAATTGTGTTGAATTCATATTTTGTGAAAAAGTGAGCGTGCTCCTATTCACCCCCCCCCTCTAGTCGCCTTTTCAGTCCAACAACAATAAATTCATTCTAAAGGATGTCGCTCTTGTGGACAAGCTTAGGTATAATCTCCTTTCTGTATCTCAGCTTCTTGATAATGGCTATGAGACTGTTTTTAAGAAAAATGCTTGTCGTGTGCTTGATTCTACTGGTGAGCTTGTGTTTGGAATATCTAGAGTTGGTAGAATTTTTGGAGCTGATTTTTCAGAATCTCTTGCTGGATCTCTTAAATGTTTGCTTACATCTTCCTCTGATTTCTGGCTTTGGCACCGACGTTTGGGGCACATTGGTTTTGATCATCTGACACGAGTTAGCAAACCTTGATCTCATGAGAGGTTTGCCCAAACTCAAAGCTGTCAAGGATGCTGTATGTGCGTCCTGTAGGCATGGCAAACAAGTTGCCGCCTCACACCCTTCTGTGACTATGGTTATGACTGACGGACGGGGATGCTTGCTTCATATGGATACTGTTGGTCCTGCTAGAGTCCGGTCAGTTGGTGGAAAATGGTATATTCTTGTCATAGTCGATGATCTTTCTAGATATACTTGGGTGTTCTTTCTTTCTTCAAAAGATGAATCTTTTGGTTATTTTCATGACCTTGTTCTTCGTTTGGCTTCTGAGCTTCCTGGTGCTTTGAGAGCGATTCGCAGTGATAATGGCACGGAGTTCAAAAATGCTTCTTTTGCTTCTTTTTGTCTTTGAGCGTGGTATTGAGCATCGCTTCTCCTCTCCACGTCCCTCAACAAAATGGCGTGGTGGAAAGGAAGAATATGACCTTGGTCGAAATGGCTAGGACGATGCTAGATGAGTATAGCACACCGAGGAGATTTTGGGCCGAAGCTATTGCTACAGCTTGCCATATTGCAAATCGTGTCTTTTTGAGACCTTCTTTAGGCAAGACTCCTTATGAGCTTCGTTTTGGTAGAAAACCCTCTATTTCGCATTTTCGAGTTTTTGGATCAAAATGTTTTATTCTTAAGACATGCAACTTAGATAAATTTGAATCAAGAACTTTTGATGGGTTATTTCTGGGTTATCCTGCTCATTCAAGGGGTTTTCGGGTTTTTAATACTGAGACTAACCTTACTCAGGAGACTTGTAATGTCACTTTTGATGAGACTAGCCCTGGAGCTTGATCAATTGTTACAGATGATTCACAGGTGACAGAGAGTATTTTTGTGGAGGAAGATGAGAACGAAACTGATATCATTCCTTCATCTGCTACTACTGAGGCGCCCATATTGATACAAGAACCTGCTACGTCTACTTCACCTTGATTGAGGCTCTCACGCATCTTCATCATCAGCAGTACCTGCGGAGGTCGAAGAAACGGTATCTCACCCGGGCGCTCCACTTCGCATTCAGAGACAGCATCCTCCGGATCAGATAATAGGTAATCTGCATGAGCGTGTAACTCGCTCCAGGTATAATGATCCAAATCTCTACTCTCATTCGGCTTTTGTTGCTTCTTTTGAACCCCGCGATATATCACATGCGTTATCTGATTCTAGCTGGGTAAATGCCATGCATGAGGAGTTAGAGAATTTTGAAAGAAACAAAGTTTGGAACCTAGTAGAACCTCCTAATGGTCATAATGTTATAGGAACCCGTTGGGTGTTCAAGAATAAACAAGGTGAGGATGGTTCTGTGGTTAGAAACAAGGCCAGATTGGTAGCTCAGGGTTTCAGCCAAGTTGAGGGGTTAGATTTTGATGAGACATTTGCTCCTGTTGCTAGACTAGAAGCCATTCGCATTTTGCTTGCATTTGCTGCATCAAAAGGTTTTAAATTATATCAAATGGATGTTAAAAGTGCATTTTTAAATGGTTTCATAGAAGAGGAAGTGTATGTTAAGCAACCCCCTGGTTTTGAGGATCCCAAGTATCCAAATCGTGTTTTCAAGCTATCTAAAGCATTGTATAGTTTTAAACAAGCCCCTAGAGCCTGGTATGATAGACTTAAGACCTTCTTGCTTAAAAATAATTTTGAGATGGGTAAAGTGGATAAAACTCTATTCATTCTTAGGCGTGGCAATGACTTCCTGCTTGCTCAAATTTATGTGGATGATATTATTTTTGGTGGTTCTTCTAATGCTCTTATTTCCAGCTTTTCTGAGACTATGTCCAGGGAATTTGAGATGAGTATGATGGGAGAGCTTAATTACTTTTTGCAACTTCAAATCAAGCAATGCAAGGAAGGAACTTTCATCCATCAGACAAAGTACACTAAGGATCTACTCAAACGCTTCAACATGGGTGACTGCAAGCCAATTTCCACTCCCATGGCAAGCTCGACTGCTTTGGATCCAGATGAGGAAGGAGAAGTCGTGGATCAACGCGAGTACCGTAGCATGATCGGCTCCCTTCTATATCTGACGGCCTCGAGACCGGACATTCACTTCACGGTAGGTCTTTGTGCAAGATTTCAGGCGTCTCCGAGAACTTCCCATCGCCAAGCCGTTAGGCGCATATTCAGGTATTTACACTCTACCCTCTTATATGGCATTTGGTATTCATGCTCTTCAGCTTTGTCCATTAGGGGTTTTTCTGATTCTAATTTTGCGGGCTGTCGGTTAGATAGGAAGAGTACCTCAGGCACCTGTCACTTCCTAGGCACTTCTCTTGTATCTTGGTCGTCTAGGAAGCAGTCTTCTGTTGCACAATCCACGGCTGAAGTGGAGTATGTAGCTGCTGCTAGTTGTTGTAGCCAGATTTTGTGGATGACGTCCACTTTGAAAGATTATGGGTTAAACTTTGCTAGTGTTCCTCTTTTCTGTGATAACACTTCTGCTATTAATATTGCTAAAAACCCAATGCAACATTTGTCGGACCCGGGAGTAACACCCCAGAATCCTCTGTGCATTTCTGAACTAGTCCCATGATCAGTAGCTAGTTCACACAGTAAACAGATATGGTAACATCCATAAATCGCACAACTTTATTAATAAATATCAGAGTTGATTACAAGAAAGGCTTACAAGCCAACTTTAAACAAACACAGCGGAAGACGAAGAAGTAGTGGAATCGGTGATCGCCACGAGCAATCGGTCGGGTAGCGGCCTAGTCGTCGAGATCCAAGTCCTTCTCCTCTCAAATTTATTTGCATGAAGCAAGGGTGAGCACAACTACCGTGCTCGCAAGTTACACCCAATAACAGAGTTAATGCATGCATGGATATATCAAAGGAAGGTTTATTGGTTGAATTTGCATAAAGCAATGTTTTCCTTAAATATTTGTTACTAAGTTCCAAAGCAGTTATTCTATAACTAAAATTTATTTTTATAAATTCTCAAGTTTTATAGTAGGATAATCTCCATATGAAACATGGTGATGGATACCCTCCTATCACATGGCTAACCGCCCAATTTTACCACAAGGATTAACCATCCTCAAATCATTTGCTAAAATCATTTTTTTTAAAACAAAATCAAAGTCTAACTTTGAGTGGCTTTGCTCAGCATGTCCATGACCGTGGATACGGCTATTCGAATAGTTTTACACTCTGTAGAGGTTGTACAACTTTACCCACAAGACATGAATTCTCTAGTTTGTTTGGCATCCGTCGATCCCACTGCTCACTACCGTAGGTAAGCAGTCTAGAGCACGTGTCAAGGCTTTTACAATGCGCCATCCCACCGTAGCTTTACCTCGCTAAGGTTTCGCTTCCATTGGGCTAACCACCCGCCGGATTCAAGCCCCCTCTTGCGCCATGTGGGAATACTGTCTAACCGACACCCACAAACACAAATGGCACAACTACGATGGAATGTTACAAATTATTTAGCCAGGTCCTGCCCATACAGGACATGTGGTAGTACGATGTGGCTTAGCAAGATGCGGCTCGAAGACCGGTCCTTAACTGACTTGGGCGACTTCCAAAATAACCTGGGCCTCAAACCTACGGATTGAGCCTGCATAAACTGCACCCACCAAGCATCCATTTCGCCCAAGTACAAACCAACTTTTTATTTTTGTTTTTCAAAGTCATTTGTAAAATCTTCCATGACAAACCAATGTCATAGGCTTTTAAACAATAATTGATTATTTGGGCCAAATTCCCGGAACTGAACATTTTTGGTCTAAGCATGTCTAAGCATAATTTTTCCCAAAATGTTCGGTTCATACTCTTGCATAAACCGATTTTTATCTAATGTGTCAAGGTATGTTTCATTCAACGACAAAGTTGGATATACAATGGCAATGGAATAACTATAATTTAAAAATGTATTTAAATTACTTGAATAGAAATAGCATTCAATAATAATTTAAAACAGAATTTAGATAATTTGAAATATTGGGATCAAATATGATCAAAGGTATAACTTGCCTTGATTGGTTATGTGTTGTTCTCAAACGGCGTCGAAATGTGACTCTCCGAAGTCGTCGAAATCTATACGCGTACATAAGCCAAATTCAAACAAAATCCAAATAAAATCCAAAAATTATAAAATAAATACTATAAGGAAGATATCTACTTTATATGAATATAGGAATTTGAATCGATGGAATCGGAGTTCGTATGAAGAAGAACGAATTTCCGAAAGGTTGAAAGTCACATGAAAAGATTAAATTCCGAATTTCAGAATTTAAGAGATTGATTTTCCAAAGATAAAGAGGAAATATACACATGGCATGACATGGCTATTGATTTGGAGAGATAAAGTGAGGTGGCACTTGGGTGACAGCCATGTAGACTATATGGTGATGTGGCGGTGACATGGTAATGATTTCGCGCTACATGGCACGACATAGCGGTTCTGAATTATTGCGAAATTCAAAATTTTGTTTGAATAGAAAGGTAGATAATATTGAAAGGAACATGTAGGTAAAAGGGCTCACGCAATTACCCAACAGATGAAGAGATCGGGCTCGACGGAGTTCTCACCGGACTTGGGGAAGAAGATGTGACCGGTGGTGAAAAAGTTAGTGAATAAAAATTCCACTTGAATAGAAATATGGAGAATCTCAACAGGAACTCACCAATAAATTTTGATACACAGTGGATCAACGGATGAGGAGATCGGGCTCGCCGAAGTTCTCGCCGGAGTTGGAGAAGAAGACCGTCGGTGCTTTTGTGGCCGAGGTGAAACAATATGTATATCAAAATTTGGCTTGAATAGAAATGTAGAGAATCTCTATAGGAACGCACCAGTAAATTTTGGTGCTGTGAGCTACAGATGGAGAGATCGTCTTCGTCGGAGTTGTCACGGAGTTGGAGAAACAAGGCCGTCGGTCTTTTGTGGCTGATGTGAAACAATAGGTAAATAAAAATTCGGCTTGAATAGAAATGTAGAGAATCTCGAGATGAACTCACTGGTAAAATTTGACGCACAACGGAGCACCGGATGGGGAGATCGGGCTCGCCGGAGTTGTCGCCGGAGTTGGAGAAGAAGAGCTAGCAGAGGAGCTTGGGAGGCTTTTCGCGAATCGGCGAGTGGGATGTGGGAATGAGTAGGAGGGCTACGGTTCAATTTATAGCAGCGAGAGAAGCGGTTTGGCGGGAATTGCTCGCCGGAGTTATGACCGGATTTTTGGGCTGAATTTTGGGCGCGGCACTGTAGCAGCCGGAATATTCCGAGGAATATTCATTTTTTCAAAATTCGAAAAGCATTAATTAATTCCGGAAAAATAGCAAATCAATTTTGAAAAATCCCAAATAAATCACACATATTAAACACCAGATTCTGAACGTAAATAAAATAATAAAAGTAAAAATAATAATTTTATTATTATACAGTAATTATTTTTATATTGCTGAAAATTATTTTTAATCTTGAAAAATAGTAATATAGGTCTAAAAATTCTATAACTTTTTAGAGTAGTTAAATAGGGTATTTTTATCTTAAATAAAATATTTTAAACAAAACTTTATCTTTTCCTTGCGAACAGAAATTCATTTTTAATTGCTAGATAATACAAAAATCAAATAGGGATTTTTAGAAAATAACAAACAGTGTTCAAAAATTCTAGAAAAATTTAGAGAAATTCCTTTATTTATTTTGAACTTAATAAAAAATAATTTATAATTAAATTTATAATTATTTTTGTACAGTAATTAAACTAATTTTCTGAAATATGGGAAAAGCATTTTTAAATACCAGAAAATTCCAAAAATTAATTACAAATTTTATTTTTCACTTTAAATCCAATTAAATAGCAGAAAACTCAATAAATTTTATTTTTAACGTTTGGAATTTAGGAAATTAAAGAAAAGCAATTCTTTTAAATTTCACAAAATCAAATAAAATAATAACTTTATTAATTTTATTTTGGTAACAGAACTTTGGGACGTTAGAAACTACCCCCCGTAAAAGGAATCTCGTCCCCGAGATTCGGAGAAGCTAGAAAGAAGGAAGATGGATATATGATAAAGAAATTGAGACAGAGAGTCTGTCTTCAAATTGGTTAGGGTCTTGAGTTGTTCGAAGTTTTGAAGTATCGATTCATCTTTTAAGTTCCAAGCGCATCGATAGGTTAGAAGTCCAATGGATTGTTAGAGAAGAGAGAATAGCAACAGATGAGAAAGAAAGCTATGAGGAGAGAAGTCTACCCATTTGAAGCAAACGTTGTACACAAGATCAAAAGATCTATGTACGACGTAACAAAAGAAAACATACGGTACAAGTTAAAAACAATACAACGTTCTACTCGATCGATACTCGTAAGTTGGTGAAAGGACTCAATACACAGAATGAGTCTTGGCAAACTTAGACTATATGGTTAGGCTGACATCGCAATCTTCGGTAAATCTTGCATGTTGTCCTTGAATGACATGATGACCTTACGATGTTTTCTTGATGGTTCCAGGTCTTGCGGTCTTGAACGTAATGGTAAAACGTGTTGACCATCTATAGAAGCTTTTCAAGGGAAACATGATCCATTTAACATTATAAAACGGTGAAGAGAGAATTAGGTAAGAAAGAATATTATGAAGGAACTAAAGATAGACAGATGACCAAGATGAGGAGAGAACATATTATTTTTCTTGTTATATAAAATAAGTTTTGAAGTTTTCAACTAACGTCCATTCTAACTAGGTCACACTTACAGTCGACATGGCTCTGATACCATTTCTGTCGGACCCGGGAGTAACACCCCAGAATCCTCTGTGCATTTCTGAACTAGTCCCATGATCAGTAGCTAGTTCACACAGTAAACAGATATGGTAACATCCATAAATCGCACAACTTTATTAATAAATATCAGAGTTGATTACAAGAAAGGCTTACAAGCCAACATTAAACAAACACAGCGAAAGACGAAGAAGTAGTGGAATCCAGCTGATCTGCCACAGGCAATCGACTGGGGTAGCGGCCTAGTCGTCGAGATCTGAAGTCCTTTCTGTCGGACCCGGGAGTAACACCCCAGAATCCTCTGTGCATTTCTGAACTAGTCTCATGATCAGTAGCTAGTTCACACATTAAACAGATATGGTAACATCCATAGATCGCACAACTTTATTAACAAATATCAGAGTTGATTACAAGAAAGGCTTACAAGCCAACATTAAACAAACACAGCGGAAGACGAAGAAGTAGTGGAGTCGGTGATCGCCACGAGCAATCGGTAGGGTAGCGGCCTAGTCGTCGAGATCCGAAGTCCTTCTCCTCTGAAAATTTATTTGCATGAAGCAAGGGTGAGCACAACTACCGTGCTTGCAAGTTACACCCAATAACAGAGTTAATGCATGCATGGATATATCAAAGGAAGGTTTATTGGTTGAATTTGCATAAAGCAATGTTTTCCTTAAATATTTGTTACTAAGTTCCAAAGCAGTTATTGTATAACTAAAATTCATTTTTATAAATTCTCAAGTTTTATAGTAGGATAACCTCCATATGAAACATGGTGATGGATACCCTCCTATCACATGGCTAACCGCCCAATTTTACCACAAGGATTAACCATCCTCAAATCAGTTGCTAAAATCATTTTTTTAAAACAAAATCAAAGTCTAACTTTGAGTGGCTTTGCTCAGCATGTCCATGACTGTGGACACGGCTATTCGAATAGTTTTACACTCTGCAGAGGTTGTACAACTTTACCCACAAGACATGAATTCTCTAGTTTTTTTGGCATCCGTCGATCCCACTGCTCACTACCATAGGTAAGCAGTCTAGAGCACGTGTCAAGGCTTTTACAATGCGCCATCCCACCGTAGCTTTACCTCGCTAAGGTTTCGCTTCCATTGGGCTAACCACCCGCCGGATTCAAGCCCCCTCTTGCGCCATGTGGGAATACTGTCTAACCGACACCCACAAACCAAAATGGCAAAACTACGATGGAATGTTACAAATTATTTAGCCAGGTCCTGCCCATACAGGACATGTGGTAGTACGATATGGCTTAGCAAGATGCGGCTCGAAGACCGGTCCTTAACTGACTTGGGCGACTTCCAAAATAACCCTGGGCCTCAAACCTACGGAATGAGCAGGTGCATAAACTCGCACCACCAAGCATCCATTTCGCCCAAGTACAAACCAACTTTTCATTTTTGTTTTTCAAAGTCATTTGTAAAATCTTCCATGACAAACCAATGTCATAGGCTTTTAAACAATAATTGATTATTTGGGCCAAATTCCCGGAACTGAACATTTTTGGTCTAAGCATGTAATTTTTCCCAAAATGTTCTGGTTCATACTACTGCATAAACCAGATTTTTATGTAATGTGTCAAGGTATGTTTCATTCAACAGCAAAGTTGGATATACAATGGCAATGAGAATAACTATAATTTAAAAACAGGTATTTAAATTACTTGAATAGAAATAGCATGCAATAATAATTTAAAACAGAATTTAAATAATTTGAAATATTGGGATCAAATATGATCAAAGGTATAACTTGCCTTGATTGGTTATGTGTTGTTCTCAAACGGCGTCGAAATCTGACTCTCCGAAGTCGTCGAAATCTATACGCGTACATAAGCCAAATTCAAACAAAATCCAAATAAAATCCAAAAATTATAAAATAAATATTATAAGGAAGATATCTACTTTATATGAATATAGGAATTTGAATCGATGGAATCGGAGTTCGTATGAAGAAGAACGAATTTCCGAAAGGTTGAAAGTCACATGAAAAGATTAAATTCCGAATTTCAGAATTTAAGAGATTGATTTTCCAAAATAAAGAGGAAATATACACATGTCATGACATGGCTATTGATTTGGAGAGATAAAGTGAGGTGGCACTTGGGTGACAGCCATGTAGACTATATGGTGATGTGGCGGTGACATGGCAATGATTTGGCGCTACATGACACGACATAGCGGTGCTGAATTATTGCGAAATTCAAAATTTTGTTTGAATAGAAAGGTAGATAATATTGAAAGGAACATGTAGGTAAAAGGGCTCACACAATTACCCAACAGATGAAGAGATCGGGCTCGACGGAGTTCTCACCGGACTTGGGAAGAAGATGTGACCGGTGGTTAAAAAGTTAGTGAAAAAAAATTCCACTTGAATAGAAATATGGAGAATCTCAACAGGAACTCACCAATAAATTTTGGTACACAGTGGATCAACGGATGAGGAGATCGGGCTCGCCGGAGTTGGAGAAGAAGACCGTCGGTGCTTTTGTGGCCGAGGTGAAACAATATGTATATCAAAATTTGGCTTGAATAGAAATATAGAGAATCTCTATAGGAACGCACCGGTAAATTTTGGTGCACAACGGAGCTACATATGGAGAGATCGGGCTCGTCGGAGTTATCACCGGAGTTGGAGAAGAAGACCGTCGGTGCTTTTGTGGCTGATGTGAAACAATAGGTAAATAAAAATTCGGCTTGAATAGAAATGTAGAGAATCTCGAGATGAACTCACTGGTAAAATTTGGACTTTGGAGCACCGGATGGGAGATCGAGCTCATGGAGTTGTCGCGGAGTTGGAGAAGAAGAGCTAGCGAGAGGAGCTTGGGAGGGTTTCGCGAATCTGAGCGAGTGGGATGTGGGGAATGAGTAGGAGGGGCTACGGTTCAATTTATAGGCACAAAGGAGTAACGGTTTGGCGGGAATTGCTCGCCGGAGTTATGACCGAATTTTTGGGCTGAATTTTTGGGCGCGGCACTGTAGCAGCCGGAATATTTCGAGGAATATTCTTTTTTTTAAAATTCGAAAAGCATTAATTAATTCCGGAAAAATAGCAAATCAATTTCGAAAAATCCCAAATAAATCACACATATTAAACACCAGATTCTGAACGTAAATAAAATAATAAAAGTAAAAATAATAATTTTATTATTATACAGTAATTATTTTTATATTGCTGAAAATTATTTTTAATCTTGAAAAATAGTAATATAGGTCTAAAAATTCTATAACTTTTTAGAGTAGTTAAATAGGGTATTTTTATCTTAAATAAAATATTTTCAACAAAACTTTATCTTTTCCTTGCGAACAGAAATTCATTTTTAATTGCTAGATAATATAAAAATCAAATAGGGATTTTTAGAAAATAACAAACAGTGTTCAAAAATTCTAGAAAAATTTAGAGAAATTCCTTTATTTATTTTGAACTTAATAAAAAATAATTAATAATTAAATTTATATTTATTTTTGTACAGTAATTAAACTCATTTTCTGAAATATGGGAAAAGCATTTTTAAATACCAGAAAATTCCAGAAATTAATTAAAATTTTTATTTTTCACTTTAAATCCAATTAAATAGCAGAAAACTCAATAAATTTTATTTTTAACGTTTGGAATTTAGGAAATTAAAGAAAAGCAATTCTTTTAAATTTCACAAAATCAAATAAAATAATAACTTTATTAATTTTATTTTGGTAACAGAACTTTGGGATGTTACAACATTCTAGGACTAAGCACATAGATATTCGCTTTCACTTCCTTAAAGATCATGTTGAAAAAGGAGATATTGTGATGCACTTCGTAGAGTCCGAAGCTCAATTGGCAGATATTCTCACCAAGCCTTTAGATCAAACCAGGTTTTCTACCTTGAGAAGCGAGTTAGGGGTAATTTATCCCTATAGGTTGGTTTGAGGGGGAGTTTGATCTCTTCTAATCTTTCCTTGTTCTTTTGATCTTTTATTGTTCTTTTTCTGACTTAGTGATCTCTTTGAACTTTTTAGGTTTTTAGGTTGTTTATTGCATCTCATTGTATCATATTGCATTCATATGAAAAATACAACAAGTGGTATGAAAAATCCAAAAAGATGCATTGTAATATAAGATTTTCTGCTTATCTTTTAAAATTGATGAAGCTTTGCCTATTACCCTTTGGAGCTTTAGTACTTCAATTCGTGCTCAATGTCATATCAAGTTCTTTGACTTGCTAGAATTATCATGCTTTTACATGTGTAGCTAAGTCTTTGCTATATGAGCTAGAACTCTAAAACAACTCGAACTAAGAAATTGTAATTTGTGGATGTTTTAGCGAGTTGCACAATTAGTGCTCCTTTTGTGACAATGGCCCTGTCAGAATTGCTTTGTTAGCTCTTTGATCTAAAATTGACCATTACTTGAGCTTTTGTGTTCTTGAGATTCTAAAACTGCTCTTGTGAAAAATGAAAATCAAGATTGTCTTATGCTTAAATTGTGCCAAACTATTCTTACGAGACTGCTTATCAAATGACATGAACTTGGAGATAGTTTGATGAACCAGACGATCTCATGGGGACCGCTTGTCGAAATGACATGAACCTCAAGATTTGTCGCATACTGGTAGAAGCTTAGAAAGAGTTTGTGGATGGCTCCTAGTCCGGATCTTCTTTACTAAGATATACCTTTAATCAACTTCGGTGAAGCTTAGGATGAGTTTGTGGATGGCTCCTAGTCCGGGATCTTGTCACTAAGTTAGATCATTAGTCAACTTCAATATTCAATGCATATGAGAAAAATATTGACAAATGGGCGTTTACAAAATATTGAGCAAAATGATTCAATCTGAGGACTGATTGACTCTTAATGTGGTCTTTGTTAGATTTTTGATCTCACTTTGACATTTTGACATGGCCAACTTCACTTTAGGATCCTGTTGATGAACTTCTTTGAATTTGAAGCTTTGCTTAAATTGATCAAATCTCTTGCTTTACTTTTGAGCCTTTGTACTTAGCTTTGATATACATGTCTTACCATGATCTTGCTAGCGTACATCGGGCTTGATATCTTTGTTTGTGCAATATTAGAAATCTTGGCTAGCTCTTTTGGGTAATCTCCAAAGCTTCTTGTAATCAAAAATTAAAAAATTCAAAAATGAAGCCACTCCATTGCACTTCATGCATACTCCTCTTTATGTTTCTGCTTCTTTCTTTATTCTACATTTGTTATCTCTGGATGAGAGGAAGGCGTGATTCCTTGATGAATCCATTGTCAAAGGGGGAGAAGATTTGTTAATGAGAAGATATTACATTGTTGGGGAGAAGATTATACAAAGGGAGGGGCGAAAATTTGAAAATTTCGAAATTTGAGGATCATAGTGAGGGGGAGTTCTTAAGTTGCATTCTTATTGTCTTATTGAATATTCTGAACTTGAATTGCATCCTTTTATCCTCACATTGATCATAGGTCAATTGAACAATTGTTCTTTCATATGGACCTCATGTGAGAATTTTGAACCTTTTCTGGAAATCAAAGTTTTTATGCTTTCTTTTGCCTTGTCTCACATGCCTATACTATTCTGATGCCAGCTTCGTCATTTACATTGCCTTTTCTTGCTTATGGACCAAGTTGTGCCTTTGTGCGAAAACTGCGAGTAAACTCGTTTTCAAATCTCTTACTTACATTTTTTGAATAATTGCCAATGTGTTCATCAAGGGGGAGATTGTGGATATCATGGGAATATGCTCCAGATCTTAGGATGATGTGACAATTGGCAATGGTGTTTACGGTTTGTCGTTTCACGGGTTTTCGACAAAGCTACAGGCATTACGGACGAGGCGGTCCGACCGGTCCTTGCAGCGATCCGACCGGTCCCAAATCGGTCGGACCGGCCATGTGGGACGGTCAGACCGACGGTGACCTAAAAGTGGTTAAAACGAGCTGGGCCAAAAATAGGTGTTGTAGGCAAGTGAGGGGATCCCAATGCACTTGGTCTCATAATTTTTGGAGTCTCCAGTAAGAAGTTCTATTCGTTTTAATTTCCGAAGGTTTGAATTTCGGGCTTGAATTTGGCTAAGTCCTAAGGCGGTCCGAGCCGGCTCACGAGGAGCGGTCCGACCGGCCAAGAAAGCGATCCGACCCGCTCACATGGAGCGGTCGAGAGTGTATTGACTTGAGCGTCGGCCAACCGTGGCGATGTTGTTTTGTTAGGTCAAAGTCATTGGTTTCATGGCATATGATTTGCATGATGCATGTTTTGACTAACATGGGTCAAGTTGTGAAGAACTTGTTCCGAATTCGTGTTTGCTTGTCTATGGTTGTGCGAGGTTGCTTGGTGGTCAACGACGGTCAGCGGCGAGGAGGATCGGGACTAGACTTGGAGAGTTGAGGTCGAGCGATCGGCGATGCGGGTGAGTTAATGACTCAAGCGTGACACAAGATGGACAAGGGTGACCTATTGGCAAATCCATGACGCATGGTGAAGCGGTTTAGGTCAAAAGGTTAAAGACGGTGCTTTGCGAAGCGTGCGTGTGTGACCCGTTTGTTAGTGGGCCTTAACGGGAGCCCAATTGAGTCAAACCCTAGAGAGTTCTAGGCCTCCACTATAAATAGGAGGAGGTGGTGGCTGCACCCCTCTCTCTCGCTATTTTTCATCTCTTTTGTCGCTTTCAAACCCTAATTGGCTTAGGGGGAGTTGAGGTGGAGGCTAGGGATTTTCATGGTTTGAGGAGAATTTCGTGATCTTGGATTGACCACTGATCCATGATGGTGTGGGTGTAATCCAGCAACGATCGCGTTTTTAATCTATGCAAGGTTTGCTTGAGATAAGTCTCTTTTCGTTCTTGCTTTCAATTTCGTGATTTTAGGGCTTTCTTTGATCCGTAAGTTTGTGATTGATTCTTTCACGTGAATTAGCTTGCTGTGATATGTGTGAATCTATCTAGCATCATCTTGATCATCAATCTCTCACGAACTAGCATTAGGATCAAGTTTTCGTTCTTGCCCGGTTTTAGACCCTCTGTTATTCAATTGGCAATTGCTCAGGATCTATCCAAGAAATATCATAATATTCGATTGGAATAGGTCCTCAATAGCATATATAAGGTGTGTGCAAAGTTTCATAAAGATTGGAGTTGAGAATCAAAAGTTTCACCTAATTGCAACCGTCATCGGGTGATTTCTTGTTTTCAGATCATTGCGAGTCGGCCGGTCCGACCGCCCGTCATCACCGGTCAGACCGATTTTGGAGCGGTCCGACCGCCAGTACAACAGCGGTTAGACCGCCCGGCAATCGGTCCAACATTTGGGTCGGAGGTCGACCGCCTGTGCTCGATCTTTTGCAATCTTAGTTGATTTTGTTATTTTGTTTAGGGATTTAATTGGATTCAATACTAGTCTTCCATTGATCTTGGTATATTGATCTTCATAGCTTCCTAATAGCTATTGGAGTGAAATTGTGTTGAATTCATTATTTGGGAAAAAGTGAGCGTGCTCCTATTCACCCCCCCCCTCTAGTCGCCTTTTCGGTCCAACACATAGCCACTAAGATCACGAGATTCCGCATTACGGTTTAGGAGATCTTTCCATAGCGCGCTGTTCTGTCTGTTTGACAAGAAGGAACTGTCTGTTTGTGTAATACCCCGAAGGTGATTCGGCTTATTAGAAGAAGTTTCGGAAGAGGGAGCTAATCGAAAAACAAGAATCATCTTTTCACCAGGGGGTTTTCTGTGATTTCACGGCAACTTGGGCCTGGGCCATGGCCCAGGAGGGGCCCATGTGGTGGCTGGCGATAAGGGGGGGGGGTCCCACCCCCAAACCCTAAACTCCACATTTCTCTCCCCCTCCCCCCCTTTGGAGCCGCCGCCACCTTTCCCCATTGCTGTACGCCACCTTGTATGTCAATTTTGGATAAGATGCGTTCGTTTTTTGTCTTGTCCATCTCTTAGAAAGTTGTAGGTATTGTTCTTAGCTTTCCATAGCCACTGAGATCACGTGATTCCGCCTTACGGTTTAGGAGATATGATTTTATTAGTGCGCGCTGTTCTGTCTGTCTGACGAGAAGGATCTGTCGGCTTGATCCTAGGTTTTGATTTAGTTAGAGGCATTTCCAGAACCTCCACCAAAATAAGTTATTGTAGCCCTTTAAATTATCTTTCAAAGCTGATAAAGATCATCTCCATTGGATTCATCTATTGTTTAGACTACTGTAGAGGCCGAATCTGGGGTTTTGCCCTTCTAGAGTTTTATTCCTGGGAACGTTAGATTTCTTTTGGCACCAAGATCAGGAAAATCCGATCTGTAGTTTGGGAGATATGAATTTGTGATTGCGATCTGTTCAGTCTGCTGGCTGGGGTCGATTGGTTTGTCCTCAGTTTTGTTCAAATTAGGGGCCGAATTAGAACCTTCACCCAACTAAGTTATTGTAGTTCTCGAATTTATCTTTCCAAGTTGATAAGGATCATTCTCATTGGATCAGTAGGCTAAAAGTTACGCCGTTTTCTTTATTACTGATCTGTATTCTAGACAGACGTAGATGGGTTGTGTTTAACTGATAATTAGCCCTCTGTTTTGGCCGAATCAGGGGATTCCGTCAACTAATGTTTTGTAGCCTGATCAGTTAAGAATCAGTGAGCACTGGTTTCATGTATTTTAGAGTTACAGAAAATTAATGGTGAATTTTCTCGTACGACTGCCAGAAGTTAGGTAATCTGGACTTTTTGTGTAGATGATCAAATTGAACCTTTTGTTTGGTTGGTTTGGTTAGAGATTGTGGGAGAGCACGTGTAGCACTGTCGTACTCGGTTGTTCTCATATCGATCATTTTGTATTGTAGGCGGTGAAGCGGTGAGTGGAGGGGTACCTCAGTTACCTCCCAAACCGTCGCAGCGCGGCAGGCAAGTAACTTGTATACTATGATTGATGCATTATGTGATGTGTGAATGAATTGTTATATTTTTCCGTATTTGTAGATGAATGCCATGTGTATCTTTTCATTTATGAGTACTATTCAATCTTGCTATGGGATCACATCATGACATGCATAAATTACCTTTGTAAGACCCATCAATTCCAGTATGGGCACTTGAAAATCCCATCAATTCCAGAATGGGTACGTGAGTCCACCATTCCAATGTGGGCCACGTTACGTGAGTCCACCATTCCAATGTGGGCCACGTTGGACGGCCGTATGAAACGTTCTTCATACGGTTACTTTAAGTGAACACCGACGGGTGTTTCACTCGCTATACTGCGGTATATCTTTGCGATATGTCCAATTCCTTCAATGCATCATTTCACTTCATCCATTCATAAAGTTGTTTGCAATCAATGTTCAAGTTATGATTGTGATAAATTGTTCATGGTATGTTTGATTGTTACATACAAGTACTTGCTGAGTCTTTGGCTCATTCTTGCTTTGTTGTTTTATTTAGGTAAATGACAAGGAAGAATGATCTCGTGGAGGGTAGTTCAACACGATGCACTCACTACCATAATCCAAATATTTTGAGAACTTTTATTGTCGTTATTTATGTCTTGTGTTGAATTGTAATAAGCCATTTTGGTCATAACTACCGTATCCCTCTGAATTGTTTATTTCCATTCCGTTGATTAAACTTGATGATGAATCCTTGTTTCCATATATCCTTATTAACTCCTTCACCTTGTCATGCGTTTTGATGTTATTATTCTAAAGAGTAGTGATTGTAGGTGACATCTTGACTTCCTTATAGTCAGGGTGTTACAGTTGGTATTAGAGCCAGGTTTTTGGTCCGTGGTTCATTCAAACATATTAAATTGACACATTGTGCACATTAGGAGGGGTTGGGTAAACTGTTGCTTCCGCATTTTAATTGTGGTGACTCGAGTATTGAGTCGTTGTTAAATTGTGTTGTGCTATGATGTGTTAATCCATGATATGATGTGATAACCTCTATCTATGAAATTATTCTATGATCGTCATGAGATGATCCGATATATATATATATATATATATATATATATATATATATATATATATATATATATATATATATATATATTCATAATTGATTGCATTAGTTATGCGTTTCGCTAGCGGGCGTTGATCAGTTGAGTTCGTGGTTGATGTCCTGGGTTTTGCCAGGCTACACCACTGTTTGTAGTATGATATTAGAGAACTTCTTACCTCTGTTCCATAAGCTCTGTATTGAGCATGAGCTCATTGATGAACTTGTTGCCTTTCTCGAAGCGATATCTGGTTTCTGGTTGTGGTTCTGGCGATTCGTGAATTCTTTTGAAATTGGGGTTTTAATGAAGAAGGCAAGCTCAGCAGATTCTACGATTCGTTCTTTGAAATAAATATTGCCCTTTCGACTATTGTGATATTTCTGCTCCACGTGAGCATAGTTCAAATGCAAGATTCCTCTTTTCACAAAAGACTTGTTTTACCCCTATTGGGGAAATTTAACTCATTCGTTCGTTTGGAATCTCGGTATTGGAAAACTTCTTTTGCAAGTTCTTTATCAAGTGTGTATTGATCTTGCATATTTCTCTTGAGCTGCTTTAGTAAGTCGTTCTCTTCCTTGATTTTGAATTTGACAAATTCTTGTCGGTGGCGATTGATGAATTTCTCTTGGGTTCATGATTTTGGTAGAGCGAGTTTAAAAGGCCTTTAATGGTACTCCAAAACATTATTGTTTTTCGATTGTCGAATTGCTTTTACTACGAATGATCTTTGTAAATTGGCAACATTGATATTTTCATGGTTGTTCTTTCTTTCTCATTGGAAAAGAGCGACTCATTTACTCGTTTGATGGTTTGCCTAATGAGAATTCTTGTTGCAAGTTCGTTAACACAAGAAAGCTTTGGCTCAATGTATTCCTTTTGGAACCCTCTGCTTGTTGAAATTTGATGCATCTCTTTTCTGAAGAAAAGCGTTAAAACCCTTTTGGAGTGCTTGGTTATGCTTAAGTCGGGGGTTGTACCCAAACAAAGATTGTGGACTACGGGTTTCTACTAGACCCTATTTTTTTCAAAATAGTTTCTTGCCTCTCTAGCTGCTGAGCTCTCATTGCTGTTTGTGAACGTTATTTTTGACAAGATCGATCTCCTTATGTTAGCCCTATCTCTCTTGTTGATAAGGGCAGCTCGGTTATCCGTTTGACAGTTCGGAGAATGAAAATTTCCTTTCACAAAGTTCATTGAAGAAATTTCGACTATGTTCATTTCTTTGGAATATTTGGAGTGTTGGAGTTTAGAACCTCCCTTTGGAAAAGAAAAGTGTCGAAACCCCCTTTCTCTAGAGTTTTGAAGTGCTGGGTGTGACGTTTGTTCAACTTTGTGGTTTTCGTACCAAAATTCTTTTCTAGAACAAGTTGTTATTATAATTCCATGTGATGCTGAAAATTTTTATGACCCGATTTATCATGTTTCCTTTAGAAGGTTTATTGACACGATCAGTAATGTGAGAGTAAGGTTGATTCTTTTGTAGAGAAAGAAGTTTGACCACCTTCTTGATGTTTCCAAAATGATTCAATTTCGAGTTTTGTGTTCATGACCTATTGGAGGTCCCAGTTTATTATGATAAACGAAGTTTGCCACGTAAAACGATTTGTACAGAGTTATAATGGTTCTTCAGTGATGCGATCGTTTTGATCTTGAATGATCGTTGTTCTTATCTGTAAAGATCCGACATTCTCTTCTTGTGAGGCTCGTGTTTTCAATTGTGGACTCCACCTATGTTCAATGAGTTCATTGCGTAATTGGTTTTCCTCTTGGTTACGTGTTCACTTTGCGAGTGGTAAGCAATTCTCTAGTTGGTGAAGATCGTTTCTATTTGCCTCTTCTTTTGAGAAAGAATCAACCCATTCTTTCCACGTGGGTCTTTCGAAATACTTTCTAAATGTTGTAGTGAGTTTGATGTTGATACATGTGGAAATTTGATCGCCCTTGGTGATATCGCTTAACATGAGAATACTTCGAGTTTAGTTTTCGTGACCTTTTGGGAGTTCATGAATCATCTGGAAACTGAAAATATTTTGGGTAACTTGAGGTATAGGATTATCCTATTGCTTCTTAAGTGTTTCGTGTGATTTAGCCCTAAAGGCTCCTTGGTTTGGGTTCGTTAATAGAGGTTACAATCAAAGTAAATTATCGTCGATTCGTTGAGAATCCGCTTGTTTTCCCTGAAGTCTTGTAAAGGGAAATGCTTCGAATTTTGTGGCTAAAGGCATTTGGATCTCATGTTTCATGAGTAGATGAACTGTTCCGAACAAATTTGGCGGGTTGAAAAATGTTATTGGTTCTTAAGTAGTTCCGTGGATTGGACTAAAGAACTTACCTTGTTCATGTGGCAAGGTGTTATTCGTTCAAGGACTAATTGTTGTGTTAAAGGAAAGTACAGAGAAGTAGTGTTAGTCCGAGTCAAGTTTTGTAACTTGAGGTTTTAAAACATTCCTAAATTTTCCGCCCTTTTCACTCCAAAGATTTGAGTTTCAATCGTAATGCCGTTTTCTTATCGGTTGTTATTTGCTATTATCTTCCGAGGAATGTGTTCCCTCAACTACGAACTTAGTTTTCGTTTTCTAAAGTCACCTTTAGCCAGAATATTTCTTTTGGTTTCTTGGTGTAGTGGTGAGCAACGCTTCCTGTATGAATGAACTTGTTTTGTTCGCCTCTTCCTTTTGAGAAAGGATCACGGTTTCGTGTTGAAGTGTTTGCAAGGTGAAAGTTTGGCAACTGTTTGGTGGTGGATGAGTAATCGTAGCGGACGATATTTTGCTACCAAGTTATCGGAGGAGTAGTAGAATGTGAAATAGTTTTGATCTGTATCCCTTGGAGGAAATTGATTCACGAGATGTTTGACTTCAAGTAAGTCGAAAAGTGTTACTGGTGATTAACACAGGTATAGTGAAATTCTAGAACTTCAATTCAGGATTGAAAGGTTGGTGATTATCGGAGGTATGGAAACCTTCATTGAATTTTTAGAGTAACACAATTGGATAGTATTGCGAGATGGTGTGGGTGATTTCTGATGATGTCAATGAGTGAGTATGTTAGTATGGTGGTAATGTTGGAGATTTAATTCGATGATTTCACAATCGGTTATAAGAGCAATCCGTTGTAGAGGTTTTGGAAGTTGGATCTGGGCTGTGCATTTTTATGCTAGACCATTGGTCACGCGATGATTGTGCGTAGAGAAAGTGGGATAATAGAGTTTCCTGAGCAATGAATGGTCATTGATAGAACTCTTCTGATGTAATACATGTCCGTGCGTGCTAAGCATCTTGAATTGTTGTTATTGGAAATTGAAGGTAATGTGATTGCGTGGTGCCTACTCTTGTGGTGTTATGGATGCCTTCAATCAAATCGATTTTGTATTACCTAGAGTATCCGGTAGATTTCATAGAGTCTCTTCACAATGGTGTGGATGATTTAATTCAGTTTGAGCATGATTTGAGGATATTTAACTAAGAGGTTTAAGCTCGTGTGGTATGCGATGAAGTCAAATTCAAGGTTCGAGAGAAATTTTATCCCTAGAAGAGAGAAGCTGTGGAAAGAAATGTTCATCGGATAATTAGGTGTTTTCTTGATTCTCGTTTGAGTTTGGTATTGTTGACCGGTGTTTTCGCAATTTGAGTTGAGGTGTGTTGGCATGTAGATTCTTTCCAATTCGGATAAAGCTGCGGTGTTTAGTTTAGGCGTTCGATAATTTCTCCTTTGGTTGTAGTGGTGTTCATTTGTAAACCGCCTATTTAGAAAATGGATTTGTTTTGAGATGAATTGTCAAATTTGGAATTTAATCTTTTGGTGGAGAGTTAGCATTGAGTGGACGCGATGAGGACTCTCTATTTTCAATTGGATTCTCTTCGTTTTCGAAATTTGCAGAAATTAGAAAGTTGGTATTTCGTTTTGACCGTCTCGGGTATACGCGGGAAGTACACAACGTCGGGTGTGTTCTCGTCTTTGAGTGGGCATTGAACCATTCAAGGTTCGAGTTTTAGTTTAAGGCGTTGACCATCGAGTAAGGTCTTACCTTGATCCTCTTCGATGAGTGTACCTAGAAAGTTCAAGTTGATTGTTAGGTCAGACGTTGCTTCACATCTTTGCTTTGTGGTTTCTCTATTCCGAGAGAGAGGCCACTTGGGAGATAGAGTCTCGCATGCGCGAGCAGTATCCAGACCCGTTTGTTTCTGGTACAGGTTAAATCCGTTGATTTCAACTCCTTGGAAATTCTTTCTGGTATTAGTTACGGTTAGAATTCGAGGTCGAATTCCATTAAGGGGGGTAGAATGTAATACCCCGAAGGTGATTCGGCTTATTAGAAGAAGTTTCGGAAGAGGGAGCTAATCGAAAAACCAGAATCATCTTTTCACCAGGGGGTTTTCTGTGATTTCACGGCAACTGGGCTGGGCCACGGCCGGGAGGGCCCATGTGGTGGCTGGCCATAAGGGGGTTCCCACCCCCAAACCCTAAACTCCACATTTCTCTCCCCCTCCCCCCCTTTGGAGCCGCCGCCACCTTTCCCCATTGCTGTACACCGCCTTGTACGTCTATTTTGGGTACGATGCGTTCGTTTTCTGTCCTGTCCATCTCTTTGAAAGTTGTAGGTATTGTTCTTAGCTTTCCATAGCCACCGAGATCACGTGATTCCGCCTTACGGTTTAGGAGATATGATTTTTTTAGTGTGCGCTGTTCTGTCTGTCTGACGAGAAGGATATGTCGGCTTGATCCTAGGTTTTGATTTAGTTAGAAGCATTTCCAGAACCTCCACCAAAATAAGTTATTGTAGCCCTTTAAATTATCTTTCAAAGCTGATAAAGATCATCTCCATTGGATCTGTATAATGAAAGTTATGATATTTTCTTTACCAGTGTTCTGAATTCTGGGCAGATAAATGTTAGCGTTTTCATCTATTGTTTAGACTACTGTAGAGGCCGAATCTGGGGTTTTGCCCTTCTAGAGTTTTATTCCTGGGAACGTTAGCTTTCTTTTGGCACCAAGATCAGGAAAATCCGATCTGTAGTTTGGGAGATATGAATTTTTGATTGTGATCTGTTCAGTCTGCCTGAAAACTGGGGTCAGTAGGTTTGTCCCTCAGTTTTGTTCAAATTAGGGGCCGAATTAGAACCTTCACCCAACTAAGTTATTGTAGTTCTCGAATTTATCTTTCCAAGTTGATAAGGATCATTCTCATTGGATCAGTAGACTAAAAGTTACGCCGTTTTCTTTAGTACTGATCTGTATTCTGGACAAACGTAGATGGGTTGTGTTTAACTGATAATTAGCCCTCTGTTTTGGCCGAATCAGGGGATTCCGTCAACTAATGTTTTGTAGCCTGATCAGTTAAGAATCAGTGAGCACTGGTTTCATGTCTTTTAGAGTTACAGACAATTAATGGTGAATTTTCTCGTACGACTGCCAGAAGTTAGGTAATCTGGACTTTTTGTGTAGAGGATCAAATTGAACCTTTTGTTTGGTTGGTTTGGTTAGAGATTGTGGGAGGGCACGTGTAGCACTTTCGTACTCGGTTGTCCTCATATCGATCATTTTATATTGTAGGCGGTGAAGCGGTGAGTGGAGGGGTACCTCAGTTACCTCCCAAATCGTCGCAGCGCGGCAGGCAAGTAACTTGTATACTATGATTGATGCATTATGTGATGTGTGAATGAATTATTATATTTGTCCGTATTTGTAGATGAATGCCATGTGTATCTTTTCATTTATGAGTACTATTCAATCTTGCCATGGGATCACATCATGACATGCATAAATTACCTTTGTAAGACCCATCAATTCCAGTATGGGCACTTGAAAATCCCATCAATTCCAGAATGGGTACGTGAGTCCACCATTCCAATGTGGGCCACGTTACGCGAGTCCACCATTCCAATGTGGGCCACGTTGGACGGCCGTATGAAACGTTCTTCATACGGTTACTTTAAGTGAACATCGACGGGTGTTTCACTCGCTATCTGCAGTATATCTTTGCGATATGTCCAATTCCTTCAATGCATCATTTCACTTCATCCATTCATAAAGTTGTTTCCAATCAATGTTCAAGTTATGATTGTGATAAATTGTTCATGGTATGTTTGATTGTTACATACAAGTACTTGCTGAGTCTTTGCTCATTCTTGCTTTGTTGTTTTATTTTGGTAAATGACAAGGAAGAATGATCTCGTGGAGGGTAGTTCAACACGATGCACTCACTACCATAATCCAAATATTTTGAGAACTTTTATTGTCGTTATTTATGTCTTGTGTTGAATTGTAATAAGCCATTTTGGTCATAACTACCGTATCCCTCTGAATTGTTTATTTCCATTCCGTTGATTAAACTTGATGATGAATCCTTGTTTCCGTATATCCTTATTAACTCCTTCACCTTGTCATGCGTTTTGATGTTATTATTCTAAAGAGTAGTGATTGTAGGTGACATCTTCACTTCCTTATAGTCAGGGTGTTACAGTTTGATCCTTAGTTTTGACATTGTTTGTGTAAGATTCAGGACCTCCACACAACTAGGTTATTGTAGAATTTTTAATAATATTTTCAGATTGATAAAGATCACCTCCATTGGATCTGTAGAATGAAAGTTATGCCTTTTTCTTTACTGCCGTTATGTGATCTGGACACATGTTTGTTTGACATTTTCAACTACTGGTTAGCCAATTGTCTTGGCCGAATCGATAAACCCCGTCAACCAGAGTTTCGTAGCCTGGTTCGTTAAGATTCATTGAGCACTAGTTTCATGTCATTCCGAGTTACAAATCTTTACTTATAATTTTTCTCGTACTGCTGTCCAGTAGGGTTGTCAGGTGGCTGAATAGGTTAAATGTCAGTTTGAAACCGTTGATTGTGTTGGAAAGTTAGGGGATTACGGTAGGACACCGTAGCTATGTCATACCTTGTTATCCTTATTGCGAATACGTATTTGTGTAGACGGTGAGGCGATGAGTGGAGGAGCACCTTCGTTGCCTCCTAGCACGTCACAACGCGGAAGGCAAGCACAATGTGTTATGACATGATGATTTCTGTTGAATGTTGTTGATGCGATGGTATTTCAATGATCCATGATTTATACTTCATGACATATATTCGTTCTTAGTTGATAATCCATGTGATTGAAAGAGGTGACACCAATTGCATATATTCATTCCATTGTTGCATTGTTCATGTTCCGTCCACGGGAGTGGAATTGTTAAGACCCATCAATTCCAGTATGGGCATGTAAGACCCCCATTCCAATGTGGGCAATTTCGGACACCCGTATGAAACGTTCTTCATACGGTGATTGGATCCCCGGACTTTGTTAAGTACGGGCTTAAGTGAGCACCGACGGGTGTGTCACTCGCTATACCGGTATGAGCATGTGTGAGTCCTTTCCTTTCAATGCACCCATTCATTCCATTCATTCTCATAAATGTTCAGAGATAAGTTCGTCCTTTGTATTGAGATTGAATAGTTCATAACCTTGAATGCTCAATTGTTTACTGTACTTGCTGAGTTTCGACTCATTCTTGTTTTCTTCATTTATTTAGGTGATCGTTGATGATGACTGTATTGGGAGGGAATAGACTTGCACGTATCACACAGTTCACTACATTTTACTTTCATTAATAGTGTCGAGTATGTCTTTCAGTTGTTATTTGAGGAACTGTAATAAATAAGTTTTCTTCTGCATGATATTTCTCTCCACGTTTTGTTTTCTTGTTAAATGATGCTAGTGGATCACTTCAATTATTTCTTGATTCTGTTTGATGAATTCGGTCTTTATTCTTGCCATGCTACTATTAAAGTTGGTCCCTTTATGTACTTAGTCGAGTTTAATTTTAAATTCTTCCGCAATTTAGTTGTATGTTACTCCTTTAGGTAACATCTTGGCTTCCGAATAACCAGGGTGTTGCAATTGGTATCAGAGCGGGCTTTAGGTCCGTGGTAAGCAAAGTATTAAAATGACACACTGTGCACAGTATGTGGGGTTTGGAAAATCCATTACATCCGCATTTCTAGTGATGTGATTCATTATGTTGTACTATATCGAATTATTTCTCTACTATCATACTTGTTATTAGTCTATGATCGACTATATCTATGAATTTATTCTATGATTGTCATGAGATGATGCTATATATTCATAATTGATTATATTGGTTATGCATATTAGTAATGGACGTTGAGAAGTTGAGTTCGTGGTTGTTGTCCTGGGTTTTGTCAGACTACACCACTACTCTTAGTATGAAAATAGAGGAGTACTTACCCCCGTTCCGTAGTTATGTGTTGAGCGCGAGTTCCTTGATGAAGTTGTTGTTTTTCTTGATCTTGTATCTGGTTTTCTGGTTGTAGTTCTGGCAGTTGATGAATTTCTTTTGAATGGGGGGTTATAATGAAGTGGGCAAGCTCCAATGGGTCCCTAATCGTTCTTTGAAACAATATTTATTCCTTCGATTATTGTGATATTTCTGCTCCACGTGAGCTTAGTTACATTGCAAGATTTCTCTTTTCACGGAAGTTCTGTTTTACCCCTGTTGGAAAATGTAACTCATTTGTTCGCTTGGAATTTCGGGCAGCGGAAGATTTCTTTTGCTAGTTCTTTATTAAGCTTGTGCATTGACCTTGCATATTTCTTTTGGGTTAATTTGAGAGTTGAAGTTTCATGCCTTTCCTAGGAGAAGGAGAATGTTAAAATCCTTTGGTGAGGTGTCGTCGTACTTTATCTAAGGGGTTTTATTTAAAAGAACTATTTGGTATGGTAGGAGTTATCAATAGGGGTTAAATTCTTGGTGCAAACCAATGACTCTTAGTTAATGTCTTCAACCGTGAAGTTAATTTTGCCTCGATAAATATCAACCTTATTTATGTCTTCTATTTGGATACTTGAAGAATATGTACCAATGCTAGATTAACCTGATTTTGCCTTGCCAAATTGTTGTTATATGTAAGAAGAATGAATGAGGGTGGTTGTATTGACTTCCAAAGACCTCGTCTTATAAGTATTCCATTGCTGAAGTTTAAAGTTATTTCATTCCAATTTCTGAACAAAGGTAGGACTATGAATGTTTCCATGATTAGATAATCATCGGTTGTTAGTATTAATGGTTAGACTGCTATTAGTGTGTGCTATACTGGTGTTGAGCATTAGTAAGGGTAAATGAGCGAAATCTAATAAGTCATTTAATCTGGTGTGTTTAATGAGTTTGTCTTGTACTAGAGTGAACTTGTTAAAAAGAGGCTTGTTTCAGCTTGGTGGTTTTCGCACTAGGTTTCATTGCTAGAATAATTTGTTATTACAATCCCATTTGATGCTGGATATTTTTATGACACGATTTGTCGTTTTTCCTTTAGAAGGTTTATTGATATGATAGTCGGGTAAATTGATTATTACCAGGAATGTATGTTATTGGTCTTATTGAAATGTTTAGTTATGTGAGGGTAATGTTGATTCTTTTATAGAGAAAGAAAATTGATTTCCTTTCGTGATATTTCTAAAATGATCAAATTTCAAGTTTTGTGTTCATGATCTTTTGGTATTTCAAGTTCTATGTGGTAAACGAAATTTGTCATGTAAAGCGATATGTTGCAAAGCTTTAGTGGTTCTTCAGTGATGCGCGAGTTTTGATCTTGAATGATCATTTGTTCTTAACTGTTAAGGTCTAATATTCTATTCTTGTGATGCCTATGCTTTCAACTATGGACTCCACTTATATTCCATGAGTTCATTGCTTAACTGGTTTTTCCCTTGGTCCTGTGTTTATTGCGAGTGGTAAATGATTTTCTAGTTAGTGAAAATCGTTTCTATTTGCCTTTTCTTTTGAGGAAGAATCAATCCATTCTTTTCACGTGGGTCTTTCGAAGTGATTTCTAATGGTTGTTGTGAGATTGATGTTAATACTTGTAGTAAATTGATCGCCACTGGTGATGTCGCTTAAAATGAGAATACTTCAAGTTTAGCTTTCGTGATATTTTGGAGCTCATGAATCATGTGGTAGTTAAACTGTTTTGAATAAATTAAGGTATTGGGAATGTCCTATTGCTTCGTAAGAGTTTCGTGCGATTTGGTCTTAAATGCTCTTTGGTTTGAGTTCGCAAAGTGAGGTTGCAATCAAAGAAAATTTTTGTTGATTTCTTCAAGAGGAAATTAATCCGTCCGCTTTCCGTGAAATACTGTAAATGAAAATGTTTTGAGTTTTGTGGCTGAGATCATTTGGATCTCATATTTCATGAGTAGATGAACTGTTCCGAGCAAATTTGGCGTGTCGAAGAATTTTATTGGTTCTTGAGTAGTTCTATGGGTTGGACTAAAGAACTTACCTTCTTCGTTGTGGCAAAGTGTTGTTAGTGCAAGGGCTAATTGTTGTGTTAAAGGAAAGAGTGCAGTAGAAGTATTTGCTAATTTTGGTGAAGTTTTGTAACTTGTGGTTATTTGAATCATGCCTAAATTTTCTGCTCTTTCCACTCAAGAAATATCGAGTTTCAATCGTAATGTCATTTTTTTATTTGTTGTTACTTGTTAATTCCTTTTTGAGAGATATGTGCCCTCAGCTGTGAACTCAACTTTTGTTTTTCCAAGATCCTCGTTATCATATTATTTCCTTTGGTTTCGTGCTCACTGTGAGGTGCAACGTTTTCCTGTGCGATGAAACTTGTCCTTATTCGCCTCTTTCTTTCGAGAAAGACTCAACAGTTTTGTGTTGTAAAGTTTTACAAAGCGTAATTTGGCAACTGTTTAATGGTGGTTAAGTAATGCTAGTGGTGAGATTTTTCTACCAAGGTATTGGAGGAGTAGTAGAAGATGAATTGGTTTTGATCTGTACCTCTTGGAGGAAATGTGATTCACAAGGAATGTTTTGCTTCGAAGTAAATCTGAATAGTATTACGGCTGAGTAGAACCTATGGTATAGAGAAATTCCAGAACTTCAGTTCATGTTAAAAGGTTGGTGATTGTCGAAGGTATGGAGACCTTGATTACTTTTATAAAGTAACGCAATTGGATAGTATTGTGAGATTATGTGGGTAATTTCTGAGGATATTAATAAGTGAGTATGTTAGAATTGTGGGAATATTGGAGATTAAATCCAATGATTTCCCTATATGTTATAATTGAAATTTGTTGTAGAGGTCTTGGAAGTTAAATCTGGGCTTTGCATTTTTATGCTAGACCTTTGGTCACACAATGATTGTGTGTAGAGAGAGTGGAATAACAGAGTTTCCTAAGCAGTGGAATGATAATTGATAGAACTCTTCTGATGTAGTTTTTAAACGTGCGTGCTAAGGATTCTGAGTTGTTGTTCTTGAAAATTGGAGGTAATGTGATTGTGTGGGACCTATTCTGTGGTGCTTTGAATGCCTTCTATCAAATCAATTTTGGTTAGTAGAATGAATTACCTAGAGTATTCGGTAGATTCAATATAGCCTCTCCACAATGGTGTGGATGATGTACTTGAGTTTGAACATAATTTGAGGATGTTTAACTAACAGGTTTATGCTCAGTTGGTATGCGATGCATTCAAATTTCAAGGTTCGAGAGAAACTTTATTCCTAACAGAGAAACTGATAAGCGTTTTCTTTATTCACGCTTGATCTTTGTGTTGTTGACTGGTGTCTTCCACAATTTTGGGTTGGCGCTGTTTTGACATGTTTTGATTTTTTCCAATTCAAACAAACCAAAAGAAGTATTTGGTTTGGACATTCGAGTGATTCCGCCGTTGGCTGTCGTTGTGTTTATTCGTAAATTGTCTATTTAGAAAAAAAAGAGATTTGTTTTCGTGTTGAATTGTCAAATTTGGGATTTAACCTTTTGGTGAAGAGTTAGCATTGCGTAGATGCGATGATGACTCTCTATTTCCAGTTGGATTCTCTTCATTTTTGAAAGTTGCAGAAATTAAAAAGTTGGCATATAGTTTTCTCCGTCTCGGGTACATACGCGAAGTACGCATCGTCTGTTGTGTTCTGGTGCTGAGTGAGTAGTTGGGCCATTCAAAGTTCGAGATTTAGTTAAAGACGTTGACCATCGAGTTAGGACTCACCTTCGATTCTCTTCTGACGAGTGTTCCTATAAAGTTCCGGTTGACAGATAGGTTAGACGTTGTTTTACGTCTTTGTGTTGTGGTCTCGCTAGTCTAGGAGGGACGCCACTTGGGAGCTAGAATCCCACTTGCGCGATCGAAATTCAGAATTATTCATGTCAGGTACGTGCTATTTGTTGTTGTCCTTCGAGTAGAATGGTACATAAAATTCGGGGTCGAATTCTGTTTAAGGGGGGGGGGTAGAATGTAATACCCATAAATTTAATCGGGAAAGAAGAAAAGAATTCGGGAGAAGGAGATAATCAGAAAGCCAGAGATTTCAGTTTTTTGGGGGGGGGGGGTTCTCCTTTTCCCAGCAACCTAGGCTTTGGGCCGCAGCCCAAGAGGCCCAAGAGGGGGGCGGCCAAGGGGGTTGCCCTCACCCTAACCCTAGCCGCCCCACCCTCTCCCCTCCCACTCTCCCCTTTCCCTCCCCACTCCCTCCCTTGAGCCGCCACCCCCTCCTCCTCCAACCGGCGCCATTGCTGCTCCTTGGTGCCATCTCGCTGCTGTGGTGTCATCCCTGGTGATCCCCAGTGTTCCTCCCTAGGATTTCCTCCGAAGTCGCCTCCTCCCGCTGTCGTGATCGGCCGTTCGTCGTCGTTCTTGTGGCCGGCCATTGGAGAGGGAAGAGAGGAGAAGGGAGGGAGGTCTTCGGGAAGCGGATCAACATCTTCCTACTGGTCTACAAGGGTAACGAGGAGTCTTATTCGTTGTTTGCTTCTGATTCGAGGAAGGATTGATAGTTAAGATTAAACTGACATGCTGTCTGCTAGATTCCAGAATAGATCCAGTAGGTTGTGCGCCTAGTTTCAGCATCTTAGACGCAAAATCTGATATTTTCGTCTCCTAGAGTTTTGTAGCCCTGGTTTCTATATTGCCATAGCCACAAAGATCATGAGATTCCGCCTACGGTTTAGGAGATATGAGTTATTCTTTGCGCACTGTTCTGTCTGTCAGACGAGAAGGAACTGTCTGTTTGATCCTTAGTTTTGACCTTGTTATTTTAAGATTCAGCACATCCACCCAACTAGGTTATTGTATAATATTTCATAATATTTCCATATTGATAAAGATCACCTCCATTGGATTTGTAGAATGAAAGTTATGTCTTTTTATTTACTGTTGTTATGTGGTCTGGACAGATGTCTGTCAAACATTTTCAACTACTGGTTAGCCAATTGTCTTTGCTGAATCGATAAAACCCATCAACTAGAGTTTCATATCCTGGTTTGTTAAGATTCATTGAGCACTAGTTTCACATCATTCCGAGTTACAGATCTTTAATTATGATTTTTCTCGTATTGCTGTCCAGTAGGGTTGTAAGGTGGCTGAATAGGTTAAATGTCAGTTTGAAACCGTTGATTGTGTTGGAAAGTTAGGGGATTATGGTTGGACACCATAGCTATGTCATACCTTGTTATCCTTATTGTGAATACGTATTTGTGTAGGCGGTGAGGCGATGAGTGGAGGAGTACCTTTGTTGCCTCCTAGCACGTCACAGCGCGGAAGGCAAGTACAATGTGTTAAGACATAATGATTTCTGTTGAATGTTGTTGATGCGATGCTATTTCAATGATCCATGATTTATACTTCATGACATATATTCGTTCTTAGTTGATAATCCATGTGATTGAAAAAGGTGACACCCATTGCATATATTCATTCCATTCTTGCATTGTTCGTGTTCTGTCCACGGGAGTGGAATTGTTAAGACCCATTAATTCCAGTATGGGCATGTAAGATCCACCATTCCAATGTGGGCAATTTCGAACACCCGTTTGAAACGTTCTTCATACGGTGATTGGATCCCCGGACTTTGTTAAGTACGGGCTTAAGTGAGCACCGACGGGTGTGTCACTCGCTATACCGGTATAAGCATGTGTGAGTCCTTTCCTTTCAATGCACCCATTCATTCCATTCATTCTCATAATTGTTCAGAGATAAGTTCGTCCTTTGTATTGAGATTGAATAGTTCATAACCTTGAATGTTCAATTGTTTACTGTACTTGCTGAGTTTCGACTCATTCTTGTTTTCTTTATTTATTTAGGTGGTCGTTGCTGATGACTGTATTGGGAGGGAATAGACTTGCACGTATCACACAGTTCACTACATTTTACTTTCATTAATAGTGTCGAGTATGTCTTTCAGTTGTTAATTGAGGAACTGTAATAAATAAGTTTTCTACTGATGATATTTCTCTCCACATTATGTTTTCTTGTTAAATGATGCTAGTGGACCACTTCAATTATTTCTTGATTCTCTTTGATGAATTCAGTCTTTATTCTTGCCATGCTACTATTAAAGGTGGTCCCTTTATGTACTTAGTCGAGTTTAAGTTTAAATTCTTTCGTAATTTGGTTGTATGTTAGTCCTTTAGGTAACATCTTAGCTTCCGAATAGGCAGGGTGTTACAGACACCTTGCGCTCTCTCCATCGCAGCGAGCGTGGCGTTTGTCTCAATCTGGGCGCTCTCAAGTTGAGCAAGTCGCTCATTACTGACCCTAACATGTTCCTCAAGACCCTCCGTACGAAGATTCATTTTGCGCTGGAAGTGTTGTATGATGCCCTTCGTACGAGTAGTATGACATGTATCCTCATTCGAAAGTTCCGCAGAACCTGCCATTTTTAGCAAAACACAAGAATATATCCCTAACAACTACTAGGATGTGGTGATTCAAAAGTCTCTCACACTCGAGCCTTCTATCGAATTCTTACCAATTCTTACCAAGCACACAAGGGTGATCGGCAACCAGCAGTGTCAACGTATCTCCGAAGATTGGATGGAGCGATTGCCAGGTGAAATGCAGTCTGTACAGTTGTAGAAAAGGTGTAGCTGGGAAGGCTCAAGTATGGTAGCAATGGAATAGCAACAATCAATTCAGCAAATGCAAGTTGAATAAATATTCAAAACACTAGTCAAAATTGCTAATCCTTGCCTAGACCGGGGAATAGCAAAACCAACAATAGAAACAAGTAGAGGAATACAATAAAGCAGCAAATGAAAAATGTGCCAACAGCCCTGGAAGACAGGTCTTTTTTTTTGCTCTCTGATTTCTTTTGCGAATGAGCGCCTGGCTCAAATCTCTTCCAAATCCTCTTCCGGGCCTAGGGAGGTATATGGTTCACAAACTTTTTGCGAAAGGCAGGGGTATAAAGGTAATTAAAAGTTCTGTCTCTGTCTCTCTAAACTTTAATTTTTTTAATCACGTTGCCGAAGTCAATGTTTCCTTCTGGCAGCACGAAACAATCTCTTCTTTTCTTTTCTTTTTAACTATCTGAAATAGGTAATGGATTGTACTTTCCTATTCTGATTGCTCCTCTCCGAAACCCAAATCACCGCTTGGGTTTCCTTCTCTTCTTACCAAAGTGGGGCAGCGGCAAGAGTCAAGGTAGGTGCTTCGGTTGGCACGACAATGAAAGGATTTAGCGGCAGCGTGCTCGGGATGCCGCGACAGCAATGGTAGCGGCGGCTTGGTGGTTGCCGCGGTAGGCACTGAGGTGGTCGTGGCAGCGTGCCGAAGGCCGCGGTAGGGCGAGTTGATTCCCGCGGCAAGGTATGAACTAAACACCGAACTTAGCCAAGACCAGCAACGTGACACGATGATGCAACACAAATTCAACAATGCAAATTACTGAAAAGAAAGATGCAATGGCACAAACGGTCTTGGACAGAAAGGTGATCTAATCCTATAAATTTTTTTTGGCTTTTTCTGGACTTTCGGAAATAAGAAACCTAACTACAAAAAGTAAATTCTCACCGAGCAATGTTGAGCTCTGATACCACTTGATAAAGGCGGGGTACCCGATCTTTCGATGAGATTGATAACTATCGATTTTGGTAGAGGTGACTCTCACGATCCAACTACAACTGTACGACGACGCTTGCGCCTTAGCAATCGTTGAACCAACTCCGAGATGTTATTGACCTTGCTGGAAGCGCGATCAACCTGAACACGAAGTTCAATTCCTGCGAGCAATCGAAGAACTAGCAAGAATAAGATGTAGGCAATCTGATATTGTGAATATGATTGAAGTGCCTATGGTATTGAAGCAAAAGTGGGATCCCGAAGGTTGTCTTGACAGGTCGTCGGTAGACACAACTAAAGAACAAAAGTTTGCACAATGGCTAAACCTAAACTCAATGAAATCCAAGTTCAAGCGAGGGAGACGGCGGCTCCTATATAGGGAAATGACTAGGGGTGGCGGCCAGCGAGGTGGACGCACGCCCTAGGGTTACAAGGCCCGTGGGCCCAAGTGTAGGTGGCACAGCACCCTTTCGACTCAGACTGTGAAACATATATGGGCTCTTTTGATAATTGTGGCCGGCTCAGATAGAATTTGATGATGTGGTTGGATCCATTGGAAATTAGACTTGATAAGCTTTCCATGAAGTCTAGAAACGCCCCAAACTGAGTTCGTATGAAGAAGTTACCCCCATTTAAAGTTAGTCCTGACGCTGCAGTCCGAATCCGACTCCAGAATGAGCCCAACTCGAACTCTTGCTTGTCTTGGACCCAAAGTGACATCTTCCGTGAAAAGATAAATCTTGCACTTTAACTACGCTCACATGGAGCAGAAGTATCACAATAATTGAAAGAACACCATTTGTTTCAAAGAACGATCAGAGACCTACTGGAGTTTGCCCACTTCATTATAACCCCATTCAAAAGAAACTCATGAACTGCAAGAAACTACAACCAGGAAACCAGATACAAGCTCGAGAAAGACAACAAATTCATCAACGAGCTCATGCTCAACCTAGAACTTATGGAACAGGGGTAAGAACTTCTCTAATTTCATACCACGAACAGTGGTGTAGCCTGGGAAAAGCCAGGACAACAACCACGAACTCAACTGCTCAACGTCCGCTACCGATACGCATAACTAATGCAATCAATTATGAATATATAGGATCATCCCATGACAATCATAGAATAAATTCATATATATAGGATATCACATCATATCATAGATTAACAACAAGAAAGATAGCACATAAGCAATTCGATACAGTACAATATAATGAACCACATTACTAGAAATGCGGAAGAAATAGATTTCCCAAACCCTACCTACTGTGCACAGTGTGTCATTTTAATACTTAACTTACCATGGACCTAAAGCCCGCTCTGATACCAACTGTAGCACCCTGGCTATTCGGAAGCCAAAATGTTACCTAAAGAATCTACATACAACCACAATGCGGAAGAATTTAATATGAACTTCTATAATCAATCGAAGAGTTCAATGGTAATACTAGCATAACAGGAATAAAGAACGAATCCATCAGCATATAAACAGTGAGAGCTTCAGAGAAGCCACTAACAGCAATTACCAGAACTAAATAACAGGTAGTCTTAACCTTATTTATTACAGTTCCTCATTTGACAACTGAAAGACATAATCGAACTTAACAAGGAAGATGAATAATGATGAACTGAGTGAAATGTGCTTGACTAATCCCTTCCCACAAGGCCATCATCAACGTTCACCTAAATGAATACAGAAAGCAAGAATGAGTCAAAACTCAGCAAGTACCATACAAGATAAATCAAGCATAGAGTGGACAAGCCAACTTAATTGAAGTATGAACAATTATTGGAACACATACATGAATGAATGGAATAAATACATGAATGAATGGAATGAAAGGACGCAATGAAGGAATGGACTGCTCAACAGCTTATACCGGTATAGCGAGTGACACACCCGTCGGTGCTCACTTAAGCCTGTACTTAACAAAGTCCGTGGATCCAATCACCGTATGAAGAACGTTTCATACGGGTGTCCGAAATTGCCCACATTGGAGTGGTGGCCAACATTGCCCACATTGGAGTGGTGGGTCTTACGTGCCCATACTGGAATTGATGGGACTTACAATTTTCCACTTCCGTGGTCAACATGAAACAAATGCGTGAACAGAATGAACTTCATCCAATGAACTCTTATCACATCATAATGAAGAAATTACATGGCTTACGAACAGGAATAGCAAGACTAACAATTCATCCACACACAATCATCACCATTCATTATGATAAGACAAGCTACTTACCTTCCGCGCTGTGACGTGTCAGGAGGCAACGAAGGTGCCCCTCCACTCACCGCTTCACCGTCCAAATCTGACGAACAAATCTGGCGTAGGGCGAAGGAGAAAGTGGCGCACGACAGGGAGGAGGGTGGCGGCTCCAAGTGGGGGAAAGGGGGAAGTGGGAAGGGGGTTTAGGGTTTTTGGGGGAAGGTCATCCCCCCTTTGGCCAGCCCCCTCTTGGGCCACATGGGCCGTGGCCCAATGTCCAGGTTGTCGGGAATTCGCGGAAACCCCTTTTAGATCACTGAAAATTGTAATCCCTGTTTAACTCTTTCTCTCGAATACTCTTGTAACACCCTGGCTATTCGGAAGCCAAGATGCTACCTAAAGAACTATCTTACAACCAAACTGCGGAAGATTTTAGACTGTATGTAATACCTCATAAATCCAGTTAGGTTGTATCGTTTCGAATGTCTGGGAATGTTATTCGAAAAACGAGATTTAAAACTTTCTGGAACTGAATCGAGTGAATCGGGAGAAGGCGGGAAAAATCGTAACGATTAAAGAAGTGAAAATACCTGCGAGAGAGGGGTTTCCGCATAATCTCAACAACTGGGCCACGGGCGCGGCCAGTGGCCCATTAGTGTGGCCGGCCAAGAAAAAGGGGGGGCTCCCCCTAACCCTAGCCACCCCCACCTTCCCCACCTCTCCCACTTCCTCCCCCTTGTGGCCGCCACTCCCATCACCCCTTCCCAGCGCCTCCTCTGCCCCTTGAGGTCTCCCCTCCCCTGCAATGGCAGCCCAGCGATCCCGGTGTTGTTCCCCAAGAGCCCCTCCGAAGTTGTCTCTTCCTGCCGGCGTCGTCATCCATTCTTCGTCTTCCCGGTGGCCGGCTCTTGGAGAGGGAAGGGAGGAGAAGGGAGGGAGGTTCTTGGGAGGTGGATCCATGCCTCCCTGCAGATCTTCAAGGGTAACCAATGTTTTAGTGGTAGTTTGATTCGGTTTTGTTGATTAATGGTGGATTAGATCTAAATCGGGTTCTGTCCTGGAGATTCCAGAACGCATCTGTCTTCTTGCGCGGCCAGTTTCGACCCTTTAGAGGCTGAATCTCGGTTGACCTCTCCTAGAGATATGTTCCTGGTTTCATTAGCTTTCTTTTGGCACCTGGATCACGAATTTTCACCCAGTAGTTTAAAAGTTATGACTGTTTTACCACGTACTGCTCTGTCTGTCAGAAATTCTGGGTATAGTCGGTTGCACCTAGGTTTTGATCTAGTTAGAGTCAGAATCAGGTCGGCCACCCAACTAGGTTTTTGAAGATAATTTCACTATGTTTCCAGGCTGATAAAGATCACTTTATTTGGATCAGTGGTTTAAAAGTTAGAGCCTTTTCTTTAGGGCTGTTCTGAATTCTGGACAGACTGCAGTTATAGTTTTTCATTGGATGATTAGACCTCTGTTTTGGCCGAATTAGAGTTTACCATCAACTAGAGTTTGGTAGCCTGTTACGTTAAGAAAATCTGGGCACTGGTTTCGTGTCATTTCGAGTTCCAGATAATTAAATATGCTTTTTCTCGTACCGCTGCTCATAAGGGCTAAAATCTGGCAGAATAGTTTATTTTCAATTTGGGTCTATGCGGTATATTGAATAGTCAGGGGTTATTGTAGAACATCGGTAGCAGTGTTACATCGTTGTTCTTATTTTGGGAACATGCTTGTGTAGGCGGTGAGACATCCCGTGTGGGAACACCTCCGTTGCCTGCTAACGAGTCACTACGCGAAAGGCAAGTACTGTATGCATAATGATATGTTGTTTACATGAATGTTTTGTGCTTTGTTCATGATGTTGATATACTGCAAGTAACTTGTATTCTATGACTGATGCAATATGTGATGTGAATGAATGATTATATTTGTTCGTACTTGTAGATGAATGCCATGTGTTCCTTTTCATTTATGAGTACTATTCAATATTGCCATGGTATCACATCATGACATGCATAAATTACATTTGTAAGACCCATCAATTCCAGTATGGGCACTTGAAAATCCCATCAATTCCAGAATGGGTACATGAGTCCACCATTCCAATGTGGGCCATGTTACATGAGTCCACCATTCCAATGTGGGCCATGTTACGTGAGTCCACCATTCCAATGTGGGCCACGTTGACTGATCGTATGAAACGTTCTTCATACGATTACTTTAAGTGAACACCGACGGTGATTCACTCGCTATACCGGTATATGCTACAATATGTCCAATTCCTTCAATGCATCATTCCATTACATCCATTCATAAGAATTGTTTCCAATAAATGTTCAATATGTGATAATGTTTATGATTCATTGGATGTTGATTGTTGCTTTCAAGTACTTGCTGAGTCTTTGGCTCATTCTTGCTTTGTTGTTTTATTTAGGTAAATGACAAGGAAGAATGGTTTCTTGAAGGGTAGTTCAACACGATGCACTCACTACCATAATCCAAACATTTTGAGAACTTTTATTGTCGTTATTTATGTCTTGTGTTGATTTGTATTAAGCCATTTTGGACATAACTACCGTATCCTCTCAATTGTTTATTTCATTCCGTTGATTAAACTTGATGATGAATTCTTGTTTCGCATATCCTTATTAATTCCTTCACCTTGTCATGCGTTTTGATGTTATTATTCTAAAGAGTAGTGGTTGTAGGTGACATCTTGACTTCCTTATAGTCGTGGTGTTACAGCTTGGTATCGAGCGGGCTTTAGGTCCGTGGTTCATTCAAACATATTAAATTGACACATTGTACGATGAGGTGGGGTTCGGAAAATCCATTGCTTCCGCATTTCTAGTGATTTGGTTCATTATGTAGTATTGTGTAGAATTGTCTCTGTACTATCTCTCATGTTGTTAATCTGTGTCGTGATGTGGTATCCTATATCTAAGAATTATTCTATGATTGTCATGAGATGATCCTATATATTCACAATTGATTGCATTAGCTATGCGTATCGGTGAGAGGACGCCGAGCGGTGAAGTTCGTGGTTGTCGATCTGGGTTTTACTGTGCTACACCATCGTTCGTGTTGTAATAGTAGAGAAGTTCTTACCTGCTCCATAGTTACGTGTTGAGCCTGAGCTCATTGTTGAAGTTGTTGTCCTTCTCAAGTTTGTATCTGGTTTTCTGGTTGTAGATTCTGATAGTTCGTGAATTTCTTTTGAATGGAGGGTTATAATGAAGTGGGCAATCTCTAGTAGATTTCTGATCATTCTTTGAAACAATTATTGTTCTTTCTACTATTGTGATATTTCTGCTCCACGTGAGCGTAGTTAAATTGCAAGATTTACCTTTTCACTAAGTTCTGCTTTTACCTCGTTGGAAAATTCAACCCGTGTGTTCGCTTGGGGTTTTGGGCATTGGCAGATTTCTTTTGCAAGTTCTTTATCCAGTGCACAATGATCTTGCATATTTCTTTTTGGGATGCTTTAGACAGTGGTTCTCTTCCTTGATTTCTGATTTTTTTTACAAATTCTTGTCCGGTGGTAGTTGATGAATTTCTCTTAGGTTCATGATTCGTGGTAGTTGATGATATCCAATAGGTCTTTAATGGTTCTCTGAAAATATTATTGTTTTTCAGTTGTTGAATTTCTTTTATTTTAAATGATCTTCGACAGTTGGCAATATTGATATTTCCATGTTTGTTCCTTCCTTCTCATTGGAAAATAGCGACTTGTTTACTCGTTTGATAGTTTGTATAATGAGAGTTTTCTGTTGCAAGTTCGTTAACACGAGGAAGCATTGGCTCCATGTATTTCTTTTGGATCATTCCGCGTCTTGAAGTTTAAAGCATCTCTTTTCTGAGGATTAGTGTTAAAACCCTTTTTTTGGGGTGCCTTGTGGTGATTAAGTCGGAGATGGTAATCAAACAAATTGGTTGGCTACGGGTTCCTATTGGTCCCTAGATGTTTTTCAAAACAATTCTTGTCTTTCTGATTGCTGAGCTATCTTTGCTACTTGTACACGATATTATTGACAAGATCATTCTTTTTGTAAGGGTCCTATTTCACTTGTTGATTAAGGAGACCTGGTTAACCGTTTGGTATTTTGGAGAACGAGAATTAGCTTTTACAAAGTTTGTCGAAGAAAGTCTTGACTCTACTTGTTTCTTTTGGAGTAGTTGGAATGTTGGAGTTTAGAACCTCTCTTTAAAAAAAATGTCGAAACCCTTTTCTAATGTTATGGTGGAGTTGTGTGAGAGGTTTGTTTCAGCTTTGTGGTTTTCGTACTAAGTTTCCTTTCTAGAATAAGTTGTTATTACAATTCCATTTGATGCTGAAAATTTTCTATAACACGATTTGCCATGTTCCTTTAGAAGGTTTATTGATATGATCAGTAATGTGATAGCAATGTTGATTCCTTTATAAAGAAAGAAAGTTGTCCGCCTTTCGTAATATTTCTAAAATGATCAAATTTCCAGTTTTGTGTTCATGATCTTTTGGGGAATTCAAGTTCTTTGTGGTAAACATAGTTTGTCGAGTAAAGCGATATGTTGAAAAATTATAATAGTTCTTCCATGATGCGGGTGTTTTGATCTTGAATACCCGTTTGTTCCTAACGGTTAAGGTCGGATATTCTATTTTTGTGAGGCCTATGTTTTCAACTGTGGACTTCCCATATGTTTTCTGAGTTCGTTGCCTAATTGGTTTTCCCCTGAGTTCTGTATTCCTTGCGAGTGGTAAGTGATTTTTCAGTTGGTGAAGATCGTTTCTATTTGCCTCTTCTTTCGAGAAGGAATCAACCCATTCATTCCACGTGGGTCTTCCGAAATATTTTCTAAGTGTTGATATGGGCTTGATGTTAATACCTGTAGTAAATTGATCGCCTTTGGTGACATCGTTCAAATAAGAATATTTCAAGTTTAGCTTTCACGGTACCTTGGAGCTCGTGAATCAACTGGTAACTGAAATTATTTTGGGTAACTTGAGGAATTGGATTAACCTATTGTTTCTTAAAGATTTCGTGTGATTTAGTCCGAAAGGCTCCTTGGTTTGAGTTCGCAAAGTGAGGTTGCAATAAAAGAATATTTTCGTTGATCTCTTCGAGATGAAGTTAATCCGTTTGCTTTCCGTGAAATCCTGTAAAGAGAAATGTTTCGAGTTTTGTGGCTGAGAACATTTGGATCTCGTGTTTCCCAAGTAGATGAACTGTTTCGAGCAAGTTGGCCTGTTGAAGGATCTTATCGATTCTTAATTAAATTTTGTGGTTATTTGAAGCGTCCCTAAAATTGTTGCTCTTTCCGCTCAAGAGATGACGAATTTCAAACGTAATATCTTTCTTTCGTGTCGGCTGTTATTTGCTATTCTCTTTTGAGGGATGTGTGCCTCCAATTATGAACTCAGCTTTCGTTTTCCAAGATCACCTTTATCAGAATATTTCTTTTGGTTTCCTGCTCGCCGTGATGAGCAACGTCTTTCTGTGTGAATAAACTTATCTTTGTTCACCTCTTCCTTTTGAGAAAGGATCACAGTTTTGGGTTGCAAAGTGTTTGTGAAGGGTAAGTTTGGCAACCGCTTGGTGGTAGATGAGTAATCGTAGTGGTGATATTTTGCTACCAAGTTATTAGAGGAGTAGTAGAATGTAGAATGGTTTTGATCTGATCTCTTGGAAAAAAATTAATTCACATGGAATGTTTGGTTTCAAGTAAGTCCGAAAAGTGTTACGATCGACTAGAACTTATGGTATAGTGAAACTTCGTAACTTGATTCATGATTGAATGGTCGGTGATTATCGAAGGTATGGAAACCTTGATTACTTCTATAGAGCAACGCAATTGGATAATGATGCGAGATTAGGTGAGAAATTTCTAAATATGCAAATGAGTGAGTATGTTAGAATTGGGGAAAATGTTGGAGAGTCAATCCGTTGATTTCCCTATATGTTATAATTGAAATTTGTGGTAGAGATCTTGGAGGTTAAATTTGGGTTTGCATTCTCATGCTAGACCTTTGGTCACACAATGATTATGTGTAGAGAAAGTGGAATAATGGAGTTTCCTGATCAGTATAATGATAATTGATAGAACCCTTTTGATGTAGTACATGATTTTGCGGGTTAATGATTCTGAGTTGTTGTTCTTGGAAATTGGAGGTAATGTGATGGTGTGGAGCCTATTCTGTGGTGCCTTGAACGCCTTCTATTAAATCGATTTTGGATAGTAGAATGAATTGTCTAGAGTATTCGGTGGATTCAATTTAGCCTCTCCACAATTGTGTGGATGATGTCCTTCGGTTTGATCATAATTTGAGGATGTTTAACTAAGAGGTTTAAACGCAGGTGGTATGCGATGAATTCGAATTTCAAGGATTCGAGAGAAAATTTATTCCTAGAAGATAGAAAATGTGGAAAGGTATGTTCATCAGATAATGAAGTGTTTTCTTGATTCTCGTTTGAGGTTGGTCTTGTTGACCGGTGTTTTCTGCAATTTGAGTTGGGGCTGTGTTGGCTTGTAGATTCTTTCCAATTCAGACAAACTGCTAGTATTTGGTTTGGGCGTTCCGGTAATTTCTCCTTTAGTTGTAGTGGAGTTCATTTGTAAACTGCCTATTTAGAAAATGGATTTGTTTTGAGATGAATTGTCAAATTTGGAATCTAACCTTTTGGTGAGAGTTAGCATTACGTGGATGCGATGAGGACTCTCTATTTCTAGTTAGATTCTCTTCGTTTTTGAAAGTTGTAGAAATTAGGACGTTGGTTTATCGCGTTGATCGTCCCGGGTCCTTATGCGAAGTACGCATCGTCTGGTGTGCTCGCGTGTTAAGCGAGTATCTGAGCAATTCCAAGCTTGAAATATCGTTCTTTCATTCCAGACGCAGTTTCCTTACGAGAAGATTGGTGCGTAGATTCGAGGTCGAATCTTTTCTAAGGGTGATAGAGTGTAATACCTCATAAATCCAGTTAGGTTGTATCGTTTCGAATGTCTGGGAATGTTATTCGAAAAACGAGATTTAAAACTTTCTGGAACTGAATCGAGTGAATCGGGAGAAGGCGGGAAAAATCGTAACGATTAAAGAAGTGAAAATACCTGGAGAGAGGGGTTTCATTTGCATAATCTCAAGAACTGGCCACGGGCCGCGGCCAGTGTGGCCCATTAGTGTGGCGGCCAAGAAAAGGGGTGCTCCCTAACCCTAGCCACCCCACCTTCCCACCTCTCCCACTTCCTCCCCTTGTGGCCGCCACTCCCATCACCCCTTCCCAGCGCCTCCTCTCTGCCTTGAGGTCTCCTCCCCTGCAATGGCAGCCCCGCGATCCCGGTGTTGTTCCCAAGAGCCCTCCGGTTGTCTCTTCCTGCCGGCGTCGTCATCCATTCTTCGTCTTCCCGGTGGCCGGCTCTTGGAGAGGGAAGGGAGGAGAAGGGAGGGAGGTTCTTGGGAGGTGGATCCATGCCTCCCTGCAGATCTTCAAGGGTAACCAATGTTTTAGTGGTAGTTTGATTCGGTTTTGTTGATTAATGGTGGATTAGATCTAAATCGGGTTCTGTCCTGGAGATTCCAGAACGCATCTGTCTTCTTGCGCGGCCAGTTTCGACCCTTTAGAGGCTGAATCTCGGGTTGACCTCTCCTAGAGATATGTTCCTGGTTTCATTAGCTTTCTTTTGGCACCTGGATCACGAATTTTCACCCAGTAGTTTAAAAGTTATGACTGTTTTACCACGTACTGCTCTGTCTGTCAGAAATTCTGGGTATAGTCGGTTGCACCTAGGTTTTGATCTAGTTAGAGTCAGAATCAGGTCGGCCACCCAACTAGGTTTTTGAAGATAATTTCACTATGTTTCCAGGCTGATAAAGATCACTTTATTTGGATCAGTGGTTTAAAAGTTAGAGCCTTTTCTTTAGGGCTGTTCTGAATTCTGGACAGACTGCAGTTATAGTTTTTCATTGGATGATTAGACCTCTGTTTTGGCCGAATTAGAGTTTACCATCAACTAGAGTTTGGTAGCCTGTTACGTTAAGAAAATCTGGGCACTGGTTTCGTGTCATTTCGAGTTCCAGATAATTAAATATGCTTTTTCTCGTACCGCTGCTCATAAGGGCTAAAATCTGGCAGAATAGTTTATTTTCAATTTGGGTCTATACGGTATATTGAATAGTCAGGGGTTATTGTAGAACATCGGTAGCAGTGTTACATCGTTGTTCTTATTTTGGGAACATGCTTGTGTAGGCGGTGAGACATCCCGTGTGGGAACACCTCCGTTGCTCGCTAACGAGTCACTACTGAAAGGCAAATCTTGTATGCATAATGATATGTTGTTTACATGAATGTTTTGTGCTTTGTTCATGATGTTGATATACTGCAAGTAACTTGTATTCTATGACTGATGCAATATGTGATGTGTGAATGAATGATTATATTTGTTCGTACTTGTAGATGAATGCCATGTGTTCCTTTTCATTTATGAGTACTATTCAATATTGCCATGGTATCACATCATGACATGCATAAATTACATTTGTAAGACCCATCAATTCCAATATGGGCACTTGAAAATCCCAGCAATTCCAGAATGGGTACATGAGTCCACCATTCCAATGTGGGCCATGTTACATGAGTCCACCATTCCAATGTGGGCCATGTTACGTGAGTCCACCATTCCAATGTGGGCCACGTTGGACGGTCGTATGAAACGTTCTTCATACGATTACTTTAAGTGAACACCGACGGGTGATTCACTCGCTATACCGGTATATGCTACAATATGTCCAATTCCTTCAATGCATCATTCCATTACATCCATTCATAAGAATTGTTTCCAATAAATGTTCAATCTGTGATAATGTTTATGATTCATTGGATGTTGATTGTTGCTTTCAAGTACTTGCTGAGTCTTTGGCTCATTCTTGCTTTGTTGTTTTATTTAGGTAAATGACAAGGAAGAATGGTTTCTTGAAGGGTAGTTCAACACGATGCACTCACTACCATAATCCAAACATTTTGAGAACTTTTATTGTCGTTATTTATGTCTTGTGTTGATTTGTATTAAGCCATTTTGGACATAACTACCGTATCCCTCTGAATTGTTTATTTCCATTCCGTTGATTAAACTTGATGATGAATTCTTGTTTCCGCATATCCTTATTAATTCCTTCACCTTGTCATGCGTTTTGATGTTATTATTCTAAAGAGTAGTGGTTGTAGGTGACATCTTGACTTCCTTATAGTCAGGGTGTTACACTGTAACTCCTCTAAGTACATATAGAGACCAACTTTAATTGAATCAAGGCAGGAATAAAGACTGAATTCATCAGAACATAATCAAGGAATGATTAAAACGAACCACTAGCATCATTTGACAGGACAGCATAACATGGAGAGAAATATCATGCAGTAGTAAGCTTATTTATTACTGTTCCTCGGTTAACAAATGAAAGACATAATCGACATTATCAAGGAAAGTAAATTATGGTGAACTGTGTGAAATGTGCTTGCCTACTCCTCCCAACATGAGTCATCATCAACGATCACCTAAATAAATCTGAGAAAATAAGAATGAGTCGAAACTCGGCAAGTCTGATAAACAATTGAACATACAAGGTTAGGAACAAGTCTATCTCAATACGAAATCTGAACTTATCTCTGAACACTTATGAGTATGAATGGAATGAATGGATGCATTGAAGGGAAAGGACTACACACATGCTCATACCGGTATAGCGAGTGACACACTCGTTAGTGCTCACTTAAGCCCATACTTAACAAAGTCCGAGGATCCAATCACCGTATGAAGAACGTTTCATACGGGTGTCCGAAATTGCCCACATTGGAATGGTGGGTCTTACATGCCCATACTGGAATTGATGGGTCTTAACATTTCCACTCCCGTGGACGGAATAGGAACCATGCAAGAATGAAATGAATATATGCCATGAGTGTCACCTCTTTCATTCACATGGATTATCAACTAAGAACGAATAACTATCATGATGTTTGAATCATGGATCATAGAAATAACATCACATCAAAAATATTCAACTGTAAAACATGAAGTATGAACGTGGATCATAGAAGTAACATCGCATCAAAAACATTCAATAGTAATCATCATGTCTTAACACATTGTACTTGCCTTCCTCGATGTGACGCACTAGGAGGCAACGAAGGTGTTTCTCCACTCACTGCCCCACCGTCTACACAAATAATTAATCGAAATAAGACTAACAAGACATAACGTGCTACAAGCGTTTTACTAAAACCCTCTAACTAACCAAACATAAACAATGGCTCAAAATGACGTCCTAACTAATAAGCCCAATTTCAGTCCTTCTGATCAGCAGTACGAGAAAAATCGTAATTAAATATCTGTAACTTATAATAACTTGAAACCAGTGCTCAGATACTCTTAACGCACGAGGCACCAAACTCTAGTTGGTGGGGTTCTTTGATTCGGCCAAACCAGTGGCCTAAACAACAGTTGAAAACAACTGACAGACATATGTCCAGATTGCAGAACAGTAGCAATTAAAAAGATATAACTTTCAATCTACTAATCTAATTGAGGTGATATTTATCAACTTGGAAAGATAATTGAAAGGGCTACAATAACCTATTTGGGTAGAGGTTCTGAATATGAAAATAACTAGATCAAAACTGAGGAACAAACCGACAGTCCCCAGATCCAAGACAGACAGAGCAGCGCACGGTTAAAAATTCATATCTCCCTAACCGTAAGGCAGAATCTCATGATCTTGGTGCCAAAAGAAAGCTAACGACCTAAGGAACAAAACTCTTGCAAACGAAAACCCGAGATTCGGCCTCTAAAGGGTCGAAACTGGCCGGGCAAGGTGACGGATGTGTTCTGGAATTTCCAGAACAGGAACCGATTTAGATCTAATCAACTATTAAGCAATCAAATCGAATCAAACTACGACTTGGATCATTCGTTACCCTTGAAGACCTGCAGGGAGACGTGGATCCACCTCCCAAAGATCTTTCCCCTTTTCTCCTCTGTTCCTTCTCCAATGGCCGGCCACCACGGGGACGACCGAGGACGGAGACGCCGGCGGAAGGAGGTGACTTCGGGGATCACCGGGGGCAGCAACCGAGGGAGGAGGAGACGCTAGGGAGGACAGTAGGCACCAGATCTGGAAGAGGAGAGGATCGGGGTGGCGGCCACAAGGGGGGAAGAGGAGGGGATGGGGGGAGGCGGCTAGGGTTGGGGCGCCTCACCCCCTCCCCTTGGCCGGCCCCCCTTGGCCGCCCCCCCTTGGGCCGGCCTCCCCCACTTGGGTGTTGTCGTATTTTTGTGAAAAACCCCCTTCTCCACAATAAAAATCTAATTTTTTAAATTCTTTTCCGTCCCTGACTTCTTTTAAAATCTCCCGATTTGAATCCGGGTATTACAACTCTCCTATTCGCCCGAATAAATTTCGAGGTATTACACATGGCATTGTAATGGCCTCGTTATGATATCTTAGTCACACTCCTACAAAAGAGTGCATGGCGACAGTACGAGGTATTTATATAGTTTGGGAAAAGCTGTACACCTCTGCAGAGTTAACTAAATCTATTCAAATAGTCGTGTCCCCGGTTATGGACATCACTTGTGGGAAAGCAGGCACAGTTAGCTTATGGGAACTTGGTTTGGGTTATGGTTGGAAATGTTATGTTATTATGTTAATTTTTTCAGATCTGAAATTGCTATCACGAACGGGAAGTTCGCGTGTTGATTTTGTTAAAGAATGACTTGTGTCATGAATAGGAAGTTCGTGTATTGATTATTGTTGGAGTATCTACTATTTTTGATCATAAATTGGGATTACCTACTGTTATATAACTTTTCCAAATGATTTACAAATGGCAATTTGAATCTATATCGTTTATCTCAATCAAAAACTTGCTTTATGCTGAAAATGAGTCATGTAAGCCTATCCTTTGACACTTGAATGTATTTAATATATGTTGTTATTCGTAAGTCTTGCGAGTACGTTTTTGTACTCAACTGCATTGTCCATGCTGCAGGTGAGAGGTTGTTCATATTGGGTTAAGTACTTCAGGCGCTACGACTTTAACTCCAGTTGGTTGCTTGTGGGTTGTGGGCATGCCAACTCGGTTTTGCTCTTTATTTTTTTATTTATCTTCCGCTGTGATTTATTCGAGTTATGTTTAAATTTGGCCGGTTGGTCCCTCTTATACAAACTTGTACCTTAAGGTTCTATTTAATGATATTGTAATGGTAATTCTATTATTTTGTACAATGTGTATGGATGTGAATGCAATGTTGTGTTAGGATATGTGCTTGTTAACCACTGATCCTTGTGAGCTAACATGAGACACATATCCGGGCACTCGAAATCGTATTCGTCTCTCATTAAGTATTATGCTTTCGGCGTAATTACTTAGCTTGAAACGGGTCCGATACCGGGGGCTTACATCGTTGGTATCAGAGCCATATTGACTGTAGGTTAAAGCCGTAGCACCGGACGTTGTTAGGATTTTGATTTACAAAGAATATTTTCAAGCTATCAAAAGTTTTGGAAAAATTCAAGTATTATAAATTCCTTTCTTTCTTACCTATTCTAGCATCTGATTCTCACCTTACTATTCATTTGATTTGTATAAAATTATTTTTCTCCATTGCTCGTCTCTCTTTTCCAACACTAGAAACGCTAAGTAGTCACCGATGAAGAGCATCGAGGAAAGGACAGGAAGATGACCCCTTGCTGTGATTTTAGAATTGAATTAGAGTTTATTCTTAGAATATATACACCCTAATGATATTACTTAACTAAATGATGAATTTTTGTAATACAATCATTTGCTCTCTTTTGTTCCAAGTAATTGTGCATCACCTATGGGCGGCATGTATAGCAATTATATCAGAAAACTAACTGTGGTTTATTTGTATGTATTTTTGGGGATTTTGAAATGATTAGTACATGCTAGAGTTAAATTATATACCCGCATTTCACTTACTCACCTTATACTCTTTTTTTTCCTCCCCTCATCGTTTATGCATCAAACATGTTTAAGGGGGGTAGAAGATACCTCAAATTACCTGATTAGGCATCTTGATTCCTATACTCTGACCATGCATATAGTCTAAGTTAACTCAAGCACATCATGTTGTTTAAGTTGTTAGTAAGTATCATAACTGAAAAGGATATATATAAATCAAGATGCATGGTTAGTAATTCATCTTGGTTATTAAAGCATGAAAGTGACTAACATGTAGAAGTATAAATTGAAATTATCCTTGATGTGTTTTGTCTTACAATTGTTAACCAACTTAGAATTTAACAACTTGCCATACTCAATTATGTTATTTGCATACATCTGAAATTTTAGATGACATGGATGTTGTAGTTTGATGTGCTACATTTTTGTATGGTTAACGAAAGTATGCTTGTCTTTGATGGTGAGAACTATGAACTTGTTGTGCTTAAAATTTGGTCTAGTTTTTATTCCGCCTTGTTTAACTGGAAATGATAGCATAAGTAGGGTACTTTCGGTAGACATGTGCTCTTTGCATGGAAAATGAAACATCTTTTATATTGTTGTACATTTTGGTCAAGTTTGAAATATTGGTGCACCTGTAATAGTTGATACTTCCTAAAATCTTGAAATTATTTACATGATAACCTGAGGGTGTGTAGTTAACAAATATATTTTTTCTAAAATTTATTGAATTTGTTTTTCCCAGAAATTGATTAAAATGCTTTTCAGGGCTGTTCTGGTTGATTTTAAATATAGGATTAATAGGGAGGATTAATATGCTAGGACTCAATTTTATAGTGTTGTGTCACACCTCAGTAACATGCTAGAATTGTTCTAGAATTTTTGAACTCAATTTCACTGCTGTTTGGACCATAGGTCTTATTTTCTTGTCTGAAATATTGTACCAACCAGAACCTGAGCTTTATGTGTGGGGTTGATTTTTCTAGCATTACTATAATCCCATAAATATCCCAGAATTTTTGTTGAATTTTTATAGCTTTTAAATATATTTTTCCAAGCGTTAGTTGCTCACTAGTAGCCTTTAAACCTAATTCTGTTTTGAACTAGATACTAAGCTTGATGTTTATGTAATTTAAGATGATGATACTAGTATGTGTAGGCCTTATTGAGTGGTTATTCAAATTGTTTAATTGATTGTTTAATTAGTTCTTAACATAGCAAATAAGAACCAAGTCGTGTTAGTATAAATCCTTGTTGTTATCGAATCTCATGCTCACCTAACAAAAATGAAATTGTCTAGTTGCATTTTGATAGAATCATGTAAGCATGCATGTAAGCAATTGTACTCTCGCTAATCAAGATTTGAAGTTGCCTTAGAATTGATTTGTGTATATTTATCTTTTCATGCATTCATCCAATGCATTCCTTTCCAAGCCGGACAAATAGAACTAGGGGAGCAGGGGTTAAGCGAGAGTACCGTAAACTTCGCTTTATCTTCTCTTTTCTGCATGATGTCCCAGTGTTAATGCTAGATTACCATTTAACCAGTCCTTTTGTTCAATCGATCGATGCCTCTTTCGATCAAGCGAGCGATGATCGTGTCTTCGCCTTACCAGAAGTCGACGTGAAGCGTGATATGTCGAAGTGCCTTCGAATCAAGAAAGGAAAGGTTAAAGAAAGCAATGGAATGGAAAATGTGTCAGCAACGTCAAGTTACTTCATCAAGATCTTCTAGCACTATTTTGGAAGGAAATCAAGACAGCAGATGGAGCATTTTGTTAGAATTGAAAGAACCGTCTAGAAACACTCGTCAGAAGGATCATAGAAATCACTACTACAAAAGAGGCTATAGCAGACGGCCCATCACAGACGGTTCCTTTGGAACAAATCGTATTGGGTCTGTCTGGCTATCTTTAGCGCGGCGGGCTTATCACGAGGCGGTTACGGAAATAGAACAAATGCGTGATGTTACACAGACGGTTCTATTTAAGAAGACGGTTCTGAAAATAGAACCGTCTGTGTAACATCACAGATGGTTCTATTTCTAGAACCGTCTGTGATATCACAGACGGTTCTTAAATAGAACCGCATCTGACGGTTCTATTTGAGCGTGCGTGATAATTACTATCAGAGCGGTTACGAAATAGAACAAATGCGTGATTTCTGTGCTTCATATAAATTGGCCGAGACATCCCATATAAATTGGCCGAGACATCCTCTGCGCGACTGCGGCTGTGTCTACCACTTCCCTTCCTGCCCTAGCTCCTCCTCTGTTGTGTATACCGCTCCAGCGCCACTTCCTGCCCTAGCTCCTCCAACTGCGCCACTTCCGCCCTAGCTCCTCATCTGCTGTTGTGTCTACGCTCCAGCGCCACTTGCACGCCTAGCTCCTCCAACTGCGCCACTTCCACGCCCTAGCTCCTCAACTGCATTTGTGTCTACCGCTCCAGCGCCACTTCCTGCCCTAGCTCCTCCACCTGCGGCTCCTCCTCTAATCTTGGTATGATGAGCACATGATCTTGCCGTCAATGTTGGAATAAATAATATTAGCCCCGCAAATCTTAGTTTTGAAACCTTATAACTAATGAACTAAAATTTGACTTAGGAGTGGTAACTTTATAAAATTGAATTAGGTCTAATAATCACTAAAATTTGAGTTAGGATAATTAATTGGCTTAAAAAAATAAAGTTCACAGTACGGTGGGGTTTGGGTCAAGCAATATTGCATTTACTGTTCGGTATTTTAGGTTAATAAGTGTTGTATGAGGTGATGCCTATATTTGGGTTGCATGATTGTTCAATTGAGATAGATATCGGTGTCGAGAGGTAGGGATCATGGTTGTGGCCGTAGGCATGGCTACGCTATGCCACCGCGTGTGGTACATAACTAGTGAAGAGTTTTCTTTCAATAACCTTAGATACAAATGTTGGAGAATGAGTTTATATTGCACATTTTCGTTTGCTATAAATTAATCGCTAATCAATTTGACACTAATTTGTTACATGCGTATTGTAGATGGATCGAAGCTGGATGTGCGGTGTGAACCGTGTGAGTCAAGATTACATTAATGGCGTGGTTGCTTTTAGAAGAGCACGGCGGGATATGTTGAAGAAGGGATAAATTTTATGTCTTGTCAGGTGCATTGATTGCGGTAATCTGAAGATGTTTAACAACGCGGCGCGGTCGAGCGCACTTGATTGAAGGGTTTCAAAAAGGGTATACATGTTGGACCAGTCACGGTGAAGAGCGATTATACGAAGTTAATAATGGCGACATCGCCGAGGAAGTCAACGATTTGCGGATGTGGTGTGCTTTTGATGAGGATAGGGGCACGATGACAATCTGGATCGGATGCTACGCGATGCGAAGAGAACTACAGTGAGAGAGAGTTTTGTAAATTCGAGGGTTAAGGGAGGACTCGGTGAGACCTTTGTTCCTGGGCAAGCCGAATACACAAGGTTGTCAACCGTGCTTGAGCTGCTGAAATTGAAGGCAAGCAATAGTTGGTCCGATAAGAGTTTCACGGCGTTGTTAGGTCTCCTAGCGGACATCCTTAGGAGAAGCGTGTTGCCCAACACCACCTATCAAGCAAAGAAGGTTATTTGCCCATTGGGAATGGAAGTAGAAAGAATACATGCATGTCCGAGCGATTGTATCCTCTACCGTAAAGAGTATGCAGACATGCATTATTGTCCGTGTGCAAAGCATCCCGATACAAGCGTCAAAATCTGCTAAGGTGAAGCAAGGACCTCTGCTAAGATGTTGTGGTATCGCTGTAATCCCACGTTTGAAGCGTTTGTTGCGAACCCAAAGGAGGCAAGATTGCTGCGTTGGCACTCGAGGAGCGTAAGAGAGATGGAAAGCTAAGACACCTGCGATTACGCGGTGGAGAAACTTCGATCGGAGCTTGAAGAGTTCGGTGCGAAGCAGGAACATAAGGTTAGGGTTGAGTACGGATGGAATGAATCCTTTCGGTAACATGAGCGTGACATAGCACTGGCCGTGAATCTATGTATGTACAACCTTCCTCCTTGGCTCTGTATGAAGCGGAAGTACATTTTGATGTCACTACTTATCCAAGGGCGAAGCAACACAGGAATGATATTGATGTGTACCTAGCACCATTCTTTGGAAGATCTTGTGACATTGTGGAGCGAAGGGTGCAGGTATGGGATGCGTACAAGCGAGAGAACTTCACTTTACGCGCCATGTTGTTCGCACCATCAATGATTTTCTGCCCTTGGTAACTGTCAGACTTGATACAAAAGGAGCCAAAGCTTTGTCCTTTGCTTAGATGCTACGGAGAGTGTATGGCTTTGAACAACTCGCGCAAAGCGTATATATCGTCACCGTAGGTTCCTTAGAGAGTCACCCATACCGCAAGATGAAGAAACAATTCGACGGAAATAAGGAAGATGGTTCGACTTCAAGGGCTTTTAGTGGGAAAGAGGTCTATGATATGGTTAAGGATATCGATGTTGTGCTTGGGAAGGGCGTAAATTAAGAACCCGTGAGAAGAACATCCGGAAGAAGCGGTCAATTTTTGGGACTTGCCTTATTGGGAGTACTTAGAAGTTCGCCCTTTGCATCGACGTTATGCACGTAGAGAAGAATGTATGTGATAGCTTGATTGGTCTCTTCTTTGAACATTAGTGGCAAAACAAAGGATGGTGTTAACGCGGCGTGACTTGGTCGATATGAACATAAGGACCGAGTTAGCACCGAAAGAGACCGATCTGAGACGACGTACCTTCCCCGACTTGCTACACTCTGTCCAAGGCGAGAGAAATGAAGCGTGCGAGCTTGCGGTGTGAAAGTCCGTCTGGTTACTCCGCTAACATTAAGAAACTTGTTTCTATGCAAGATTGAAATTAATTGGTATGAAGTCGCATGATTGTCGTGTCTTGATGACACAAATGCTTCTGTTGCAATTAGGAGTATCTTGCCGAACAAGGTCAGTGGCAATCTTGAGGTGTGTTATTTCTTCAACTCAATTGCTCGGAAGGTCATCGATCCCCAAGGACTAGATGCTCTGCGGGCGAGGTAGTGAGGCGCCCTTCACGAAGTTTCCATTCTTGACGCTGGAAACATGGAGCGCCTTTGTGGCTATGAAGGCGACGGATGAATTTAAGGAGCAAAGTCGCGGCGCACAAAGCAATCCAGCACGAAACACTCACCCCACGGACTCGGCACGCTGCCGTGCAGCGGCTAAATCCGCGCAATGGGAGGCGGAGGAGGAGAATCTATTTCACGATATCACACACCGCGTTCCGTGCACAGTTAAGCGAGGGCAAAAGTCTCGTCTGATGGCAGCGTCACTTTCCCAAACCCGGCGGACCAGGAAGTGTCCCAACGTGTGGTAAATATGTCGAACTACCTACTTGTTTATAAGTCCATAACTTCATAGTGACTATAATAACATGATGACCTCTTGCAGCGTGAATTGATTGCCCAAACTTCGAAGGCTCCTTCCAAGAACACAGGGAGAAGGATATACTATCTACGGCCCTAGGAAACAAGGAGCACCCGGGTCGCACGCGAGGCAAGGGGGTTAACGTACCTTGGGTACATGGATTATGACGACTACTTCATGTATAGAAGTAGGAAGAGATCCAAGGCGAATACGACAATCGGTTGGAACTACTTAAGGCGAAATTTCAAGGGCGGATAGCAAGTTTGCGGGATCAATTGAATCAAGTACTCGCAACGATGCACAAGCCGCCCCTGTTATTGCGGGAACAAGTCCTCGACATCGGAGTAGTGTCGCGTCCACGCATAATTTTGAACATGACGACGACCAATTACCGATAGACCGCATCAAGGTAATGTACATCTATGGAATGCACCAAAGATAGACCTATAGGGCGCCTTAGCTAATTGCGTATCGTTTTGTAGGGCCGACGGCTGCAAGCTCAAGCGAGGTTAGTTGGGTCCATTCCTATTGATTTGGGCGGGGATGGTGCATCCATACCGAGGAAGGAGCGAGCGACCGACGGTGTCGGTGGCGCATGGTTACGCAAGGGTGGAGGTGGACATGGTACATCAACATTTCATGGCCGTCCATTGGACATTCGCCGAACGAAGAGATCACAACACTAGGGGATGCCGTGCACAGTTTTATCCAGTGGCCCAAGACGGACATCGTCCTGGACCCAGCAGTTGCCGCAATCTCGACAGGACCATTCCTCTCCAACGGAACCCTCCATGACTCCACCTCATATTCGCCTCAGAAGGCCACCTCATCGGTTCCCGTGGAGAAGGCGCGAAGGAACAACAAAAGCGTGCTACCGTATCGGTTCCCGAGTCGTCTCGCGAGAAGCGCGCCAATCGTTAAGGCCGTCGGCGAACATTAAGCCGCCTCCCAAGTCCCGAAGCACGGAAGTACTCCATCGGAAAACCGTTGTGCTCTAACGCACAATTAGCCCTGTTGGATTTGCTTGTCGGGCTTTGCATGCACGGTACTTGCGAATACCGCAAAGAAGGGTGCGATCTTGGAATCACCGTCGCATACAAGGATGAGCATTTCTTCAGCGGGTAGGGCAACCGTGGTGGGGTTCAACGACTTATTCAACCTATTCAATCTCGAAGCCCTCACGCCTCGCTTCTACGATGTTGGACTTTGTAAGTGTGTACAATCAAGTTCTACATTCATGTAATACCGATAAATATCGCAACTCATTGCTTATGTATAGATACATGATGAAAAATGCGGGAAAGGCGAGAACCGATGGGTTTCCTCGACCACACGTGGTATCTATGCAAACCATCCAAGCGAGCGACCTTCGTCGAGAACTATATAACGACGTCATTGCTTCTTCGAATCGCAAGGACTACATCTTGGTGCCCTACAACCGGGGTAAGTGCTTCACTATTTGCTATTCAAATTTCATTTGTACTTAGGTTTAATAGTTATAGCGACATACATGAGTAGGTACCCTTTGGATCCTTTTAGTCATTATACCCAAGAGGAACAACGTGATATATCTTGATTCCTAGTCGAAGCGATCACGACTTGACGTTACGCAAGGAATACTCGACAAGTATGATCATTTCCTCCATACATAACTCTATTGTAGTCTTCCTTCGTTTGAAATGCCGAGGATAACTTTTTCAATTATGTAGTTCGTTCATCTCCTATGTTAGCCAACAAGGAAGATACGATGGATCAGCCCAACTAACACACGGGGCGAAATTTCGATGCGCTACAACACAATAATCCTATATATACCATACTTCATAAAATTTGTCTTCAATGACTATACGTACATATGTAATTCTATTTTTGCGGTCTGCTTGACAAAAAAATGATGAGCTATGTGCATTCTCGTTGCCATCATATGCGACAAATCATTAGTGCTAAGATGAAGAATCAGGAGGTTTGTCAATCTCGAAATAATTTTTTGTAATTGTAAATTCAAATATATATCCTTACCATTTTTTCTTGACCTAGCGGGGGTTTGATAATAGATTTATATGGACTCGTTCGCAAGAGCTCGTGGAAGTTCGAGGCGACTATGCACCTTTATCATGACGAAATAGTTAACAAAGGAGAGTTTCACTCCATCGCGAGCCAGATTCACGCAAACAATTGATTTAATTGTAATCCAATTGTACAACTATAGCAAAAATACTTCAACAAATTCGATCTTTATTAATTTATTTTGAGTAATGGTCAATTTGAGTTGTCAACAATTGATTCTCTGCGATGTATCTTTTTTGTACATGCTTGTTTTCGAGGGCATGGCTAGCAATTCTGGTGGCCAAAAAGCAAACAATGTAGCTAGGGTCGCTCGATTACCACGAGCGGTTTTATGTTGAAACGTGCAGCGAAACTATTACCACGAGCGGTTTCAACATAAAACCGTGCGTGGTAATAGCCTTCACTGACGATTTTAAAGAAAACCGTGCGTGATACTAGACATATCACGAGCGGTTTTCTTTAAAACCGTGCGTGATAACCACTATCACGAGCGGTTTTTAAAAAACCGTGCGTGATAAGTGATTATCACTGAGCGGTTTTTAACGTAAACCGTCTCGTGATCATCACTTATCACGACGGTTTTTAAAGTAAACCGTCGTGATAAGTGATATCCTGACGGTTTTAACCGCGTCGTGATCATCACTATCACGAGGCGGTTTCGTTAAAAACCGTGCAGTGATTATTAATTATCACGAGCGGTTTTTAACGTAAACCGTCGTGATAAGTGGTTATCACGGGCGGTTTACGTTAAAAACCGTGCGCGATAACACTATCCGAGCGGTTTCACGTAAAAACCGTGCGTGATAAGTGTTATCACGAGCGGTTTTGAACCGTGCGTGGTAGCTACTGTTATCACAGACGTATAAATATAGACGGTTCGGGAAACCGTCTGTGATGACGGTTCCGAACCGTCTGTGATGACGTGTTCTGTAGTAGTGAATCCTTCAACAAAGCGTCCCTCTTTAGGACCTAAAACTTATAAAGAACCTCACTTGTTTCAGATTTAAGTTCGTTTTACAACGAAGTCCGAAGTGTGAGCCCGTGACCAAACCTAGCTAAGTTTGCCACAGCCTTTCGTTCCGACTTTCGAACTACCGGAATCTCGGTACGAGATTCTGTTTAAGGGGGGTAAATTTGTAACAGCCCAAAATTACTAAGTTGGATTAGTTAAGCATCTAATGTGCATTTATAAATTTTTGGACTTTTTAAAACTTTTTGTGTAACCCATATGTTGAGAATCATGTGATATTTGAAGACTAGGATTTAAAACCTAGTAATCTAATACATCGTCTCCCATTCAAAAGCTCAATTTAAAATAAGAGAAAAACTAAAATAATTTCAATTGTGGGAATATTTTAGTTGGATTCTATACTCTCTGATATGCTTGTTTGGATTTTTCTGGAATTTTTGGTGGTTAATTGGTTTTCTATTTATTTTGCTTGTTCAATCTTGAAATTGAATTTAAAATGCAAACTTAATAGATAAATAAAACAAATGGAATTGAAAATTTATAATTAAAAATCTAACTTAGCATAATTATTCTAAATATATATTGAGGAATTAATTAAAGCATGTCTTGGTCCATGCGAACAGTGTATGGACCAGAGGTCCACAAACACTGTGCCAGCTTATGGGTCTAGTCTACCCTGTATACTTAAGTTTTTGGGCCCACTTGACATAGACTTATCTCCTGATCTCTTTTCCAATTGCTCTTACTTAACTACTTAGGCCCACATGTAATACTAACCTAACCCCTAACTAACCTCGGGGCCTAATGACATCATTAAGACCTAAATGACGATGTTATAGTGTGTATTCCCCGTTTGAACCAGAGCAAAGGAGCTCACGCCCATTCTTGGCGCCGGTGAGCTGGGTCACTAGCGCAGCCAGGGAGGGCCAAAATGGGTCCCCCGTAGGCTTATGGACCCATTGGCGTTGGTAGCGAGGACTAGTGTGGTCCATAGCGGTGGCGCGACGACATCTAGCGGCGGCGGCATTCGGGCTCCGGCGACGCCTTCGGCAAAAGAAGGTGCGCACTAGCATCTAGGGGGCACAGGGAGTATATCGAAGTGGAGGGGGACGATGGAGGTGGTTGGAGGTGAGCCGACGATGTTGACCCGAGGCAGTGCAAGGAGCTCCATGCGGCGACGGTGACCTGAGAGGAGAGAGGTGTCGTGAGTGGCAGAAGAAGCATAAAGGAGGTGAGGAGGTGAGGAGGTGGGCGAAGAGGAAGGAATTGAGGGGATGCTAACCAAAGATGGTGCGACAGCGGAATTGGTGCTTTTGGCTAGGAGTGCGGAAGAAGGGGCCGTCAGCGAGCACCTATGGACGAAGGGCAAAATTAGTGGAGGGGAATGATCCTTGTGCTCTGGAACACATGGTGACATGGGTAGCGAGGTAAGGAGCTCACCGGAGTGGCGGTGATGTGTTGGCGGCGCTGTGGCTGAAGTTGGGGCGGCGCCCTCCTTCGCGGATGCGTTCAGTGGAAGAGAGGGAGAGGAGGAGAATGGCGAGGAGGGGGCAAAGAGGAACTCAGGGTGGCTATTTATAAGCTAAAGGACTGACTGGGGAGCCGATTGCGGGTGTGGGTCGACGGGACAACGACGGACGACTCGGTGTAGCAGTGGCATGGGAGCAGTGTCGAGGAGGGACATCCGTGACTGACGTGGCTGAGTGACAGGTGAGGTGCAAGCTTCCTATGCGCCTACTACGGCGGTGATTGTGGCGCGAGTGCGGAGGCGCACGTCAGGAGAGGGAGAAGAGAGGGGCACTCTGGCCGAACACGTCCATGAGAGAAAGGATGCGATCTTTGGGTAGGGCCGAGGGGAAAACCAGAGGGTGGGAAGAGTGATAGGCCAGGATATGTGACCCAAGGCCGGTTTCGACCGGCAAATAAGGAAGTTGAAAGAAAGAGAAAATGAAAGAGAAAAAGGGTGAAGAAGGTGATAGACATTATTTTGGGGTTTTGTTCAAATTCAGATTTCTTGTTAGCGACTTTCTAAATGATCCTCAGGTATCCATAGATCAAATATGGACTTAGGTTTCAGCTTTAGGGTTTTAGCTTCTCACAACACGTTCTGGAGAATGAGCGATTAAAACAACTCCCAAAAAGCATGCCGATAAGACATCAATAGACAACACACAAAAAGTTTTTAAAAATCCCGTATTTTTATTCCTGGGATTTCATACAAAAGTTTTGAGATGTTACAAGAATGGAGTCCTTGGATCTCATTACAAGCCATGTGGTGGTTTCATGCTCAAAACAAATACTCACGCGAATTTTATTTCTTTTTTTTTAAATATTGATTTGTTGACCATTGTATTCCATGTAATATCCCCAAATTAATTAATGATGATTAGTATGCATCTCATTAACATGAATATAGTTTTTGAATCTTTTGTAAAATTTATTGCACTTGGAAAATCACAAAACAAATTAAACCTACAACTCAAATCTGAACTACCAAAAGAAATTAGTAATAAAAACTTATGAACACCTTCTAAAAATAATTTATTCAAATACTAGATTAATTATAATGAATTGATATAATTTTTACTAAATTGTTGGACCTGAATTCAAACCTCAGAAAAATTCAAACGCAATCAATAACCTATTTTAAGTTTGAATTTGAATTAAGCAAATAACTCATGAACAGTGTATTATCAAATTTTAGGTGTACTAGGTCATCCCAGGAACACCCCTGAATTATTTTAGAATTTTTAGAATTTTATTTATATATTTAAAGCCTCAGTCAAACTAGTTATAAATTGGTCAAATCTGGAAATTAAAAACTCATCACTATTCATCGGGCTCGAGCCATTCACTGTTGAACTGCCCGAGTCCGACACATCACTTGATTCACCCGGGCCGCTTCGCTCGCCCTCTGCGGAAGCCGTCGATCCCGATCCAACGCTCCAGGCCGCCGACCCAGTCCCGCTCCCCTCTTCCACCGACAGTGGGCCCGTCCTCGTCGCACAATCTTCAATCTCGGGCCAGGGCGCGCTCAGGAGCTGAACTCCACACGGCGTCCGCGCGCTTCTATCCCTCGTGATACCCCTGCCACCACCGCCAACTTTGGCCACTACCTTGGTGCCACGAGGACCGTCGAGTCCCTATTACGTCCCGTGACCACCCTGTGTCTCTCTCCTCCCCCTCACTTCACCCCATTTCTTCCTCTTTGCCTCTGCCGAGAAGGAGGAGAGGAGAGGAGAGAACCCCATCGTTGCCTCTCTCTAGCCAAGGATACCGCCGACAAACTCCTCGCTCGTCGCTGCTTCCATTTTCACCGATCAGGAGCTTCGCCGTCGACTGAGCCGGCGGGAATGCAGGCCTCATTTTCCCCTTCGGTGGGTGCGGCCACCGAGTGTCACAGTGCCCCTACGCGCCAAGAGCACTCTTAGCTTGCACCACCTTGTCGTTCTTGTTCGCCGCATTGTGCTGAGCCTTCCGATGCGTTTAATTGAGTTTTTGTCTAGAATTGGAGGAGTATGGCGTGATCTTCCCCAACCACGGCCACATGCGCCGCCTGAACCGTTGCAATGTCCCTGGAGAGCTCGCACCGATTCATCACACCTGGAGCACCGCCGTGGCATACTCATCCTTCCCTAACCCACCGCTGGGGCACTCCACCGCCCAGGCTGCCGCCCCGCGATGCCCTCGTCGCGCTGCCACCAGCGCCCATCGCCGGCCCTCCTCGGACACTCCCCACCACCACCAAGCACTCCGGTAGGTTCCTCTACCCCCATGGATACTTGTGCGCGTGCTATTTTACTTAGTGCATCGTCCAATCGCTTTAGCCTTGTACGCCGTTGCTCCCCGCCGCCCCTCGCGACCGCACCGCTGCCACGGTTCACCTCCGGCCAACCTCCGGTTACTAGTAAGATCGGCGAGCTGTGAGGAGTCCGTTGCTGGCCTCCATGCACGCCGCCTTGGGCCACCACGCCGGCGGGACACCAGCAAAGCGAGCGGGAGCCGCCACTCTGTTTTGTCAGAAATTATTGGCAATATTGTAGCGAGTTAATTAGAGTTAAGTACTGTCATTAAATGGTAATGACCGTTTAACATAAGTAATAATAGTATTACATGTGGGACCGGTAAAATAGTAAACCTTTTGGCATGGCCTATGACATGTGGGCCCACGGCCGGTTAAGTGGTAGCGTAAACTTAGTCGCTACGTGTTCCCTTAAGCAAAGCGTATTACGTATACACGCAATCTGAGAGTACGTATTTGTAATCAGAAGGCGTATTTCCAAAAATACGTCATCGACGTCATCATCGGCTGAGCTGGGTCAATGTTGACCGAGTCAACTTTTGACTAGGGGTCCCACCCGTCATTGACTGCGGCTAGAATAGGATGAGTAAGAAAATTAATTCAATACAATTAAAATCCCGAAAGGATTTACTTGTTAACTAAAAAATACAATTAACTTCAAAAATACATAACTAATTCATTTTAACTCCAAAAAACAGTGAAACCACTTTTGTTATTTTTTATTTTTAATGAAATTTATTATAAAATAGGTTTCAACCTAGTCCCTGTCACAGAGAACATATTTTGAGAAGAGTCATCTAAAAAGGGAATTATTAATACATTATAAATTGCTATTAACTTTGAAAATTCATAACTAATTAATAAAAACTCCAAATAAGGTGAACCAAATTATTTTGGTCTTGTAAAAATATTACCTATCCATTTTTGTAATCCTCATGTCCTCCACTACTCCAGAAAATTTTGCGAAAACTCTAGATGCGGTGAACAGTGATAGATTCTAATCAAATTGGATTTTTATAAAAACTGATCTTCAAATGGCTATAACTTTCACATACAAACTCCAATTGGAATAACTCTTTCACCTAAATTTATATAAAATCATGATATACCTACTGTATAAATTTCATGCATTTTGGATGATATTGTATCTTTGTATGTTTTCGGTGTTATTGTTCTTATTCGATGTTTTCGTTTGCTTGATAGCGATCGACGATGAGTGTGATCGAGTGATATATATATATATATATATATATATATATATATATATATATATATATATATATATATATATATATATATAGGACAACGGGACCATCCATCGAACAAGATTCTTCCTTTGATGCATGTTGAATTCCTATTACTTTCAAAAATAATGTATCTATGTTGTTTTGCTTAATTTCAAATAATTGTGTGTCAAATGGGTTGTGTAGTTATATCCACTTGCTGCATTGGCCCTCCTTTAAATGTTGATTACCCTTTTACCTTGAATGGTTAAGGATATATGTTATATGAGAATGTTTGCTAATTTGTAGCATGTTGTTTAACCTTGCTAGTAGTTGTAGTCGAAAACGGTTGATAGAGCTAGTCCATCGGCCGATGGATTGAATTGAATCTTGATGAAATTTGAGGATTATTATGGATTGAATTATGTTGAATTTGAGGAAAATGTTCGGATTGTCGAGTATGGTTATTGTGGACTTGTTGGGTAGTGGTTTTTGTGTGTTGGACTTGGACGGGTGATAGAGTGATGAAGGGAATAGTCCCGGATTCATGTAGCCCCGTCTGGGTATTTAAGGACCAGTCTGTGGTGTGATGAACCAAGTCATACGTACAACCACACGCCGGGATAATGGCGAAGGCTTGGCTAACTAATTTGTTGTGTGTTAGCTATCAGAACACAATTTGGTTGATAACTTTTTGTAGGACCGGTAAAGGCGACTAGGGGGGGTGAATAGGCGCTTTCTTAAATTTCTCGCCTTAATCAAATTCAACACGAACTTTACTCCTTTAGCTACAAAAGCTAAGAAGATCGATAAAGCGCCACAGAGGAAGCCTTGTCTTTGAATTCGATAACCCTTAACCACAAGACACAAATGTGGAGAATTGATCTCATTGGGTCGGTCTGGGCACTGGCGGTCTGACCTGCAACCAAAGTGCGGTCCGACCGATTTAAATTGGTAAAACCGGCTTTTAACGAGCGGTCTGAATGCTGGCGGTCTGACCACCGTGTAAAAATCGGTCCGACCGATTTAGTCCAGAACTGAAACTCAATGCCCAAATCCAAAACGAAATTTGGTCCAACTTTTGATTCAACCAA